>BJBW01003391.1:0-232683 GCA_004320125.1 Scolopax mira
AAGTAAAGCCAGACAACAGGGGAGAGGACTCTTCTGATGGAAATGCAGAAGGTGGTCCTTCTAAAGAGAGAGGCTCCTGTGCAAGCAAACAAAGAGAACTCAGATACAGAGATAATTATTAAATCCAAGGGGCCCCTACGGACCCCTGCAGACCCCTAATAATCCCTACGAACTGCTACAAATCCCTATGAATTCCTAAGAACTCCTACACAACCTTACAAACCCCTAAGAATCCCTACGGACCCCTTTGGACCCCTATGGCCCCCTATGAACTGATAGAAACCCTACGATTCCCTATGAATGCCTACGTTCCTCTATGGAACACCCACAAAGGCCTACAGATCACTACAAAACACTACAAAAGCCTACAAAAAACTAAGAACCCCTTCAGATACCTACAAAACCCTACAGATACCTACAGACCCTTTACAAACCCCTCAGACCCCCTGTGTACCCCTAATAACTCCTACAGACCCCTCTTGAACCCTAAAAACACATACAGAGATTTACAAACCCCCGTGAACCCCTACAAACATGTATGAAAAACAACAAACCCCTGCAGACTGCTACAGACACCTACAGCCCCCTATTGACCCCTTATAAACCCCTCATAACTCATACAGACCACTACACGCCCCTACAGACCCTTATGATTCCTTGTGGACACCTACAAAACACTACAAAACCCTACAGACCCCTAATAACCCCTGCGAATCTCTACGAAACCCTACAGACTGCTACAAACACCTACAAAACCCTACAGATTCCTACAAACCCCTACGGCATCCTAGAGACCTGTACGAAAGACTACAAATCCTTACAGACCACTACAAAATCCTACAGACCCCTAAATCTCTATGAACCCCTACAGACCCTTACAAATGCCTACAGAACCCTACGAGCCCTAAAGACCCCTACAAAAAAAACCTACAAACCCCTAAAGACCGCTACGGACATCTTCAGACCCCTGCGAACCACTACAGACAGCTACAGAAGCCTAAAGACGATTACAGACCCTGACACAACCCTACACACCCCTACAGATACCTACAAATCCCTTACGAACCCCTATGTACCCCTAATAACTCCTACAAAACCATACGAACTCATACAGACCACTACGCACTGCTACAGACCCATACAGACCCCTACGAAACCCTGGAGAGCCTGTACGAAAAACTGTGAACATCTACAGACCCCTTCAGACACCTAGAAACCGCTATAGACCCTTACAACCCCCTGCAGATCCCTATGAACCACTACAAAACTCTACAGACCCCTAATAACAACTACAAATCTCTACAAACTCCTACAGACCCCTTATAAAACCCCGCCCCTATGTACCCTTAATACACGGGGAGGCACGGACAGGGAAGGGAGAAGGGGGCAGGAGAGGAGAGTGGGATGCAGAGAGGGGGATGTGGGACTCACGAGAGCTCCTGGTGCTCTGTTTCTTCTGGCATTTCAATCAATGCAAAATAAGCAGTATTTCTTTTGGAATCAAATGGGTTCTTTCTGTGTAAAACAGAAGGAAGCCAGAAGATGGGGTTCATTATCACAAGTACACAGAACTGAAAAGCGACAGAAATCTACCGGTGTTAAATCCCAGTGAATAAGACAGAAATTAATCCGCTTCTTTCCTTTTTTCTCTATATTTCTGGCAACACACAATGTTTTCTTTGCACATCCACCATGCTTCAATCTGGATTAAAGATGTTGCCACCATTTGTATGATGACAAAGTATTTACACAAGCCCAGGGGCACGTGAGTTTGCTAAAAAAACCCTATAAAATCCAACATGATCCCAAAGTTGTCACTGAAACATAATGCTGAAAATAAGCCATTGTATGGAAGATGGTTGTACGAATGTTGAGACCAACTTCAGCTACTTACGTACTATTAAATATTCAGAAGTATCAGAAGAAGGAAGAATTAAGAAGAATTTAAAACAAAACCTCAGTCAGAAATAAGCCAGAAGAATAAAAAGAAAGTTAGGTACACCATCAGATAGCTTCCTTAGGGGATCTGAAGAGCCGTCAGCATACAATTTCTATTCCTTGAGTACAAGTAATACCATGCGTTACCTCTCTGGTCCCATGTTCACTGACAGGCTGAATCCTTTGTGGATTCTTAAGCTAAAGCTGTTCCAGCTTCTGTATCTCTTGCTCTCGGTCTCTCTCATGCTCTCGGTCAACTGCTTGCTCCTGAAAGGGAAGAAACAGTGTGGATGCACCATTTAATGTCAAAACTGTTAAGTATATTACAACTTCTTACTTCTTTGAATGTGAGGCTGGTCAGCGTTTTTAAGGTAGCAGAACCTCTTGCAAGTTCCGTTAGCAAAAACTACTTTCATCATTCAAGGCAACGCATTTCGCATTTTTTAATAAAAACTTAGGACAGCATAGATACAGCCAATATTATTTCACATTCACAGTTTTGTTTCTTCCGTTCAAACAAATAGCAATAAGCCAGCATTTTAGAGTTTTCTTTCCTCGAGTTCATCTTTGATATATACAGCATAAATAGAAATTAAGACTAGAAATTAACTTTGTGTTAATACTGACAAGGAGCCAAGCCAACGAGAGAAAAAAAGTTATAAATTTTGCATTTCAGTTTTACTTTTGAGCAGTTTCAGTCGTTATATCCCAGTCTGATATTTGAGGAATACCTCTTTATACTGGAAATAAGACACAATGGGTAGCATCCAGAGAAACGTGCTCTTTAAATGCCACTTTGTTAAACATACACACCTTATCAGACACATTGAAATAAACGAGCTGAAGTATCTGATACAAAGAGGAACACTCTGTCTAGCAACAAAATCTTTTGCAAAAATTTAGGGAACCAGAATAAAGCTTCAACAACAAAAATTTAGGAAACCAGAATAACACACATCCTGCTGTTTGATGGGGAGCCCACAAGCACCCCCACAAGCACAGCCAGAGGCCCAAGGGCAGCTTCACCCACACCCATTTCAGGGGATGTGGCTTCTGGAGCTGTAAGCTGAACACCCCATCCCGACACCATCAGGACTGATCTATGACAAGAGCTCCACAAAAACCCAGTAACACCAATTGCAAACCCACAGCAGCAGCTTCGGAGATAGCTAGACCAGGAACAAGGGAGGAAAATAAAACAGCTTCACCTGCTGCACAGGAAAGCAGCAGCAGGAGAAAAGGATCGGCGTTCACAGCCCTTATAGAAAACAGGACGGGCATTCCCCTTCCGTTCCTAAACCCATCTGTTAGGTCTAAATATCACAGCCCTACTGTGGCCATACACAGCAGGGAACAACGGCCCTGCCGATTGACATTTACAGAGCAGGACACACAGACAGAAGGACAAGTTGTGACACACACAACCTTGAATTTCCTGAAAATGTATTTTTACTAAAAATAGCCACTTGGAATGTACTGTCAAACAACATTTGGCAATTAAGCTTTGATGTGTTTAACACACGCAATTTTTTGGGAACTTGCAATTTGCTTCCTGCTCATCTGGTACTTCTGTTCCGCAAAGTCCCTCTGGAGACTGGGCCGTGCCTGGCCAGCAGGTTAAGCAAGATTTGGTTTGCAAGAACTGCAGAGTTCTGAGTTGTCAAACAGACACCACTTTAGCCACGTCTGACCACGCTGATCATTTGCTTGCAGAGTACAGCGGCACAAAGTGTCTGCTACTAATGGTGAACGCACAGCCACAAGCTGTCCTGACACCAGCAGCCGAGCTGGTGCAGGACTGAGCAAGTCAGCAAGGACTGAGCATCTGACCCTTGATCTTTGATTCTCACTCTTCTCCCTCCTTTTGTTTGTAGCTCATGTCACAAAATATCTGAGATGCATTGGAGAGAAATAGATGTCGGAAGACCTAGGCAACCTCTAGTCCACTTGGCACGTGTGTATTATAGTTTATTGTGTGGCTACAATGCTACCAGGGGTCAAAACTCAATCACCTACCTGGGAACAGGACCTTTAGGGGGCTCCTGTGTAATCCTCTGCTAAAAGCAGGCTGAGTCAGAGCAGCTTGCTTACAGCCTTTTCCCATCATCCAGGGCCATTAAGTTTTGAGCGTCTCCAGGGATGGAGATCCCACAGCCCCTCTGCAGCCCTGTTCTAGCATTTATCCATCTCTATAGTGACATTGTCCTTACGCAATTATAAGGAAATTATTATATTTTCAATGCAAATATTAGATATGATATGATAACTTGATATGATAGTGTTTTATCATTAAGGGAGGGAGCAGAGGCAGCTGGCTGGACAGGAGCCTGAAACAAGAAAGGATAAGGAAGGGAATGGGACAGTGACAGAAAGAGAGGAATCCTGACAGAGATGGAGAAAGAAGCAGCAGGGTGAGAGAAAAAAGCAGCAGCGGGAAGATGGAGAGGTAACAGGACAGAGACCAACAAAGAAGGAAGGGGAGTGGGATGGAGGATGCAGAAAAAAACTGGTAAGACAGCATGACAGAGAGGGAATAAGAAAGAATAGAGGCAGGGAGAGAAAGAAAAAAAAAGAGACAAAGTATAGGGCGGAGAGGGAGGAATTAATAGAGACAGGAAACCAGACAGAGACGGAATACTAAAGAATATCAATGAGCTACAAGACAGATAGGGAGGAAAAACAGCAGCAGGGAGCCAGACAGAGCAAAATGGTAAAAGTAAAATCAGCGATGGGTTAAAGGGCAGAGATGGAAACCCCCGAAAGCAGTGATTGGGGGCCAGACGGAGAGAGATTGAGACTGGAAAAACCACGATAGCAGAGTGGAACATTTTAAGAAGTAGGGACCGAGCGCCATATAGTGAAAGATAGAGAAAGGGAAAAAAAAAATATGACGGGCTGGAGGGCAGCCAGGAGCGTGAGCCCGTTCGGCGCGTCTGCAAAGAGTCGAACGGCGCACTAACGGTCGTTCCGGCTCCGCCCAGCGCTCGTCATCGCGCCGCGCCGCAGCGAGGGTTTGGCCGCCGCCATGGTGCAGCTGGGTGAGTGCTCGCGTGCGCGGCCCCGGCCCGGCCTGGCCTAGCCGCTGACCGCTCCACGCTCTCTCCGCAGGCAGCCACCTCCTGAAGGGCTACCGCGGCGGGCACGTCGTGATCCGCTTCGCTCTGGGAGGCTGCACCAACCGGCCCTTCTTCCGCATCGTGGCGGCGCACAGTCGGCGCGCCCGCGACGGAAAGTACCTGGAGCAGCTGGGCTGCCTCGACCCGCTGCCCAACGCACACGGCGAGCGGGTGGCGGGGCTCAACCTGGAGCGGCTGCGCCACTGGCTGGGCTGCGGCGCGCAGCTGTCCCGCCCCGCTGAGAAGCTCCTGGGTAGGCGCGGGGCAGGGCCGGGGCGGTTCCGGGGCGCGGGTTCTTGCCGCGGCTCACCTCCTCTTTCTGCAGGTCTGGCGGGCTTCCTGCCGCTCCACCCCATGACGGTGACCGGCGCCGAGAGGCTGCAGCGGCGGCGGCGGGCGCAAGAGGCCGTCTTGGCTCCTGCGGACGGCTCGGCCGGGCCCGGCGACGCGCCCTGAGAGACGTCCCGGCCGAGGGGCTGCCGAAGGCCCCGGCAAGAGGCGGCCCGAGGCCGCGCCCTGGCCTACCTCGTCGGCACATCTGGCGGCATTAAAGTGTCATTTGCGCACCCTACACTGTCCGGTCCCTGCTCTCTCCTGAATCCGCTCTGAAAAGTTTACTATTGCTGCCGAATTCGGTGCAGCAAATCGAAGCAGGGTTTTCCTTACTATAATATACATACAGAACCGCTCCCAGAGGCATTTACAGCCATTCCTAAAGGCACGTTATTAGCTCTAGCGCATTGCTTTCTGCAGCAATGGCACGACTACTGCCAGCTTTCGTGGGCTTGTTACATTCACCGAGTGTTCGGTCTCCTGGCTCCGATTTACTGTAGCGGGACAGTCCTATGGTCCAGAAGAAGCCTGGCAGACAAATGCAAAGGAGACTGCATCTATTTGTGTAGACAATGTTTCTGTTTTGCTTCTCCACAGGGCTTCTGGGACATTCTGTTAATTTACAAGAAGGGAAAGAGTTAGTCTCTGGTAAAGAGGGAGTGGGGTTTGCATGAAGCAAGATACGTCTTATTACTTTGTCATGTATTTGACGCCACCCCAAGAAGCAAGAAACCCACTGAAATCTCTCTCCCACCTTAGTGACACCCCTTGCTTTTTGGGGTTTCCTTTGACACAACGCTAACAACATAATTCTACAATGGTAGGGCAAAGACCCGTCTGTGTTCAGTTTTGCATCCTGACAAGGCCTAACTGCCCCAATAGAGGAACAGAAAACACTCTAAGAAAGGGTTTTGCTTGCTTTTATATATATATAAAAAAAAAAAAATCACGGTACTGAGAATGAGTGGTTTTCTTACTGCTTATGTATGTAAGGAGTAGATGATTAAAAAACTACTCTTCAAAGTAGATGAGGCTGTGAAAGGTGGTATTGTTTTTCTCATACCTTCCCCTTCTGTGTATTTGATGTGTTCGAAGTTATATTTTACATAAAATGATGACTGTACTTTGGTACAGGGTTTCTAGAAGTTCCTCTGTAGCTTACTCTAGATTTTACTGCTTCAGAGGTAAAGGTTTTCATCTGCACAGTTCTTCCTATTGTAATCTAGCGTATTCACATTTATTGTAATCGCAGCATTCCCTTTCAGGAGCTTTCTGCCTCAAACACAAGAAGCTAGCTCTGTAAGGTTTCTTTTGAGCCAGTTTTGTGGAGGCCTGGCTCTTTTCCTGCGAAGAAAAAATTACCACCGCATTCTTAAATAAAGGACCCTTGCAGTCTCATGCAAGGCAGTAAAATAGTTGCTTTCACTTCCTTTTGAATACTGAATGGCTATGGGGTGCTCTGTAATGCAACAGGGTGAATGACCATGAGCGTCAGACACTGCTGTTGCAAGGCACAGTAATTGTTAACACCAGGTGAAAGAAGGGAGTACTAAGAGGAGAGTCTGGTGGTGCTGCTTTCCGCAGTGGTTCCTCAGTGTGTCCCTTCCCTTGCCTGTTGTCTCGTGTCCACTGCTAAGGGATGTGCTACGCTGAGAAACAACACGCAACTGATGGGAGGGGACTTACGGAAAAGCATGTTTCTCCTCACCTAACTCCATCATCTGTGCAAGTGGTGGTTCTGTTTCTTCTTGGGGACCAAAAGAATGACTTTGCCAGGGTTCCTAAATTGTTGCATGTGGATCAGAAGAATAGTTTGTGCAACAACGCGCAGCCTCTGGACCACAGTAAACCCAAGTCTGCCCGAGAAGCAGCGTGATGCAGAGTACCGTGCACCAGTATGGGACAGTCCAACCTTTTTAAAAATACTAACTCAAAAAAGGCATACCAAGCTTATAAAGCATAATTCAGATAGCTGCTATGATGCCGTCAGTGGGTGAAAGCTGTGAACAAACTACAATGAGCGCTTCTAGTATCTTGCAAACGGTAACGTGCAGTGCCAGAAAAAGGGTATTGCTGCAGCCTCACAGAGTTTGCTAGAAAAAACTTGCAGCTGTTAGCTACAAGCACTGAATGTCATTTAGGCTTTGGGCTGAACCTGCCTTTTAAAAGGTTAGTTGATACCTTTCTTTGGAGCCACAGTGACCTGTTGCTTAAGGTGTCCATACATAGTAACATATCATACACGAATGTAGGTTCAAGGATGTATGTTACTATAGACACCGCACCAAATACTGTCTCTAGAGCTAGGGCAAGAGGAATAATTTTCCTTTCTTGGTAGGAGGAAGCTATTAAACTTACTCAGCTTTATTGTCACTTTCCCCTCTTCCCCCAGGTGTGTGGGCTTAAAAAAATACTTGCATAAAAGGAGTGTGCATAAGCCAGAAGCAGAGCAGAGTATTATCAGGCTGATGCACAGCAAAAGCTAGGCTTGAAGAAAGCTGCAGATAAAACTTGAATCTCTAGTAACTTAGTAACTCTTCGTAAAGTTTGATAGCAATATTGTTGATAGCTCATTGTTTTAGTAGCTCTCGTAAGGTTGGTTACCGCTATACTCACACAACCCAAAATCTTCATTTCTGCTCTGACGTGATTTCCTTTGTTGGCCGTTCCATTGGCTATGGAAATTTGTTATCCTTTGTTTGAGAAAGCTATTGCTGGATCCTAGAAAAAGCAAAAACAAACAAAAGAGCTTACATACACCTTATATACATGCAAATACTGCATCGTTCTCATTGCAGAATCTCCATCAGTCTGCAGGCTGCTACTCCGTACATATTTCACATTTGAATTCTCATCTGATTAATATTACTCATCACCTGCTTTCTTCCTGATCCTGGAACATATTCAACATATTCATAAATGACCTGGATGAGGGGACAGAATATATTCTCAGCAAGTTCGCTGATGATACCAAACTATGAGGGCTGGCTGACACTTCAGAGGGCTGTGCCGCCATCCAGCGTGACCTGGACAGGCTGGAGAGCTGGGCAGAGAAGAACCTAATGAGGTTCAACAAGGCACCAGTATAGGTTAGGGGTGGATCTTCTGGGAAGTACTTCTGAGGTAAAGGATCTGTGAGTCCTAATGGATGGCAGGCTCTCCACTAGCCAGCACTGTGCCCTTGTTGCCAAGAAGGCCAATGGAATCCCAGGCTGCTTAGGGAGAAGTGTGGCCAGCAGAGCCAAGGGAGGTCATTCTCCCCCTCTGCTCTGCACTGGTGATGCCACAACTGGAATACCGTGTCCAGTTCTGGGCTCCCCAGTTCAAGAGGGACGGGGAACTGCTGGAGAGAATCCAGCGTAGGGCAACAGAGATGATTAAGGGATTGGAGCGCCTCCCTTATGAGGAAAGGCTGAGAGAGCTGGGGCTCTCGAGCCTCGAGAAGATAAGACTGAGGGGAGACCTTATCTATGTTTACAAGTTCCTAAAGGGTGGGTTGAAGGATGTTGGAGCCGGACTCTTTTCAGTGGCTTCTAGCGATAGGACGAGGGGCAACAGGCATAAGCTGGAACATGGGAAGTTCCACTCAAATATGAGGAAAAACTTCTTTACAGTGAGGGTGACAGAGCACTGGAACGGGCTGCTGAGAGAGATCATGGAGTCCCCTTCCCTGGAGATTTTCAAGACCCACCTTGATGCAGTGCTGAGCGATGTATGCTCTGGGCAATCCTGCTTTAGCAGCGGAGTTGGACTAGATCTCTAGAGATCCCTTCCAACTCTGTCAAATCCGTGAATCCTTCCATTTTCCACACACCTGGCAAGCTGATGAAGCAGCCTCCCCTTTGTTTACTGTTAACTATTAGCACTATTTGGGTATCGAACTATGCTGTTGTCTTTCAGATCTAAAGTAAAAGTCCTTGACTAGCGCTGTGGGTGTGGACATTAGGCAACAAGCTGCATACACCAAAAATTCACATTATTTCACTCATTTACCATTTCTGTACAGGACACGTGAGAAAGAGCGAGCATGTTGGCAAGGCTTTTAACATGAAGAACTCCTTGTACAGAGTAGAACACTGACTTCCCAGAACCTTCAAACCTGTTAGGAGACAACATGGACAGCAATACCATGGAAACTAAGGATTCTCGTAAAAGACCTCTAATCGGTCCTGGTGCTGCTGCCCTACGGCTTTTTGCTGTTGTCTTGGGTGTTGCAACCTGAAATTTGCCACCCTAAAGGCAGTCCCACTTTAAATAGCACCTTCCCCTCCACTAATACAGAAGCAGCAGCCTGGGGCAGAGGAACAGCAATGGAAAGTTGCTGCAGTAATTTCCTCAGCAAACATCAACAAAAACCTCAGCAGAAAAGCTAGGCGAAATGAATCATTATGTCTTAACAGCTGGAGGTATGGAAAATGTAAATTTAGATAAATAAAATGGATGCCGGAGCATTTCAGTTCCAGCAGTCCTAGAAGTTGTACAGAAGTAGTAAAAAAAAATAAAATTGTCTGGACAACTCTTTTCAAATCCTTCTCAAAGTAGTTGTTCTTTTTATATATATATAAAGTCATGAATATTTACTTGATTTGATTCTTGAAAAAGCTTATTTTCTTCATTCAAAGATACAGCGGAAGTTCCAAAACCATTAGGTTGTCCTTTTTGAGATACAGCAGAGGTTGAGTGAACTGCACACACACGCTGGAATGGCTACAGCTGGCTTAATTACAAACATGACACAACTGATTAGGTGCTTTTCTCCATCCCTTTCCCCATTTTTCCTACTTCTGTACATGTCCTATAAACACATTTATGAACATCCACAAATAACTGTCATCAAGCAACCTTTAATAATAAGGACTTAATCAAAATCAACCTTTAGGCACTGCTGAAGAGATTAAACTACAGCACAGCATAAAATCACTTTTCTGCCTAAACTCATGCATCTTACTTCTAAACAGCAGCTCGCAGATTTAGACTGAATATTTGAAGCATTTGAATTCCGAAAGGCAAACATCACTTTCCAGCTCACAGTTCAACAGTGACCACATACAGTAATTTTGGTAAAACATAAAATGTATGACAAAGGAAGAGAATAAGAGGCAAGTAAGAAATGCCTCTTTTAAGTCATATCTACGGATTTGGTGCAACTTTCAACTGCATGTATTTTTTCCAGTCACCACCAGTACTGCTCAAAGCCCCAAATTAACATACCTTGATGCTGACTTAAAAGTGCTATGTATGTAAACACTACATAAATACATATGGAAAATAAAGTCCATATCCCATTAAATAGAAAATGTAATATATACTCTATTAGGTAATGCATAGGGACATAGCAATAGTTTTAAAACTACATAAATGCATTTAATAATATTATTTACAGATGGAACCAGAGACAGAGATTACCACCAAATATATTGATTTCTTCAATTCTATGAATCTTTTGAAGATCCTCACTTACGACAAAATGATCTGCAATTCCAGCTACCTAGAAAAGGAAAACGCTCCTGATCTGTTTAGTGCAACGATGCTGGCTACAAAACTTAAGAGGAGAAAACATTTTAACAGCTAGTACTGCATTAGCTAGTGGGACAAAAAGCCCATATATTTTGAGTTTAAAAGTCTGGTAAGATAAGGAAGAGAAATTAAGGTTATACAGCGGGCGAACAAGAAAAGAAAACTTCTCAAAAGTCAAGTCTTTAGATTCTCAGAAATCAGAAGCACCAAACGTACAGGTTCTCATGCTATTTTGTTCCAGCTTCATCCTGAACATTCTTGGAGACAGCTGTGCCATAATCAAGGAAATGGCATTTCACAGACATTCCTGTACATACGACACTACATGAGCCCAAACAAAAAAAGATTAAGAGACTCATCGATCTGGCAGTCTTTTACATCTGAGTGCTTGACTTTACAACTTCAGTAGTGCTCCTCCATTTAAGTAAATATCGAGTATCACAAAACTTGCTTCTCAAGTGAAAAAAAAAAACAAACTCAGGAATAAGCAATAAAAATGAAATGTTCTTACAAGAACCTCTCGCAACAAGGTGTGCATTGTGCTTTCAGCACTGGAGTACAGTAAGCCACAACAGCTAAAGATTACACAAGTTATTTCATCTTGGCATCGCAGATCAAGCAGCAGAATAAACTCAGGTGAACATTCAAGTACAACTCATTTAAAAGGAGTGACTCTCCAGAGAAAACCTTTTCTGGACCTAAAGACCAGGTGAGCAAAAGTAACCTCTACAGGGATGCAATGCACAACACAAGTAACCATCAAAATGCCCATCAGCTTTGGTTAACCTTGGCTGCCAACCCAAATACAGAGGCAGGCTGACAGTAATCCTAGAAACAGTTGTAACTTTATTTCCATTTTCATCTTTGCTCTCAAGACTTAGAAGACCCCTGGGCTTAACTGGAACTTTTACGAGATCTCACACATTCACCACCTTCCAAAATCAGAATAGTCAAGAATTCTCACAAATAATGACAAAGCCCTTTTACTAGTTTCAGTGAGATATGGAAGGTGCAGCTCTAGCTGACAAGTACTTAATCACTGATCCCCATGCAGATTTTAAAATGTCACAAGGTACAACTGTATGAAAAACAGGAATGATGTGCTGCAGGCTTTCACGCAAATGATTTTTCTTAAATTTTCAATCCGAGAGTAAGCTTCTACCCAAGGAAGTTGATACAAAAAGACACTTCTCCCCAAAGCTGCGTTACACACAACTGCCCATACTTCTGCTAAGTCATCACAAGCCCTTGTAGTCTTAGTTAAAAGTATAATGTGGAAGGAAATATGCATGTATTGGCAACCATGACCATAGACCACAGCTAGAAACTACAGAGGAGGGGCTGGGAGCCAGGCGGCTGCAGTTTCACCCCACAGCAGCTCCTTGGAGCAGTTCTGCTGGTGGGAGCTCTGTGTGCCCAGGAGCCTGGCCGTGGCACTTGACAAAGTACTTGTGCCACCCAAACGAGACCAGTCACTCTCAGGCTTTCCACAGTTTTGAAACTCGCCCTCCAGAACCAGGCCTGCCATAGGCAGAAGCTGTGACCTGCAAGTTAGCCTCATCGCTGCCCGAGGCCTCACGAGAGTCACCACAGCCCTCAGCAACAGAGGACCGGGCTGCTCTGCATAGTTGAGAGATGGCACCTTCTGCCCGTGGAGCAGCGGCAGGTCTGCAATGGCATCTGCAGCCCTGAGCTCGCTGTCACCCTGCCCAGGCACCAGATTTCCAGGTCCCCTGCCTCAGGCCAGACATTGCCACTCGTCCCCCTGGGAGTGACGGTACCATGGGGCAGCTAGAGGGAATGGCCCCACGCTGACATCACTGCTTCCTGTCGCTGTGGCCTAGGGGCACCAATGGGCTTTTGCCACCTCAGGGGAAGGATGAGCGGTCTCAGCTGCCACTGACTTGCTCCTCACGCTCTTGTGGGCAGGGGAAAGCTCAACAAAGCCAGCGTAGACATTCTTGCCGTTTGCCATGCCCACTGCTGCTGTCCTGAAGGCTCACGAGCCCACTGCTCTGTGATGGGGAGGCCAAAGGCGACGCAATGAGGCAGCGGAGGCTGTAGTGGCTTCTCCCAGTTATTCGTTCCGTGCACGAGGCAAGAGTGGGCGCTGCTCCTCAGTGGGTGGCAGCTCCTCGCTGGGCGGCGACTCGTAGGTGACACAAAGGGAGGAGAAGAGACAGCCCAGGAAGGACACCAGGCTGGCGAAGTACATGGCACCGCTGGCGCTACCCACAGCTGCTGTCAGCGGCCCCATGGCCAGGGCCACGAGGATCTGCGCCAAGAAGTACTGGCAGCTCAGCAGAGAGATGTCAACGCCCATCCCACGCCGTGTGCCCTCCGCCTGCGAGCCTACAAACTGCGGGGGACACAGCGTAAGGGGACGCGGGGGAGCCCCTCTGCCCTCCCCGGCCCAGGGCTCACCTCCTGGCTCTGGTAGTAGTCGCAGAGCAGAGAGTACGGCAGCGTGCAGAGCGTGGCGAAAAGAATGCCATAGGTAGCGCACAGTGACAGCACCACGTAGATGTTTCTGGAGAGCGTGGCCAACCCCGTGCCCAACCCAAAGGCCAAATATGCCACAAAGTACAGCGTCCGTGTGCTGAACCGCTCCTCCAGCTTCTCCAGCAGGGCTGCAAGACAATGGCATGGCATTCAGGGTGAACCGCGGCCCTCTCTGCCACTGGCCAGTCAGCAGACCCAAGGGATGCATCCTCAGGCCCCACAGCCCAGCCGCTGGGCAGCCACATCTCAGCAGCCACCATTGGGCCTTTGAGTAACTGATGGTTCACAAATGAGAGCCAAGGACCCCTTCCAAACCCCACTGCCGCAACACAGCCTCGCTGCCCTACCCTTGTGGAGGGCATGTGCCCCCGGTCCCGAGGGGTAAATGGGAACTGTTTGGGGGGAGGGGGGGGCAACACATAACACACAACAAGGTGCTGGCGTGGTGTGTGACACCGGGCGCTCTGTCAGGTGCACGCTGGCACCAAGTGTGCTGCACCAGAACTGTGCCTATTGTGGCTGTGTGTTTTTCTGAATTCAACATACATAGAAAATGCCACTTGTGAAAGGAACTGTATACTAAGAGAGATGAGTTTTCACTGAACTGCTGACCTCATCTGCTGTCAGTGCAGGCCAAGATAACTAGCAGAGATAATACAGTGAAAAAGAACACTCGCTTCAGAATGTGGCGGGCTATGTGCCACATGGCGGGCTATATGCAACATAAGTGTTAGACTACTCATTGCAGAAACACTGCTCAAGGAGCGGGAGTACCCTTCTCACTGCAGGAGCCAAGGTGGCTGTACTAAGTACCTGAGTAGAAAGCAGCACTGAATGCATAGATGCACATTCCCCAGCAGCCCATGGTGACCCCAGCGTTGTACTTCTGATACTCATCTGAGTTGTGAGGTGCTTTCGGATCCCCTTGAAACACTACTTCTCCCATGAAGTCGGTATAGAAGAGTAACATCCCCTCGAACGAGAGCCATCCTGAAAGAAGCCAGAAGTAACCTATTAGGATTGGAGAGTATCTGTTTCCCTTTGTAAGCTTACATGCGTGCTATGAGCTATATTATCAATGGCAACCGAAGACAGGCTATGCAACGAGAATATCACGTAACATTCAGCTATGTTTATTTCCAATGCTGTTCCCCATGCATTATGGCACAACATTTGTCAAAGACCAAGACATCCTTTGAATTCCTAAGCAGAATCCTAGAGAACACAGAATACTGGTTTAGCAAGACAGAGAAACAGATTACAGCAGTCTGAGCTGCCTTCCGGTTTTGACAGGGCACAGCACTTGGTTTCAGAGTTGCTCCTCACATCGTCCTTTAAAGCTCCTGTTGTCCTCCCACAAAGAACTGGAAGAAACGCTTCTTATGTCATGATTGCAGTCTCTTGACTGACACGGTTAAAAACTCCTACTCCTATAAACCGGCTTCATGGCCACTGATGCAGGCAATTTCTTATTTCTTTTCACAGCGAATGAGTATTAACTACCTTTTACCTTCTGTCCAACTTTGTGCAAACTGTCCAATTTTGTCCATCACCCACGTGCAGCAAAGGTAACAGTGAGTGGTTACGACACTCCTGCAGCATTGTGTTCGCACAACCTCACGGCCTGTTCTGGGATCCCTATACTCGTGCTGTCAAAGGGAGGGAAGCGAAAGCTGGCCTCAGGTGTAAGCAGGGAAATACAAATAATCTCGTCTCTCACCTCTGTAATGCAAGTTTCAGAGCACTTAAAAAAAAAAAAAAAGGGATCGAGGGTTTCAAGTTCTCAGTTCAGCAGTGTTTCTCATCCCAGTGTAAATATTCCATTTAACGGGTGTGACGATTTAGGCCATTGTTATTCCTTTTCTAGGAACATAGGAACTATTTTATTTTTGTTGGTTTGTGGTGTTTTTTTCTTTTCTTTCTAAGAAACTAAATACCAGAAAGTACATTGTTGGTGAGCGTATATAGAACAAATCATATTCTCTCTAGTTAGCAGCCATTGCAACAATAGATAAAATATTTAAAAACATTCACATGAGGTAAGCTCCTTAAGCTACTTCACGGTGAAAGCAAGACGGCACTTTCTGAATACCTAGGAAGTGGTTGATGCAGAGGTTACGAAGAGCCTTGGGCATCCGGCAGATGGTCGAACAAAGAAGTTTCACGGACAGTGGTTGCTCAGAGGTCTCGCCTGATCCATTCAGCTCACTCTCGTACTTAACACCATTCAGCAAGATATTAGCAACCTGCATCAGAAGAACTCCCAGGTGAAACAACACGGTAAGACAAACCCAACCATCCTTTGAGCAAACCTGTGCAATATTACACACCTATCTGATCATTTGAAAGTTAAGCTCTGTTGCTGGACTGTGTTGAATTGGAGATTAAGAACAGTGTATTTAGCTAGACTCTAAGGTCAGCCTTGGAACAAGTGTTAAGTGACAGCATCGTGCTGCAGCTTTCAGCATACTTGAAACAGTACTCCTGACTTCCCTAGGGTATTTGGCAACCACATCCAGATGCTAGCGTAGGGAAGGCACAAATTCCATTGCATTTAACAGGAGCTGTACCCCCATTTGGGTGAATTCGGTTCCTGAAGTTGTAGAGACATTAAGTAAGAAGAGGCTGGTTTTAATTAAAACACATTCTCATTGCTTGCTAACCTTGATGCTTGATCTCTGTGTGTACAATATGTAATAGCCTTGCCCTAACGAAATCTGCTCTCATCAACTGAGTCAAAGTACAGCAACAAACAAACAAAACCCCCCCAAACACCTCCCCCCCAAAAAACCAAACAAAACAAAAAACAGAGGACAGTTTACCTCATCTTGGATCATAAAAAAATTGGCCAGCATACAGAGGTCTCAGACATTCCAAGTTATCACCAACAGTGGGAGATGAGGTCAGAGTCTTATCCCTGTGTAAGGGAAACCTCACCTCCCTGAAGGAACCAGATGTAATGACTGCCATAAGGAGAAGCTCATGGGAGAATCCTATCCCTGGCCCTATCTTGCAGGTAATTCTGTGGAAAGGGAAGATACAGGCTCAATAAAAATGTGTCTTTTTCTGCTCTCATGTGGTAGCTCCCTGGGCGGTGAAGTACAGCTAAAAATACCAACCTAACTTTCACACGTGGCCCAGTGAGAGCAGAACTCTCCCATTTCTGCCATCTTAACAAAGGCAGCTGGCAGACTGCCAGTCATAATTCACGTCCTACTCGCTACTTTACCAATAAGGTCACAGCAGGTATGCTGTTCCCATAATGACTTTTATGAGTAAACTGTCATAAGTGGTCTTTAATTATGAAATTGTGTGTTAAACATTTAAAACTATATGAAGAGATTAAATGAATGCTCAGGTTTACATGGTTGTATCATTGATTTCTGCCCTTACCTGTTGGCTGAAGGTTACGTTTCTTCTTCTGCTATTTTCTGGACAGTGTCCTGTTACGATATCTGGAATGGCCAAGGTCTGAGGTCTTTTCAGGATCCCTGATGACCGTGGCTTTAGCGCATCCAGTGAGCCCACCCTCAGCGCCTCGCCATCAGGCCCCGGCATTATGCTGCTCTCCCCTTGTTCCAGAACTCCATTTTCTCCTTGGTAACAGCCGCCAGGCACCCGAGGAAAGCTGACGCTGACAGGCTGCCGGGGCAAGCTAGCTGGAAGTGCTAAGTAACTACTGTGCCCGCCTGTAAAACAGTCTATAAGCACGCTGTCAATATTTGAAGTCCCAAATGATGATGCAAACTCATTAATTCCTGTCAAGGAATTGTCTCTGCTGACAAAACTGCCATATTTGGGCGTCAGTGGGCTGAGGGGAGAAACAGGACTTGTAAAACTTGCATATAAGTGAGCTGAGTTATGAGAAGCTAAGTTTTCGTTTACACCCTCCTCAAAGAAGAACGGTGGCGAAGGAGGGAGAGGAAGACTTGGACTCTTCATCACTTTTTTCTTCCTGCTAAAGGACCTTAAGGGTCTTTCTGGAATGCTAATCAGAGTCAGCACAGTAGTGATAGTCAGTATTACTGAGGTGAAGACATAGATGACGCGAAGTTGCCCTCCCACAGCTTTTCCAAAACTGGTTCTATCCCAGTGTATTCCTCCAACAACATAACCAAAGCCACCTCCAAGACCTGGTGGAAAAACAGAGCTGAGATTACCGTCCCTAGCCAATCCTGGAAGTCAGTAACAGCACAGCACCTAATTAGATCTAAGTCTAATGATTTGCGAGTAGAATCTGACACGTTAGTTCTGTTTTACTACTCGACCCTTTTCAATTGAAATGTAGTAATAAACAGAGTTATCTGTGCCACAAGGACAGTCTTGATGTACAAAAATGGTACAGAGAGAGGGAGAAGGTCAGTACTGTGAAAGTGACGATACAAATAACTAAATATGGTAGTTCTTTCTTTGCAAAGAACAAACCGCTTTACCTTCAGCTATTTCAGCCCATAAAACAGACGTGTCCCCAGCCTTGTGGTAAGGCTCTGCAACCAGTCAGCTAGGACTGTTTTCCCGAAAGTAAGTGAAAATCTATTTTCCCTGCTTAGTTAGAGGAACACAGATATAATTGTGACCAAGACAGACTGAATTGCTTAGAAGCGTAGCAAGCTCATTACTCAGTAACGTGTTGACAGTGTAAAAAAGTGCCACTGCATTACTAATGATGAACATTGAAGTTCTGAGGGCACCGGATACCTCTCTTGCTCCGTTCACATGGTAAAAGCCTTACAACATTATTTTTTCTTTCTTACAAACACATTCAAGTGCATGAAACAGACAGGAAAACCAGACTATTGTGGTACAGTGATTGAAGACGACAGCAATGAGAGATCACAGTGCCCGGTATGCATGTCCCCTCCAACAGAGTAACTAAAAAGGCATTTTCCACACCTCCTCCTTTGAGGGTTAATTTTGTTTCAATGGGCACTATAAATCACGTGAGGGACCTTCAGGTGAACAACCCAGGACTGTTTTACTTTTGCTAGTTACAAAAGCCTTTTACAGTAAGCAGAAGTTTGTATTCAAATTTAATCAGTGTGGCCTCTCCAGGAATGTGCTTAATATGCTTATACAGGAAAAGACTAGTGATTTGGACTCTGCTTTCTCACAGCAGGGCTTGTTTACTTAGGGTTTATGTCACCAGGAAGCACCAAGAAAGCATACCTGCTAACAAAGCGTGGATGTTGAGGCCCCTGTCTTGGTCCACTGGGCTGCATACGTCCATCATGTAGGCATGACTGGGATTGTCTGCTGAATCTGCACTGAAGTCCATGAGGACAACACCACAGACTGTAAGAACGATCCCCCATTTGTGGTTATCTGCAGTGTCAGACAAGGCACTCCCTATGTCTTTGCCATTCAGCATAAGCGAGAGCCCAAGCAACGCTCCTGGGAATAAAACCAAATCAAAATCAATCAATCGATTGCTTACAAGCAAACAAACATGCATCGCTCCACACTCTAAAAGTGTTATGCTACCTGCACAGCCTTGCGGCAAATACTACTGCTCTTGTTCAGATTGTCACAGTATGGGGAATGAGCATGGCTTATAGGCTATACATAGATAGCCCTTTTCCACCGTTCAAGCTTACAAGTGTCTGGAGTTGGTTTTGGCCAAAGAAAAATATTCTTGACCCCCAAAATATCATCTCTTCAGACTCTGACAAGAGATGCTTTTATGTGTGGATCTCCAGCTGCCGAAGCATCGCCTCAGCGCCACTCACTACCTTCTTCAGAACCACAATACCCAACACTTCATTTTGTTCGAGACATTTTGTTTGGCCTAGTGCCACAGGGGATGCTGCAGATGAGAGATGCTCAATGTTTCTACTTTATAAGTGCTATGCCCATTGTTTCTAAAAGACACACCTACTGCCAAGACCAGAATGAAAGGTCTTCTCCTCCCAAATCTTGACGTGCATCTATCACTCCAGGCTCCCAGTAAAGGCTGTAACAAGAACCCTAGAAAAGAGGAATCGTCAGTTAGTAGCATTTTTCTACAAGCCAGTGTCATGGGAGAGTCAAAATAGATACTTTAAAAGGCAGTTAAAGGCAGCACACCATGGCATAGTGATATCCTCAGCCGGTACTAGTCTGAGTACTAATGCACTGTCAGTCAAGTGCGCACACAGTATACATCCTGGCATTTCTCAGGTGGGGGACCAAATAATGTAATATGCCACTGTTCACTGCCATGGCAGTTCACTCTGCATCATCAATACAGCAGAATTTGATAACAGGTGAAGAATAAGAGTACAACAGTTTTACATTCTAAAGGACTCTGTTCCTTACAAGCTATTTCATTTACTCCATCTTAGATGGGAGAGCGTCTGCAGCATTAGCAAGAAAACATGCAAGTTGGAAAGATGCCTATATTACTGTGGGACAGCCTATGAGTAGGGGCCTATCTACTCTCTTCTTCTAAAGTGCATCCCGCAAGCAGAAGAACAGGCAGAACAAAGTTGCCAAGTGGTAATAGCCTATGATTCCTATGATTCCTATGATTCTTCCCACAATAATGGATACAATCCCGGCCCTGGCTCTATGCTAAGGCAAGTAATCCAATGCCCATAATAATAGCAGCAGTCGATGGTCTTTCATCGTTGGAACACTTCATTAGTTTCAGAACGTTAAACAGGAGAAGGCAATCTCTCTCTGCTTTTTTTCACATACCCTTGGGAACTGTCTCTGGGCACTTTTTTCATAGGGACACAACGGATATGCTGATCCTCTTTTGCTAGTTTTTAAATATAGGAATAGACTAGCCAAAGCTTACCCTCACACAAGATGTAAGAGTTTGGTTAAAAGAACAGACCCCCTTTTGATCATGCTGAGCTCATTTCTAGCAAGACACAGCAAGAATTATTCTCCGGTTGTTTAAAATTATGGTTAGTACTTCTTAATCTCAAGACCACACAAAACATGCTTGTTAACAGTTGAGGTAAAGAAAATGAAAATATGTAACACCTGTGTAATGGGAAAAAGCAAGAGGAAAGAAATAGTGTAAAGAAAAGTTACCTAATATAGGGCTGATGAACCACACCATTCCATACAGTTGGTCTGGAAGCCCCATCTGAAGCAGCACAGGGGTAACATAGGCTGTTTCCATGGCATAGCTGAACTCAAGCCCAAAGAGAATGCACCCATTAAACAGGAGTTCTAGGAAAGACCTCTGAGGCTGGAGATCCCCAAAATCAATCAAATCAATAGGACATGGAGTATTTGGTGGTGGCGGTGGCGAAGGGCGGATGTGTTTTCTCCTTTTTGGATGTCTCTTGAAGTTGTTGGCTCGATGACTTATGTGTCGTGTGACTGATCTAGAATAGCCTGGAATTTGTGACCTCCAGATTTCCTGAGAAGCCACGCTTGGCAAAAGTGCAGCATCGTTGACAGGTGTTGTTGCAGATGGTGGAATCATCACGGGTAGGCGTCTAGAATAACAATAGCTCTGAATAAAATTATTGAGTAAGAAAAACTTTGCTTCATTTCATTACTGCAAGCTATTTCTCAACATTTAATGTAAAAAAAAAACGTAGGGCAGTCTCTGTATTAGTTACAACCTTTTCTCTCCATCTCTTGACACAAAACATATACATTTTATGGGCACGTCTCCTTCATCTTTGCACAAATGAGATCCCACCTTGGTTACCTAGCCATTGTCTACCAAGGTTGAAATATTTAAAACATACTTCAAACATACACACGTCATACTTTCCAGGAGTTCCCGTAACAGCAATGGATTTACATTTATCTGCAATTCACTTCAGCTAAATTAAGATGAATCACTACGTCAATCTAAGTTTCCAATAAAACAAAGCTGTAGGGGCTTTTAGGGGCTGCAGATACAAAACCCTGCTGACAATGTAAAATCACCTTGCGGTACTGATCCTACCATTTCTGCTGCCTGTGCTCAGGCCAAGGGTTAATACAAAACTTTTTACACAATGACTGAGTTTAGTTTCCTTCCTATTTACATTCCTGAATTCAACAGAGACACTCTGTTGCAAGGACAGAGTCTGATCTACTTCTTGCTGGTTCTATTCCTGTAAGACTACCAGAGCTCCCAAAGAAGGCATTTTTGAAGTTCAGTCTACACAAGCTGAACACCTTAGATGAGATCAGCTAACAACAAATATACTTAGTCTACACAACATCATTCTTTGCTGCATAGCCCCAACTATTATCAAAAGCAGAACCCTGAAAATCCATGTTTACTATCACACTGACACAATGGCTGTTAAGCAGGGTGGGATGATGTCCTACACAGACCGATCCCCAGCTCCACACAAGCATCCAAAGAGAGGCATTTCACAATGCAGAATTGAAATGTCAAGCACCTCACAGAAGACTGCAACTGGGGTAACTTGACTGTATTTGGGGCCTGAGGGGGAGGAGGAAGGGTGGGAGAGAGAACACGCCTACTGAAACATTGCTAACAGTGTACCACAGATTTCGTCTGGACTGCTTCACTTCAGACCAAGATACGTATCATGTAAGAAAGAACAACAAGCAATTCATAATTTTAATTACATGCCTTAACAACCCATCTCTCACAAGGCATGAAAATCAAGCTGCATTTTTTTGAGAAAGCTCATTAGACACAAGGTTCCCTAGACAGACCAACAGAAGGAGAAGCAGTACGGAGACTTCATGAAGGTGGCCAAACCAGTGTTCCCCTTGACACTCTTTTCACAAATTACTGAAAAGTTCTTGTGACCCGTGTCTTTCATAAGCAGAGTACTTACTTTGCAGGAGTACCTTTATCAGCCTTCAAGTCAAAGTAATTCCCTCACAAAGAGAATTTATTAAAAATTAGAAGAGAGATACCAGAAAAAAAGACATGACAAAAACCCAGTTGGATTCATGACAGACGGTCTCGTGATGACCCTTTTGCAGAAACGTGACAATACAGCTCTGCAAGCTCTTTACTTCACCACCCATATACCTTGCCATTTGCACCCACGGTGTTGGTTTTCCTGTGTTCATCTACTAGTTTCACTTCATGCTAGATCCTCCTTTATCTGCCTGCTCTGTACCGTGCATTGCAAAGAAATAGTATTGCAAGTGACAGAAGGTAAGAACCCCTCTGCGTGGCACAAAAATACACATGGTGATCTACAATTACTCGTAACAAAACGCTGTTATTGACAACGTGTCAGTGGTCTGGCAGAAAATCAGCATAAAACATATTCCTCATTGCCAATTGTCCTCAGCTTCACCAGAGAATATAACGCCGTCCTCAGGTGAATTTACCCAGTGATCACAACAGCTTCAAAGCAGGAAACCTCTCCTTCAGCATGGAAAACAATAACATGCCTGTTCGCTTTCGCTGTCAATGGTTATTTGTGACTTTTGGCACTCGACAGTGGTTATACCAACACCTGCACATCCCAATCCGTAGGGCCTTGGTGATGCCGGCTCTGCACAGCCAGGGTGCAGTGGGCCAGGACCGGGGACCGGCCACCGCCCTTCCACCCGGTCACCTCTACGCCGAAAATTAGTTGTTCCTTCTTTGGCAGAATCTCGTCCCAGTTTTTCTGCGGTGGGTACCGAGGGTTCCAAACACGCCGCAGATATCAGCGCGGCGATGAAAGGCCCACCCTCACCCTGATCCTGACCCGACGCCACGGCCGCTGCCGCCGCCGCCTCCCGAACGCTGCTGTCAGCCGAGAAGGGTCCGCGCAACGGCCCCGGGACGACCCCCGCCCGGCGGCCTTACCTCCCGCGGCGCCCGGCCCGGCCCGGCCCGGCCCCGCACTGCGCCGCGCTGACGCCGGCTCGGCCCCGATTACGTCATCCCGCCGCAAAAGCGGCCGCCTCCCGCGCGCGCTCGCCCCTTGTTTCGCCGCCGCAGGAGCGGTTTGAGAGGTGGGGCCGCGCTGCCCAGCCCCGCCGCCCGACTACCGCGTCCCCGCTACGGCTCTGCCGGCAGCGGATACGGACGCGGAGGCGCGCTCCGCTCCCCCGGCCCCCGCGCCGCCGGGGCTGCCCAGGACAAGCCCTCGAGGCCAAGACAGGGGCGAGTCAGGCACCGTCACGGCAAAGGGCCGACCGCGGCCCCTTCTAGCGGCAGCGACGCTCGGTGCAGGCAGCCGCAATCTGCCGAACCGTCGTCTCATCGAATCGCTGAGTGGTTTGGAGAGGAAGGGACCTTTAAAGGTCATCTCGCCCAGACTTTGCTCCATTTCCACAGACTTATCCCTGAAATCGCAGGGGAAGGGGATTGTGATAGTAAGATTTTTAACCAGGGCAGAGATAGTGTTTGATAGGCCATAGAGTAGATGCCATATATAACACTGCACTTTTCTAATTATGTGGTAGGTAGTGCAACCACAAAATCTGAAAAAGATGTTAAAGAGCCCTGTCGGAGGCAGGTGCCTCCAACAAGGCACATGTAAAAGTCCACAAGCTCATATAAAAACCAACAAGAAATTGCGAGAAATACGGTATTCTTGCAGCACACAAGAAGAGGCACAAGAAACCACTGAATATTGTTATCTCCACAGATTCCCTATCTCTTGATCTTTGCTGTTCAAGTGTTTTATGTAAATTTGGACATTATATCGGTGAAGTATCATTCATCACTGTTTCTGTAATCCAACAGCAGTGTAAAATAACCTATTTATAATGCTAAGGGTTGTTCACTCACCACACAACAACATTCATAGGGCAGAAAGGTGTTTGCACTGGCCTAAATTTAAGTGGGACTGTGTTCCTCACAAATGTTCTTCCTCAAATCCACATTATAAACGGCACATCTACAGTCACAGCAAAACTTTTCTGCTTTCTAAGGCAGGCCCTGTATAAGAAAGTTGCTCCCAAACTGACCCTAATACACATGCCTAATTGCCAGACTAGGCAAAACCAAGCAAGAAACTTGCCAAGCATGGGCACCGGTGCTCTCAGCTATTTGATCCAGTTCACCTTGGCCCATGTAAAAATGCTCATGCAGATAAACTAAACACAGGCAGGAGAGTCAGTCTGATGTTAGAGGCATCTTTGAGTAATGGAGTCACCCCCAAAAACACCTATTTGCCCCAAACAACACATGTTCTTTTTGCTGCCACGTCAGACACCGTTGCAGGCTTCTACCAAAGATGCTGCAGGTTCCTCATCTGCCTTACAATCTGTCCCCCAGCCCTGGCAGATTTGAGGCAACTTTGGTACTGAGATGTCCCTCACCTATCTGTGCTGATCTCTTGCTCTCAGCTCCCCAGATATAGGACTTGGCAGAGCCTACAGCAACCCAACCTTGCTACACACAACTTCTCAGTGCCAATGCCAGATGCTGTCACCACAGCAGGATGCTGTCTCCTCCTGCCAGAGGGTCTCATCCACAATACCACAAGTAGCCACTGCTCCACTTGCTGCCTATTGAGAGAACAAACTGGTTTTAGAAACAATATTCTTAATGAATTGATTAAAACTATTACTGTGGCTCTGGAAGAAAACCATCGTGTTCTCTTTCAAAGCCACAGGCTGATGGTATCCCTTTTATTTACAAGCCTCCAATGCCACAGCCTCTAGAAAGATCCTTCATGCTTGTGAGTAGGAAAGGGAAAAAAAAAAAAAAAGAAGATTTGCAACCCTAAGGATGAAGGGCAGGAACAGGGGAAGTTACAGCCAGGTGCCACAGCTGGCAGGAGAACATGGGCAGGCAGGTCTACTGCCTGACAAAGGGGCCAGAGAGGTGGGGAAAGGGATGGCAGCACCTGCTGCCAGAGCCATGACCCTCAGCAGTAGTTGTAGGAGCACCCAGCACTCAGAGACAGCTACATGGGCTGTGGGACCACCCACAACTGTTTGCTGTCTTCTTTGCTCAAGCCCCAGAGCCAGCCGTCCCTGCAGTGTCCACAGTGAGAACACAGCATAACCACCAGCCTCTGTCTCACCCACCATCCATGTGCTGGAAAGATCTGCAAGCACTGAGCAGACAAACAGCCCCGTTCCCTGTCACTGAGGATTAATTTTTGTTCCACCATAGGTTACACTCTTAATGCCAGCAGGCAGTTGTGCCCACTGTATACGATCATTTATTCCCTGTAAACGTGTTTGAGACATTAAACTAATGTTTATTCTATGTTCAATTAAATAAAATTGTCTGCTCAGAATTTGCAAGGATTAGCTCCTACACCATTTAGCCCAGTTTGTCCACTCAGGACGGTGAGACAATGCACTCTACTCCTTCCCAGGGCAACAACAATGGAGAGAACGAAAGCAATTCCTGCTGTGCATTCATCTATCAGCATCCTTTAGGCTTTAGACAAAACAGAAACCACAAATCTCCTCTCCTCTCTAAGCCTGCACATAAATTGTTGTTGAAATGCAAAGATACTAATTTACTTTGTACTAATTCAACCCAAAAGAGTGTTCAAAAGAGTGCGTTTTGGTGATGAATACCTACTGCTATGAATCTGTGCTGTTCCCTCCTACCTCCTCTGGGTGCAGGATGTTTTGCATTCACTGAACTCTTGTTAAGTCTTTGCACGAAGCAGCTTCTGACACTGTATTCATCTCTCTGCTCATTTACAGCTTCATGTTAGGCTTGTTGTTTCATTTGCCAGCAGACTTCATTATTTGCCTCTCTTAGATCAGTACTATTCCTCTGTTTCTTGGAAACCTCTCTTGCTATCCTCATAATCCTTTTCTCCAAGGTAAACAGTAGCTCCAGTTGAGTGAAATTCTGTGCAAGCCACTGACAGAGGGTACGTTGTTCTCTCTCTTGTAGAGAGAGAGGGGTTTGGGTTGTGTGATGTTGGATGTTCCTTTTTTTTCTTAAAATTAATTTTAAAACATCTTTCAGTTAAATTCAGGGGCTCCGTGATGTTATTCAGTGATCTACCTGGAACTGGCAGCTTCTTTTCCAAGCCTGACTTGATTCTTTTTGGAGGAGATATAAAGTTTGTACCAAACAGACATACCATGAAATTTGTTCTGTGCTCAGGGGCTGCTGCTTCAGAATACCCGAAGGCAACATGAATTCTGAAGCAAAGATTAATTTACACTCAGTGACCCCCAGGGAGAGGCCCAATGAGCTACCAAGTTTTTATGTCTCTGGAGGGTCCTGCGCATGCCCTCTGCCAGCCATCCTCCACTTCTGACAGGGCAGCAGACGGCCTGCTCTTACACAAGCAAAGTAGTCAAAGAAATACTATGCTGGCAGAGATTACATATCACCCCTCTTTCTTCAGAAAGACCATGAACGTGCACCTTCTGGCTGCTGTGTTTCTGTGGGAGATGGTGGGCTCGGCCACAGAGAGCTCCTCAGAACAAATTGTACAGGCTTGGACAGCGGTACAGCTTGGTTGCAAATTAAGTGACCTGGTATTTTTTCTTTTGTAATTTAGCAGAATTCACTTCATTTAAAAGGCAGAAAAGCTGCTTAGGTTGGAGTACTTCAGTTTGTCCCCTCCTGAGCTCCACAACAAAGGAGGTGGCACAGCAGGACAGCAGGTGAAGAAAATCCAGAGCAGTTTAAGTTACAGAAGAATTATTGTCAAGCCTATCTCAAGTCAGTTTGCACATTTTCCAAGTCAGTGATGCCATCACATACTGAACAACTTTCCTTTCTGTAACATAGAAAAGACTAAAGCTTCCCTGTAGCCAGAATGAAACACCACGTATTTCTTGCTCCTTAGGAAGAAAAAGCAGTCTACCTTAATCTGTCATTTTTGACCACCCCAACCTGGCAATTGGGTCGTCATGAAAAGAACTAAATATCCTTCTTTTCCTAGTCCACATTGAAGTGACAAGTTAATTATTGTCCATACATTAAAGACTTTCAAAAGGAAAAACAAAAAAGCCTTTGTCTTGTTTGGAAGAATGAGATTCAGGATTGCAGGGGCCAGGGAGGGGGGAGCAGGGGGTGGAGAGGGGATGTGGGGGGGTGTTGGGGTGCCACTCCTTATGAGTTAATTATAAAACAGGAAGGTTAGATTAAAGAAAGCACTCAGAATTTATTAAAAAGGTGAGACTCTTACCCATTTGTTGCCAATGTTTAGCTCTCATTGAAAGAGTAATGTGACTGAGTTAGCTCTGATGCTTTAGGCCTTAGTACCATAGCTGACCCGGGAAAGCCATTGCCAGTGATATTATATAGCCTATATACTTTTCAACACTTGGTGCGTTCATAGTTTGAGAGAGACAGAGATGTATACAGACACAGTGACTTTTTAAGGTTCTTTCAAGCTGTATAGGATTTAGTAACATGCATTCAAGAGATTTGTCTGATATAAATTAAAGAAATTCTGGATGAGTTTTCAGAAGAGAAACCACTCTCAGTGAAGAGCCTTTTCTTAATGTCCAATGGGAACTTTCCCTGACTCAGCTTCATTACATTTTCTTGTTTCCTATTGCTGGTTACCGCTGCAGTTACCTTGGTGAGTACAGCTGTTCATCACACAGGCAGAAGTGTTCCCTAAATCCCAACTGCCCTTGCTCTTTCCACAATCCACTTTTCCAGGTTATTTCTAGAGCCGATGCCAGTTTGCTCTCTTCCTGTACATGTATTCCAGGTACACAAAGCTTTTGCTCCTTTGCTAAATCCAAAAGAAACTCTGCTTTCCACAACATCAGTTGAGGAAGTAAATTTATACTTCTGTAAATGCCCAGTCATGCCTGTGAGGTCTATGGGCTATGGTATTGAACATGGTGCAAACACAGTGTAAGACAGAAAAAAAGAAGCAAGTTCAAACAAGGTGAGGTGCATTTCAATTATATGTTCTTAATGCTTCTATGGTAAGAGGAGCTTACCACATAAATTACACCACCCTAGAATTCCTTACATGTCAACTGAGTAGGCGTAAGGAAGTCGGTGGGACGCTAATACAATGTAAGAATATAAAAAAGTCTCAAAGATGCCACTTTGCACACCACCTCCATATCTGGCCCTTAGCATACTGTCATACAACTTTAATAGCCCAGATAAATCAGTTCCTGAACCTGGGTTCACCAAACACCTACACTTGCTATATTAATGGATGCATTTAAGCATTTAAAGGGGTACTTGGATTTTTATTTAAACGAAGGAAAAAAGCAACCAACAAAAAAAACTAAAACAAAAACCCCACAGGCAAAACATCACCAGAAAGAAAACCAAGTATTTTGCTGCAGAATGTATAGCAATGGTAACAGCAGTGATCCATTTGCATTAAAATTGAGTTGTCGGCTCATTGAGAAAATAAATTCAACATAGTGAACTGCTATACAAGATAAGAACGTTAATTTTTAGAGAAACAAGTATGCATGTTCTGACAACTGCTGTCCGCACTTTATAAGTCTGCACTTGCATAGATATAACAAAGTACAAAAGGAGATTGAGTCTGTTCCGATCCTTTCCCAGTGCCAATCTATGCTATGCTTTTCGAGTGCAAGGTGAGGCCACGCTCCTGAAACCATCCATTAAGAAGTATCTTTAAGAAGCCCCCTGACAAGTGTGCCAGGCAACTACAATGTACAACATTGCGCATAGAGCTCTAATAATAGGAAGAGACAGAAATGCTCCCACTATTGACAAAAACACAAAGACAAATGTAGCCTTGGACCATAACTCAAACCATATTGTAAAATAGGTTGAAACTTTTTTTTTTTAAACAAGCAAAGTCTTTAGTAAAGAAACAATTTGGTTTTAGAAAAACTGTAATGCTGTCATGGTACAAATGGAACGTCAGTAATCTATCAGCCTAGTCTACTATTGCTATATCAAATGAAACCCAGAATACTGTGGCCTCTTCTCAAACCTTAGAGGATAATTATACAGAAGGAAAAAAAAAAGTCACAAATGTCATACTTCACTGACACCATTCAGGTGTTGTGCAGTAACGGCCCAATAGTTTTTCTTCCACGGGCTTGCACTCAATTTGACTCGTGTTTTGGTTCAGAAGCGCTATTTCCACAATAGCACTGTGCATGCATTTAGTCATTTGCTTTCTTGAGCTCTACGGAGCGACTTCTCAGTGATCATTTCTATTTGCTTCTGCAGGACAAACTAGTGCTGCCCTCAAAATAATATGAGGACATTTACCCAGCTCTTACCCTGCCCAGACCAGACACTGACCCCCTCAGTGGCTGATGTATCTGTGACAATGAAAACTCAACAGAGTTGGGTTCAGAGACCTGGTTCAGACAATTAGTCACTAGGGGGCACTTACAGAATCCAGAAGACTGAAAATGTGCTTGGTCTCAGAAGACTACAGTCCTACAAACAGTTTAAAGAGTCCAAATGATGACTTTTGTGTTTATTTCCTAACTATCTCCTAGGATCAACACTTCAAGATACTGAAACAGGGAAATAATTATATTTATGAAGATCTTTATCATCATCTGTTTTTCCAGCAACTGAATGAAAGAAGGCTGCGGAAAAAATATCCTTTGAGGCAACACGCATGTTAGGCTTCACTGTCCATGCAATTCTGGACAAAAGCGGAACAAAAGAGTTAACTGCAGGCACATAAGATATGTACCATGTAAGATATTGGTTCTATGTGTTGGTGGTGGTGCAGCTATGGGGAAAGAGGTGCAAGAACACACAAAGCAGTATGGCAAACTCACTGAAGCATAGTATTTCATTTCATTGTGGTGCCTCAAGTGGACTATCCATTTCACAAGAGACAAGGATGTGATTATGCCCCAAATACCCTGCAGGTTTTTTTTCTGGATGTGACAAACCACAGAAAGATGATAAGTAGTATGTCAGGAAAGCAGAAGCAAGAATCCTGGACACAGGAACTTGCGGTTACCCAGAGCAGGCACAAGCCACGTATATTTTAGAACAAAATTCTATTTTCATTTAAAGATAGAGCGGACAGAAATTACTGTCATCCCTGCTGTTACCTGAATGGCTCAATTCCTTGCTTTTCATATTAATTGTGAGCTACCAGTAGGTCCTGTCATTAGTAAGATCAAAGTCTTCTGGGCTACCAGGTGTCTTATTTCCATGATTCAGTACACTTCTGATCTTCAATAGGAGAAGGAAAGGAGAACTCACATGATTAGTTCTGGCAAACCTCAAATTGCTACTTCTGTGAAAGCAAAGGGCAGGGTCGCACAAGGAAAGGCCAGGGCCATTGCTGTACCAAGGGCTGGGAAGAGGTGGCTGAGTGAAGCACTGTGCAGAGGGCAGCATGGCAAATAGTGGCCTGGCAGGTCCACCATACAGCACTGCCCTTGGCTGGAGAGGTGGCAGAAGGCACCAAAGTGGGGCTGCGCCGGCAGGGGCTCAGGCTGGCAGAGACAAGGTGACAGAGACAGGGTTTTGGGAGCTAAGAGAAGAAAAGCTGCATGGCAGCAGAGTGCCTGCCTCTTGTGAAGCATTCATTAAATCTTTGGTTTATAAACTGGCTCTCTACCTTGTCTAAATTGGCTTTGGAAGCCTATGGGAAGTACTGCCCCACTTCCCTGTGTTTACCACAGGGGAAATGAGAAACCACCAGGTCCCTGGGGCTAATTACTTTCTGCAAAACCAAGCATTTGTCTATGTTTCTGACTCAGTGCAGCATGCAATTTTCTGCTGAGATTGTATCTATATCGCATTACAGGATGAGTTGCAATAGCACTCGATGTTAATTGCAGTGCACAGACTGCTCCCTTCTCTCCTTTATACCAGTTATCAAGAAAAACCAGAAAGTCTACTTCTGCTGGTTTTAGTTTAGTCTTTTCCATCCTTACAGTGCGCCTGTCAGACAGGAGAGACAGGGGCCGTCATCCCCTTTCTGCCTGAAAGAATCTGGAGTTGTCAGAACAAGGCAGAGACAGAGACTGTAGGAATGTCTACGTGCCATCCCAAACAATCAGTTACCTAACAGAGACAGATGGATGTTGGGGTGAGGTATGGACACTTGCTGTAAACAGATACAGATGGGTGCTTTAATATTCCTGGATGGCGACAAAGCCTCTCCGACAGCCTTCCTTGCCTCTCACAACTTCCAAGGCAAAGAAAAGGACACCCATATGCCACTCTCAGAGCTTGGCGGTCTCTTTCAGGGCCTCTGTCTGCCTGAAATGCCAAAGCAGCCCTCAAAGCACCAGAGCACAGCCATGCACAGACTTCTGCAGAGTACGGAAACAAACAGGGACCGTGCATCCTGACTTGACAAGTATATATGGCTCTACAGATTCTCCTACAGGAACAAATTTGAGAACATTTGCTGGGTAAGCGGTACAATTTGCCCTTATCCATTTGACCATGCTCCAGGGACAGGTTTATAGTATCTTATCATTATTTTGTTTCCATCCTAAATGTCTGTTTCTGACAATGGCATTCTGGCACCCCACCATGTTGGAAACAAACATTTATATGATACAAGTCATTTGCTAACCTATCATCTCCCCCTCCCCTTCTGTCACGAGCAACTGGGATTTCTGTAACTTCCAAATGTTAACCAGCATTCGTAATTACCACGTGCTCTGCATCATATGTACAAAGGGAAACTTTGTACATATGATAGGGACTTGTATAGCGCTCAATACTTTCAATGTAGCATATGAAAAACATCTGAAGAAAACCGATTAATAAGTATACTGGAAAGCAATACCTATGGGACTAGCATGGAGGCCTTCAGGGATCTTTTAGTGAGACCTTTAAACACAACCTTCTACTGAAGCAACAAGAAGGCAGCCATACTAGATCAGATAGCAGTCCTGTCTCCAACAGGGGCTATTAGAAAACACTTGGTCACTGCTATTCACAAGCCCGATTTTTGCTTTTACTGGTCTAAATAGATTATTCACCTTGGTATTTTATTTGTTGAGTGTTTTCAAGTAAGTCAAAATGCTCTAAGTATTTCCTTTCTTCTGTTTTCTTACCCTTTGATTAAAGGCCCTTTCCCTGCTTGGCAGATCATTCTCAAGACATTTTCTGCTCTCCCTCATCAGCAATAAAAAAAACTTCTTTTACTAGAGTTCAGCCTGCAACTCGATGTTTGCAGCCTGGAGCGTCTCTGCGGTTAGCCTCCACTTTCTTAGGAGAGAGGAGGAAAAGAAAAAAAAGGAAAAGAAAAGAGAAAAAAAAAAAGAGATGAGAGGAACAGAACATTCTGTCAAATAAACATTTGCTAATGCTCTTGAGCAAGAGAAATGGAACAGGTAGCAAACAGTAACGCAGATTAACTATCTGCTAGGGCAAATACACAGTATACAAAGGTTCCCTGTATACTGTTTAGATGGCATTTCTGTGTTAAGCCTGATACACTGACATATTAATTGATCTCTCCAACAAGAGCCATGACCTTTGGATACAAAATTGGAGGTCAAGCCTCAAAGTAATCTCATTAATCTCCTGCATGGTAGTATAAAAACAGGGTTGCTGTTAGTTTGACTTTGCTTTTTTTTTTTCCTTTTCCGTGAGGAATATGTGATTTCTGCAGGTACACAGTTGCTCAGTTTCTCTAATATTATCAACGTTTTGTGTATAGGATTAGCAGAGCTTGTCAAGAATCCATGGGTTTGGTTCTAGGTGAAACTTTAGTGCAACTTCTAGGTCAGCTTTATGTCTGAAGACTGAGCTTGTAGGAATCGGTAAATGAGTAATTGTTTCCTCTCCTTTGAGGCTGAGCCACACAGAGGCGTTCCCCAGGAATAGGTCTGATCACAGCCCTGGAATATCTTAACCAGCAGGGACCATTTTCCCTTCTAGGCCTGTTACAGATGAAAACAACGCTGGAGTCCAGAGTCTAGCTCTGGAGTCCACAACTGAAAGATTGCATTGAAAAACTTGGGGTGAAGAATGGCAGAAATTATTTACAAGATGGAAAATTTTTGCAGTAATCTAATTAAAGAATTCTACATGTTGAATTCCTGAATAAGACACAAAGCAAGGGCTCCTAAAATAGCTGGTCCAACCAAGGGCTGAAAATTAAAGCTAAACAAATCGAAATTACAGCAACAAACTCCTGACAGAAGTCTTTCGAGAACAGTGGAGCTGGGAAGGGAAGCTCTATTAAATGGACTGTCCACTTTCACAGTTTAGCCTCAGAAACCTCAACTGTCACCTTCTTCTATGGTCAGCTGAGGGAAATCATGAACCCCACATCAGATGCTGTCTGTGTCAGAACAGCAGCATATCTCTGTTTTGCACAGCACGCACCTATATGGCAACACACACCTTACATCATAGTCAGGGAAACTAAAAGGAGTCAGATTGCTAAATCCACCCGCTGTGTGAATGAGATTTTTACTTCCATCACCTGATAATTTAATTGCTCGATTAGCTCCACCTGAATGCCTTGGCTATGGTTGAGGAATGTTCCCTTGCAGATCACGGTAAATCAGAAGGCAAGAGGCAAGTAAGCAATGCAAAGGTAACTGACTCCTCTACAGCAAACCAAGTGCATCATCCAACTGTATTTTCTCTCCCGATCTGCTCTTTGCACTAGTGTTTTAGAGACGGAACAGGCATCAGACAAACAAAAGACTGTAATGCTCTGATCAAAAGCCAGGAAACCTCCTCTATGTGCTTTAATTCCAAAACTTTCTCAGTGAATTGAAACCTAGCTCAGACATTTCTTTTTGTATTTCTGAAGTTCCATTACATGCCAAATTTAGGGTAACAGGGTAATCTCCTCATTGATGAGGACTTTGAAACATGTATTGCATCACTCAACATTATACTATTGCTTTCCTTTAGCCAAGAGGTAAGTGGAAAAAATGCCATTAAAGTGGCACTCACTGATCATCCTGGAGCAGACTGACATCAGTGGGGCAGACTGAGGGCCTGTGGGCGTGACTCCTGTGCATCAATGGACCATAGCACTGAGGGTTTCAGTTGCAATGAACGTGGCCTGTACAACTGGATGGACTTTGTAACAATTTTTTTATACTTAATGAGACAGTAATTGCTTCTGCTGCAGGAGCAACTCTTCAATATACTGCAGGCACCTAGATCACAAGAAACTAATTGTATTATATCATTCAAAGAAATCAAAGAGCATGTGGTTACCAGAGAAATCTGTATACACAACACATTGGCTACTATGTAGGAGGGGCTTGGCTCTGAATAAATGCATTTGACACACAATTCCATTCTAAACAGTTCTTACCCTGCACTCTATACCAGAGTGCATGCTTCTGCCCACCCATAAATTCACCACCACTGATCCAATCCATAAACAGAAAATCTGATTCACTGATCCCTTCCTCTGGATAGGTACTGGCACTTGCCTTCTTTCCCTCACAGCTTGAAAGTGACCTAAATAATTTTCTGGATAGAGGCTTTCCCAGACTTCTGTTTCTGGATCATACCAATCCCGGGCTACACTGCAAGAAAAAGTATCGTATGGACAGAGACTCGGTTTGAACAAAGCAATTGGCATTCACTCTGCTACCTTTGGGGCCAAATTTTAAACAATAGTAGTAATACATGTGTTTAAGGTATTATTCCTGCCAAGGCAGGAATTCCAGTAAATCATTACCGTATGTCCTGCTGTGAAATATGATCCTAACCTGCACATAATTTAGCAGTGTATTGTCTGTGTCTAATTTAGTCCCTTTCCTGTCTCTCTCCCATCTGTATTTCAGTAACACCAGTTTTACTAACAATCATCACGGGAGACAGGAAATAAATTTTAATTCATGAAACCAGCATGAGCAAAGACCCGGAAAGCATGTCAGAATAAATGAGAACTCTTCAAGGTACAGAACCTTAAGGAAAATCAAGAGGCCAAGAGGTGAGCAGGGGGGTTATTATTGCAGCAAACTACACGTACCTTAATCATGTCCTCTTTCATCTGGTGGGTTGCATCGAAACACAAAATGAAGCTACACCAGTCAAGTTCATAGCATTCTCACACTGCTGCCCATGTCAAAACTCAAGTGCTCCTGTACAATTAATGAAATCATATTGTTTTATTTATTTTATGTATTATTTATAAATTAGGAGGAAAAAAATTCCATTAAAATTAATTTTAAGTTAGGAAGATAGGAGAGTCTCTATTAGTGGATACTTTTAAGATCATCTGCCAAGATGCTTGGGAGCAGGTTAGGGTTATTAGATCCTGCCTTGGGCCAAGGAGATTAAGTAGAGGGACTCTGTGACCTTGCAAGGTCTTTTCTAGCTTTTCCTGGAACCATTCAATGAAAATGGCATGGAAAAGCAGCAAACTAAAAACTAGTAAAAGAGACACTTCTGGTATCTGCTTAGCTGTGGAAGCAAAAAAATCCAAACCACACACATACCCACCCCCCCCACCCCCCCAAAAAAAACCCCAAACAAACAAAAAATCCAAAACAAACAAACAAAACAGCAAAGTTACAAAAGAGAAAAGAGTTTACAATTTAAGTAAAAGACACTGAATGTTAAAGGAAAAAACATCCTCTGCTACATGATCCCTATTTAAGGGCTTCTCATGAACACCATCATTAAATCCCTACCCATATTATCATTTTAAATAGCTCCTTCAAAACAAATTTCCCCTGGTAGTGTTCACTGCGATCATCACAAGAGCTCACATTATGTCATTCTGCAATGCGCTTTTCCTAAATTTCTCCCTGAAGCCACCTGTAAAAGAGGTAGAGGTGAACTAGAATTTACTAGGCGATTACCGACCCCCTTTTGCTTTTATTTAGGCTGCTGTGTCTCCTGAATTCTTGGTCATTAGAAATCAGTCTGTTGATTCTGCAAGTACTCACCATGCTAGAAAATCCTGTTTCTACCTCATGCCGTGCGATGTATGAGTGGATGTTACCTTGACCTGAAAAACAAGAAACAAAGAGAGAGACAAAGCAGGTTTGTAGCCAAACCTTGGGCTTCCGACTATACCTGTGTCAGGAAAAGGTGCATCTCTAGCAATCAGAAATTATATTTAAAATACATTTTTTCCCGGTACAATCCTACAAATCAGGGCAGTTCAGAAGAGGTGAATTTAATCAGAAAACACTTGTCCCAAATGCGGTATTGACAATCTTGGAAATTCAAGATTAATGGAAACCAAAAAGGAGCTAAAAATAGCAGTAACTATACATAATCAGCTTGGGAAACAGACAATGGAAGTAAGAGGGAAAAAAAAAACAAAACACCACCACCACACCCCCCCCCCCCCCCCCCCCCCCCCTTTCCAACAAAGACAATCAGAAGTGTTTAAGCCTTACTAAGAAATGCTTGGGGTTCTGCATCTGGTCAAAGATGCTCCACAGCCGTGAATTGATGAGAGCACCTACATCAAAGGTTCATGGATGAGTTTGGTTGTTGGGCTGTAAAACAAGGTTCAGTGTCAGTGCAGGAGGATACTAAGACAAATTAACCGCTGGAGTATTTGGAGAGAATAGAGGTATTTGAACTATTTCCTGGCTAAGTCTGCACAATGGAAAACTGTTTCCTACAAAACAGGAATACTTTTAAGAGTCATAAAGAATTTGGGAAGTCTTGCAAAGTCTCACAAAAAACCTGTGACTTAACAGCCTCTGACTAGAACTTTTCTGCTCGTAAATAAAATGCTGTGATATCAATACTGACAGAACTCCAAATAAAAGCAATTTTAATTTCTAAACTTTTGGATTAAGGAAACACAATTGTAGCTTAATGTATTTGGGATGCAATCAGAAAACAACATTTAAGATGGTAAATTTCCCTTTTTACTCCACCAACTTACAGAAAGGTCTGCAGAACATTTCAGTATAAAGATAGAACATTCTAGAAGAACTTGATGATTGATACTTTACATATGAAAATTGTTTTGATTCCATTCTTTGAGATTTTATCATGTAAATCACGCAAAGTTGGGTGACTGAACATTCCAAAAGGCTTAACACAACTTTTACCATGTTTGCTTAGGGAAATATTCTGATACCTGTCACCGGTTCAAATTTAATCTTGTCCCAGGGTTAGAAAACAGGTCACAGTAGGTTATATTTGCCAGTTTTTTGCGAAACTTCAGTGCATTTTCATACCAAGGACACATGCAACAATTTCTAGGCCAGCTGACTTCCCTGGTACCACAGTTCCCTCTCACCTACTACAGGATCCCCACATATTTGTCTTTTTTTGACGAACACAAGTATCAAAGAATAATTTGGTCTTTTAATTGTTTACAGGACCTAGGAATGATTTCTTTGACTGTTGTGAAAGAATTGGCAAGTTCTAATTTCACCATTACACGCAAATCTGAACTGGAACTTGGTATAAAGCTCCACAATTCTGGTGTTTGAGATCTAATAGCATTTTAAATTTTCTTTTGTGTTGCAGGCTCATCAGATTTCAAGCACATTTCCATGTTTATAAAGTAGCTGAGCTGACCCAACATAAATTAATAGGTGGAAAGCCACAGGAAACCAAAGCACTACCAATTACCTGCAACTGAATGCCATTCCTCAGCGAGAATATACAAGACACTGATGAAATGCAGATACCCACTTTTGGATGTGCTGTCTGGCGGGTTACAGGCTTTCACTCTGGGCTGGCTGCTGGCTGCTCTGACCAGCTGCTGGCTACCAATGACTCAGGCCCGATGGCCCAGCCCTTCCGGTGCCACAGCTCCTGGCTCCGGCTGGCACCCTGGGGCCTCCCTGCAGGGCTTCTTACTCCTGCTCCACAGCCTCTCCTGGCACTGAGAGCAACCCAGGGTGCATCAGGAAATTTCAGTTTCAGCAATAAGGAAGAACGGTTACTTAACAAAGAAGAGTGAGGAAGCGTTAGCAAAAGTATCTTTGACTTTGGGTCCAGAGGAGCAGAGCGCATCTGCTGAGGAACAGCGGTGAGGGACAGGAGGAGACATGTTCCTCAGCCGTGCTGTGGGCAGCGCAGGAAAAGCTGTCATCATCCACAGCAGTGGACTGAACTTCTGGAATAAACTTTTACATGGTGAAGATTCATGGGTCTCTTCAGGCTTTCTGAAGTCAAAGGTATGCAAATTCCCAGGAGCAGAATGTCCCAATGCTATCCAAAACTGCAAAAAAGGTTCATTTTTAAAAAAATTTCTTCTTTACCCATGACCAGCCAAGGCCAATCCATCTTACCTAATCTGCTTTATGACCAAAATTTCTTGTCAGTTGCTAGCAAGCACTTCACAAGTCTCCAAATACGACGCAGCCTCCACCTTCTGCCTCTACTTACGTGCATCCCCCGCTATGAGCAGTGACTCATAGTCTGCCCATAGAGATTGTGGCCCAGACAGCTGCTGATCAGGATGAGGAGGTATCAGCCACATCCTGAAAAGGGAAGGGGCCACAAGGTAGGACAAACAGAATGGCACTGACAGACCTGTGAGTCAGAACAGAAGGGAGAAATGAAAGATGCTGTTGGCAGCACAAGGAGCCTGGAGATAACAGGGAGCCTAACTGCTAGACACATACAGAATGGTGAATTGAGGTAAAACCCCTCCACAGCAGCTGCCCTAACATTCTCTCAGGACATGTTCCTGAGTATACAGCCTCACTGTGCTGTATTTGTACCGCTGTCAGGACCAGCTTTTCTAGACCACCACACAGTAAGAAGGCTTGAGGGAGTCTTTTGTGATTATTAATTCTCTTAGAACAGACTGGACCTTTGTCTCTCTGTTAACTTTTTGAGTCAACTTCATGGGTCACTAGCCAGAAATCCCAACATGAAATGTGGTTTGGTGTTTTGCTAATAACATACTTTGTGTTTGTTCATGCTCTTTAATCGCATGGTTTTTTTGCTGTGTGGAACATCCTGTCTCTTCTGGCCTAAACCAGTTCAGAAGCAAAGATGCTTTGGACTGAATCCAGACTACACATGTATATTTTTGTCCTGCTCTGGAAACCCTATGTCAATTTAAAATCAATCAGTAGAGGTTTTATTACTGTATTTGCCTGAAGAATACAAAGAACCTGCTTACAAGACACATGAGCAGGCATCGCTGTGCCCCTCCTCCAAGAGGAAACCCTTTGCCTCTCCAAAGAAAGGAAGAAGCTGAAGGGGAAAGACTAGCGCACCGACACATTTGTTAGAACTAATTGCTCAAAAGAAGCTATTAATCTATTGCTATCGCTATGTTTTTTACACATCAGCAAATGTGGTAGCTGGTTATTTTTCTGTATTTTCATGCTAAGGTCATAGCATTAATGTTTCATACTAAAATGCTGGGTTTTTCTGGTTTTGTGCAGGAAGTTTTGGGTTTTGGGGCATGTTAAACTTGTACTGTGTTTCTGCTTCCACTGAATGTGACTCTGAGACAAACTCTTGTTACTTGTGTGTGTGTATATTTGCAAACTGAGCTCCAGAAGCACATTAACTGCAAGGCATTTCTAATGCATATAGTTTGCTGCAGAGAGGCATGTACTAGAACTGGCTATGAAGCCTGGGCATCTCTCCTGGTCACCAAACTTTGTTTTGCTGATGCTGCACTTGCATCAGTTTGATTTTGCAAACCGACTTCTACATAGCCTGCCCTCACAGGAAAAGGATGCTCTTTTGACCAATGAGGAAATATCAAATACATACTGCAGTATGGCATTTGTTATACTGACATTTTAGTAGAAAACAGAGTTTACTGAGCAGCAGAAGCAGCGGAACCCAGGTTTGAGTGGATTTTGGGACTCCTGACCAGTTTACAGTTCTCTACCGTCTTCAACTCATGCCAATATAATTCTCTTCTGCTTTCTGTCACAACAAGACTCCTGTGAAATAATGCATGAGCTGCTATACTTGCTCAGAGAAACCAGCTGACAAAAAGCGTGGAGAGACAAATTTGACAAGGTTAGTGCATTCTTGCACAACCACTCCCTATTTTCTGAAATGTATATGAAAATAATTCTAAGACTACATCTCTTCTCAATTTGCTAGAAATTGTCATAGATGGGATTGTACTCATCCTCACCAAAAGCTCAAATGCCCATCTAAAAAGCAATTTTGAGGAAGAAATGTGAAATTCTGACATTCAACACTATGTCCCAAGTAATGTTCATAACACAGAAATTAAATAGAAGCGTTACACCATAATAGCTAATATTTCAGTTTATTTGGAGGCAAATATGAGGACATCTTAAATAGGTGGTCTGAAAACTCAAGAGTTTTTTAATCAAAGGAGTACTATTTATTGAGAATAAAAAGAAATTACCTCACACAACGTGAGTTCTCATTTCTAGTAAAAAATAATCTTGTCTTGTTAACAAGAGAAAATAGAAACTAACATCCCCCTTTTATCCCATTGCTAACCTAAAATTTTATTTCATTAGAATTCAGGTAGCACTAGCACCTCTGGACACCTTTGGAGGGTAAAAGACTAAGATAAAAGCCCACTCCTTACAGATTAGGAAGTCTGTGTCTCAGTTTTAAGTCTCTTACAGCCCATATGATAGATACCAGTCATATATATATATAGATAGCCTATATATGCCTGCAGCTTCAAGCTTTCCTAAGAGTAAAGCCATCTGAAGAAACAACAGGACAATACTCTTGTCCATAAGGCATATTTTAGGCTTGCATAAAACCTCCTGTGGCATGTTTACATACTTTTTTAGAACTGCAGAAGACAGAACAAGGAAATGGCTTTGTTAACACTTCCATAAAAAGCAGAGATCCTTTGGGCAGCACAGAGCAGCTGCTTCTTGTGAAAAGCAGGGAACACATATAGATTATTGAATTGCTGAAGACTAGGGGAAAGGCGGGAGTAAAAATAAATGTTAAATTTCACAGGCTGAAAGATGTCTGGGCTTGCACATCCCTTCCCTCCTCTCCAGAAGAAGAGGCTCTGGAGAGGAAAGTCCCTGTCTTTCATTTCCTCCCCTCCTCTCCACAGATCTACCGTTCAAACACCCTTCCCTTTCCCCTGCCCTAACACCCACACGCTCCCTCCAGCAGCTCCCCACTTCTACCAGGTTGATCTTTGTCTCTTGTCCTGCTTTAGATTCCAGAAGTTTTCTGCAACTTCTCTTTAAAAGTGACACACACTTCAAACTTCTACAGAGCTAGCTTTTGTAAGTAACAAAACTTGTCTGACAGGTGGATCTTGAAAAAGAAAACTCTTAGAATTTAAATCTGGAGAAGACCAGTGAGATACTTGGCTGTGATCTGAGACCACAGGGACCTAAAGTTTTACACAGTCATTTCTGAAGGCAAAGAGTGAGTGCAAGCTGAATAAAACCCTCAGGAAGAAGCCCAAACAGTGTTTACAAATTTCAAATGATAGAATAATCACCACACGATAAGAAGCACTACTGACAAATAATTTACATTTTTCAAATACTGTGCCTTTAATAATTTTTTAGAACCAGTGAATAAAATGCTTTTCTTCAAGGAAAGGCCTATTAGGTTTTTTTTGGTTGCTTGGGCTTTGTTTTTATATATTCGTATTTTCAATCTTTGATCCTGACAGTGGTGTGTCCAAAAAACCAACCTGGAGTCAGTCCTACAAAGCTGTAGGACTCCTCTTTATTTAGAGGAGAAAAAAGTATTTAAGAAATATCAGCTTTAAAAACTTCTTACTTGAGATAGACCTAAATAAACAAATGCCAGTGTTTTGTTTCAAGTCTGAAAACTTAGGGCTCGATGAACTCCAGAATGACTGAATGAGTGAATTTAAACAGACAGGAAAAATCATAAATTTTGCTTCTGGAAAAAAAAGAGCTGTGTTTTGCTTGCCAACAGGGCACAAATAGACCTTCCCAAGAGGAAAGGAGCTGAACAATAGTTTTTAAGCCATCCATCTTCACAGTCTTCCATTAAATTTTGAGAAGGTAAATTAATATTTTGGAGATCAAAGACTAAAGCAGAAAGAGCACATCTCTGGAAAAAGTAGGGAAAGAACATGAGACACGATTTGCAGTGCTGCACAAACACAGAGGGGTCACATGCAGATGGAATATCCCACTTAGCAATTAGGTAACACCTAGCACACCTAGCATGAGCAGCAAGGAGCCTATCTCCTCAAAGGCATAAAAGGACACAATTTTTTCAATATCTCCATGTGAGATGATGACTCTGTTACACTCTAGCCCCTAAAGTCAATTCACTCTTTTTTCCTCTTTCTTTTTTTCTTTTTCCTGACTTTTAAAAACATTTTCTGTTTAGAGATAGTTACCCAAAAATAGAGCAATACAGGCAGGGAGGCCTTTAAGCTACAGTATTAGGAACAAGCCTTGGAAAACTCTGGAAAAAAACAGTGCAACTACAATGACAAAATAAAACTGAGGCAGAAAGTGAAGCAAATATGCACAGTTAAATTTGTCGCATGACAATACATAAAAGACCAAGACACTGTTCTGTCTGGTTTCATTGCTTCTGCTAGACGGCTAGCTTCTCCATTATTTAAAGTGTGGTAAAAACAAGAAGACACAGCAGCTCATTTGCATAAACTTTACAAAGTTTTAAGTGACTAGAACAAAAGAAGCATCAAACAGCATCAGGCATTCATTGCTAATACCAACTGCTCCCATAATCCTTCATCCACACAAGCAAAGGCAAGATTGTATTTCCGTGCCCAGCCCCGATCAAAATTCTACTTCGGGAATTTTGCTTGCTACAAACAAACAAACAAAACCAAACAACACGCATGAGTGACTTTGTCCTGTCTGTGCTTCTAGCATAGCCAGCCATAGGCTGTAACGTTCACTGATGGGAGTCGGATTGCTCAAACATTCATCAGTTTAGACTCCTTTTCTCTCTAAATGACATAGTGGTCCATTTTAAGACACGGAGCAGATGTAACACATATTATGATTTGTATACCGTATAAACTTTTTGCACAGTCCACTTTAAATGTGCCTATCAAAAAACCCATCAAGTTACAATCCAACAAGTCCAACTAAAAGATTCACCAGCAGGCAGTAATAAAATTAGAAGAACTCAAGTGGCAAGTGTGAGAAAGCAACAAACCTTGAAGAAAAAGAATTTCAATGAGAGCTTAGTAATTTAAGACTGCTGTCTGAACTACAGCTTTTGAAGTTCATTCCCATTCAAATGGAGCCTCACAAAACAGAAGACATAAGAAGTTCAGCAGGTCGAAGTCACAAGAATTTTAAGAGATCTGTAGGACATCTAGGCAACCTAGAGGTGCCCATCTACAAAGAACTGATGTACTATGATGTTATGAAGTCCAACAATTTAATGACCACTAGACTGAGAATAAATCCTTGCATACTGGCTCATAAAAAAATTCTTCTGTGACTAACGGGAACTCATTTACATTGGGTGGTGCTGGAAGAACAAACAGAGGAGCAATATGTTTGAAAAACTGGAAAAGTGTCACTTTTAAAGCCCTTAATTTTTCTCACACAGAAGTGGCAAGCTTGCCGTGCCAGGCTAGGGACTTGGCAGGTCAAAATACATGACATTTAAAAGTCCCCTCTGGGAAACAAATGTTTGCGAAAGCCATCTAGGACGCAGTCTCAGAGAAAAAGAAAGTGGACCCAGGAAAGGAGTCTGAAACAAACAGTTCACTAAGACTTTTCCGTTCATGAAATGGCAGGGCTCAGTGGTCAGCTGTGTACTTTGTTGATTGACATTATCCCCGAAACATTCTAATTCTGCGTACATGACAGAAGCAATGAATTTCAAGGATGACCCAAAGTGTCTGTAACTAGACCTCAATGGGAGAGATGGCACGATATGCAGACATCATTGGTCCCTAACTCCCTTATCTTCTTAAGATAAGGATTGTCTGTACAGACCCATTTCACTAAGAAGTGTTATTGCAAAGATACATTGGCCGGAAGACTACCAGTATACTAATTAGATACATGCACAAAATGAATAGAGAACTAAAGCAAACAGAAAACCTCCCAATAATACTAAAGTGCCCCTCAGCTATATGAACACCACTTAAAATCTCTTCTTTTCCACTTAGTATGAAAACAATAATAAAAGCAAACTAAAATACTCCACAAGACAAATCTCTGACTGAATAGGCTGAGAATACACAGGTGCTGTAGAGAGGAAGAGGTGCCCTGGGGACCAAGGGACGAATACAAGGCTGATCTTCATGTAGCTGATACACTCCTTTTTTGTGCAAGACCAATATTCTTTGAAAGCAACAGTATTTCCAAATATAGATTTTATTCAGTCTGACTACCAAATTAATTACAGGAAGTCAGAAGACACTGGCATCTGCATTCTAGCATAGCTAAGGGGAAAAAATAAAACTCCTTATGTAGTTAAGTGCATTAAATGTCCATTAAACCATGCACCATGCTTACTGACATGTAATCTGCTTTAAAGCAACTTATCAATCTGCTCTAAAATAAAGAAGCTCACAATAAGTAAAGGAGGACTGCAGATGGGCAGAACTACTATTAAAATGAATATATTTCCAGACTGTCTCTTTCTACTTATAATGTTTACTTACACATACAGTAGATGGTATTTTAAAGGCAGGACAAAATATTTTCATGGACTGTATCTGGAAATACACAAGGTCAGTAGTAGAGCATCAGCATTAGCCAGGTCTTCTTCAATAGGAGGTTGCGCAGACTCCAGCATTACCACAGACCATCATAAATAAGGCTGGTATGAACTGGTGAGCTGAAAACAAAGGAGTAGACTACCTAGATCTGAGTTGGATGACCAGTAAGTTCAGGTAAACTTACAGCATTTTAGAACTTGCGGTTTTACGATGAAGTCTAACTCAGCTAGGAACATAAAGTCATGGCAGTGTTATGGGATCAAGAAAATGAGTCTGAAGAATGACTCCTCTTTGTACAAGGAACACATCTCAGCAATTCTGCTCTGGAATGGTTATATCATTAAAAAAAAATGATGCTATGTCCAACCACTCCCACCAACCCCCGCAGCAGAGCGTTGAAGACTTCAGTGTTGCAAATCGATTTTCTGTGCTACTAACAACATACTTTTGAAAGGGCTCTGACCATGGACAACCCTCAGCAGGGCTGCTGCATCCAGGATACTTCCAGGGATGAAGCCACACACTGCTTGTATTTCTGCTTAAACTTGGGTCTTGCCCAAGGAAAGGCCTGGCTCACTTCCACTGCAGCTCTAATAGCATTGCCAGCTAGGAGAATTTATGCAGAGGGAGAAGGGACTGGCATTCCTTCTACAATAGCACCAATTGTCTCTGGCTGCCACATTCAGTTAAATGTTTACTTAGTTGTTTCACAACTCAACAGGAAGCAAAAGGTCAGAGAGGCTCCACTGCAGAAGAGAGATGTTGCCTTTCATCTATTCACCTGAAGCCAAGATTCCACTGGGAGACTACTGCTTTCCAGTTTTTGTTCCTCTTCCTTCAGGAGACAGACATTAGGTAGTAAATTAACCCTCCAGCAATACTTCCAGTCTGGTTTCATATCCTAGAAGAAACATTAGAATTCAGAGTATTCTATCAAGACCCTAACCGAGAAACACTGACAGGATTTGTTCAGCAAGACTGGTTAATGGGGAAAGATTAATCTCTTAGACTACCCTTGAAGACTGGCACACTTGAACATGAGAGATATAGTAAAGATAGAGCCATAAGTGTGCAGAACTTCCTGTAACAAAAAACTTCTCTCCCTTTGATATGATACGGCGAAGACCGTACACAAATTAAGAGTCCTTCAGAAGCTGCATTTGTCAGCATGGAGGTAAAATAAGAACAAATGTCTAATAGGAATAAGACTGTGTGTTATTCTTGGCTTGTTATGAATGGACAGACTGCAGTTTTGCTCTCAGTTGATGAAGTATGAATTCACTTAGAGAGCCACTTGGCCTCATAATCCATTAAAATAGCCAAAAACTTTCTTAGCCAGTATGTATTTTCTTCCTCTGTTCAATTAACAGAGGGAAACCAAAAAAAAAAAAAAAAAAAAAAAACAACCACTGAGTTTAGCCAATAAATACCTATTGGTTGGGATTACACAACAGTAATCAAGCTGTTATTTTCAAGAGGAATATGCATGGGTCAAATAAACATAATGTAATTTTCAGCTAATAGCAAACATGCTTTGAGCTCCTGAAGAAAATGTGGAATGTTTAGTTCTGGCATGAATGAAGATGAAACTTTGACTGTGCTGTTTCTGATGGTCTGAGCTGCCAGACAGTTACTGGGACACAGCCTTGGATGGGATGAGTCATAGCCCAGTAGCACCTGCTTCTCCACTGACTACCCAGGAAACCAGACAACTGGCTCTGAAGCAGAAGTCTGTATTTGGACAGGCAAATCCTTCCTGCTCTGCCTCTTCCTGAGCTCAGTACACAGTTCACAGATTAATCAACAACTGTAGGACCTGAAGAAACCAATGTGCCTGCAGAGTCCAGGAAATTTCATTGTCCTCAAAGACCATAACCTCGAAAACGCAAAGTGAGACCTTTTCCAGCTTACACAGAGAAATCCCAAATCTGGGGGTGGGGGGAGAAGAATAAACAAAAAAAACCACCACTGACTGAGCAGACCTGTATTAATGAAACCGTCCACTTTCTGAGTTGCTCACACATAAAGTAAGCAGTATTTGTTCTGTAGCCAGTTAAAAGCTCGGGAGCCTCATTCAAACTGGACAACAACTTGTGCACTCTGCAGAGGCAGTGAGCACATATCCAACTCCCAGTCTCATTAAAGAGGCTGAAAAATCTAGCATTGACCTAAGGCAGCAGTGGGATTACGCATCTGACTGGAAAAGCACAGACTTCTTGAGGACTGCCCAGTCTATAAAACAGCCAACCAGCCACATAATTCTGAAGCACTGAAAAATCCCTGGACATGATTCAAAAGTATTCCTCACAAAGCTGATGGGAACATTCCTGGGCCAGCTCTTCTGGCCATAAGTATTCTCCTCATCACTGGGTATGAACTTTATCATTCACAGTGACTCCTGCCAGCTATCCTATTCAAACAATTTTAAGCAACCGTGGAGACTGAAACACCACCATGGATAATATGATACAGACCGCTTTAACACAATATTACTGTATTCCATTCTAATTCAGCCAAATCACTCCGTTTTACAAAACAGGAAGCAGAGGTGCATTTATAATTTCATATTATGCAAAAAAGGACCAACCTCCTGTCACAGAAATAATGCAAGCAGATTTAGAATTTCCATTTTGCACAGTGTCACCTAAGATCATGTGCAACATGAAATATATTTCATTTTTCTTCAAAATTATTCAGAAAATACCACAACAGAATAAAAAATTGTTTGTTTTTTTTTTAAGGGGGTAAGTTAGAGAACTAAGAAGTTACTTGTATTCCAGACCATCTATGTGGACCTTCAGTCTTTCAGCAGGATTGCTACAGGACCAAAACTATTTCTAAGAGTGACAGCTTTGTCACACAAGCTCTGTTGTCACCTGATTAAAGAGATGTTGTAAGAATGAGAGAGAGGCAAGGCTGAGGGTACTGAGGAAAACCACACACGCTATTTCACCGGCCATATTTACTTTTATGTATACATTATGAACATATATCAAACAGCTTATTACCATGCAATTGAATGCAAATAACAGTTTCCTGATGGTATGACAAAATCTCCACACTGTTATGCTTGTGTGTATAAACACTCAAAATTATTGATTGCAAAGATGGTCATTATCTACCATTTGGTAACACTTAGGAAGAAATATGGCAAAATATGTTTAAAACATTACCTATATCTGTAAAGGTCTTCCAGACATCCCATGAGCTTCGGTTTTGGGGTTTTTTGTTGTTTCTTCTTTTCCTCAGAAGCTTAGCTGAGTACTAATAAAGACATATTAGTGTTAAGTTGCTTTCTGGATGCTAAGTACTGCTATAGAATGAACATCATCCAAATTCATAGACACATGCTACAGTCATTTTCTGCAATGCACACTCTAAGCAAGCTAAAAGAAAACATCTTTCCTAGAGCTTTATATTCCTGCTCAGTCTTAATGACTGTTCTTTATAGCAAGTGGTTCATGATAGGATCTAGGTGGAATTTGGAAACAAAAGGCTGTTCCTCAGTCAAGGCTATGCCGTGTTGTCCCAAGAAGTTCATTTCATTATTAATGCATTCCCAGAAGACGCCAAGACAGACATGGGTATGACAATGAAACAGACTCTCTAGCAGTTTTCATATGTGGATTATTTCTTATTGGGAGGAAGGGGAAGCTTTATCCATGTCAGCAACCATCAAGGGGACATCAGCCCCTGTTATGATGAAATTAGAGTAAAACTACTAATGAATTCATTTTTCATATTGTAAAAAGCTGAACGACAGAAGAAGAATGTGGTGCTCCAAATGCTGATGTTTGTGGGCTCTAGGTTCATTATTATAACACTATACACATTTATCATGCTTTTACTGATCTTTAGTAACCACAGCGTGGTGGCAGTAAACTGGGATAAAACCCTTGATAAAATCCTGGTGTTTAACAGTATCAGTTTGCCAGGTCTGGTTACGCTTTTTGGCATGAATTGGCAGAGAATGCCTATTTTAAAAAGATGCTGCTACAAATACAACTATATATGAGAGATTAGCAATGCCTTTGAAATGTAACTTCAAACCCTCATAGGCGTGTTTGCAGCTGAAGGCAAAATGAACTGAAAACAGGCAACATAAGCTGGAGTACAAATTGTGACAGAAAATACCGAGCATCTTGTCAATCAGCTCCTGAAACATGGAATAGATTCTAGAAAAGCTGTCTCTTAGCACTTTTATTTTGCAGCAATCAATAGCCCAAAGCAGTAGGCTCACAGTGAATGAGCAGGAGAAAGAGCCCTTAGGTGGTTCCCACAGGCTGAGTCCTGCACACCGCTGCGCGGTGCTAGAGACCAAGACTGGCCCAGCTTTTGCCCCCGGGTGACTCCACAGCACTTGCTGTTGAGACCAGAACAGAACCATCCACCCGCTGCCCTTACTTTTACCCAAGGAACCTATATGATGCTCCACTCTGTGCTGCCCATCACAAAAACTCTGCATCCGCACAGAACTGTGTGATGAACAGCCTCAGACCATCTGCAGAAATTCAAAGGAAAGAACTGCAAGGATATATAAGTGGTACACAATGACATGAATTCTACCACATCACTGCTTTTCTTCCTCATGCATGAGCCCAACAGCCCGGCCAGCTCCCAAAGTCACCTTCTGGCAGCTGCAACACTAACTCTGGCACAATGTTGGCAGAGGAGGCGGGGGGACCCTGCCTGTTTAACTGAGTTTACAGAATACAGCTCCCATATATCTACCTACAGACTTGGATTAAGGTTTTTAGGCTCTGCCCACTAATAATGGTTATAATTTCACTCTTTACACTGAAATCCACCGTTCCCGAAAAGAAGCCAGGAGCTTCACTGTTGTAGCAATAACGTGGAAATATAGAGGCTGATTCTCAACTATGTAAAGTTCAAGGTAATTTCTTGCTAACCTTGCCTCCTTAAAAACTTTCTAAACGTCATTTAGCACTGTATTTTAAGTTGACCACAGGAAATGCAAACAGGAAAGTCCAGGAGAAGCTTCATCTACTCCTCAGGCACTTCCTGCACTAGTGACAAAAGCATAATGCAAAATTGCTAAGAAAATGCTTCATGTTTTTCTTCCTTTTAGGGAAGAAATATTTCTTTATCAAAAATCCCCGTCTGGAAACAACAACGTCCACCTCTGCGTCACTCTGTCTAGCCAGACTCAGAGTTGCTGGGAGCACATCTCCGATAAATCAAGCTTGGGATTAAACTCGGAGAATGAACCGAATCAAAGCCACACTCTTATTTTTCCTCCCACTCTTCAAGTACAGTAGGTGTGTAATAGTCACTAGATCTGCTAGGCTACCCTTTGCTGAAAGGAAATAATCTATACACACCTCCACTAGCCTTGTAATGACTTAGCTGATAGAAGAAAAATTTCAATGGTGCCTTTCAGGAGAAAGCAGGTGATTTAAGCATTCTCATGTTAAAAACAGACACTGCAAACAATGGAGGAGGCTACAAATTGTTCCCCAATTTCCACACACAACACCCCTGATCATAATGACAAGTTAATGGTGAATTCTCTCTTCCTGCTCAACATCTAGGCAATAAAAGCAAGAATAGATACAAAAGACAAAATATTCACAAAAACATTTTCACAGGTATTAATCTCTTTTTTCCTTCCTGCATTGTCTACAAGATTGCCTAAAGGGCCTTACTTTAAATTCGTGGAGCAAAACCTGTAACAGTTAGGCCAAGTCTCAACATGTGTTTGCTCCAGCCACAACTTGACCCTACATTGAAGTAAGACTTGGGCATGGGCTAGCAATTAATTTTCCATCCTTGCTTCATTTCCACAGACAGAAAAGGAATACACACGCTAACAGGTAGACAGAGCACACTCTTTTTTAGGTACCTGACCTGGATGACTGAAGAAGCAGGATCTTGAAGTGTCTGCTCCTTAATCTGGACACAGCATCTGATCTCTGCTGAGCATCAAACAGGGATGCTTCCCTTTCTCGTCATGATTTGTGCTTGCCTACTCTTACTGAAATCTCTGCACCCTAAGCAATCAGCACACTTCTCTGCTGTTCCCCTCAGTTGGTGACAAATCTCAGACAAGAAAAAAACTCAAAAGCAAAGATTTAGTGTTCTTAACCATAAGGGTTAATGCATGTGTATTAACATGACTCACAGAGGAATAGGAGAGCAGGAAAAATTCAACCCATCACCAAAAATCGCCCCCACTGGGGATGAAGCTTCTGTTCATTTGGAAGAGGTTTTAGTGAAGATTTCAAGATGTTCTCACAGCTCATTTAAAAAACAGTACATGGGTTTTCTCCTTAGGTACACATGGAGTCTTAACAGTCTCCCATTTCATGGTGGCCTTTACGGCACAAGCAGGATTCATGCCCCTGTTTCTGCTAGCTTTCTAGTATTCACAGAATCACAGAATCACCTAGGTTGGAAGGGACCTTTTAAAATCATCTAGTCCAACCAAACTCATACTGTCATATTCATGCATAAAAATTCATATTAGCTACTGTCCGCAGAATCTTCAATAGTCCTTCCTCAAAATTTTACACTCAGAAAAATGGAGATCTTTAGGGGCAAATGTGCCTCAGAGTATGTGTGTATTACACCTAAACACTGATTCTTCTAGGTTAGCCTTGTCACTTTCTATGCAGCCTACAGCACACTGCTTTACAGATAACAGATACTGCTTCCTGTACACAAAGTCATGTAAAATGAGATCTCAGGAAATAATGGATCTTTTTTTCATCCAAAAAATAAATCCCACACACACTCCCACCAACAGGTTTTCTGTTTAAGACTCAGACTCCCTGCAGGCACTGCTGTGCTCTCTCTGCCTCCAGGAAAGGAGATAAATTTTATCAAGAAGTAATTAGAACTGGGAGCAAACTGTACTGTCAGCTGAGCCAATGCAGGTATACCCTGTTACAGTTCCTTCACTTACCACTGTTTACTTGCTAAATAAACTGACCCAATGAGTCAGTCATTGCAACAAAATGATGTGTAAAAATTCTGAACTAGTAACCTTCAGTATTCTTTGAACACTCAGGAATAACCCTTGCATTAGTCAGGGAGCAGCAAGTACAAGTTGTCACTGCCTTGGTGAGTCACGAACAAAAGAGACTTGGCATCTCTTACAGCTTTGTGTAACTCTTCTCCTCATGTTCTTCCACTACAAGCCAATGTTTCCCAAACTGGACACCGACTACAAGCACATCCAAGATGCTGTTACATCCCTACCACATCCTGTCAATGATTCATCTAAGTTTGCCCCAATCAAGGAACGCTCCGTGATCTGCCCTCTCTGTCTACATATATCTATGCATTAAAACAACGCATTTCTGCATTGGATCTTTATCCAGCTAACCTTCACCTGAAGACAATTCAAGTATCTAAGTTAAGCAGTCTAGTCTTATACTTCCTGTAGATGTTTTGCATCAACAGAATTAATTTCCAATCCTTCATTAAATCTGCTGGATTACAAACAGAACTTTTCCAATTATGCAGTCTTCACTGGCTTTGTCAGTCATTCCATCAAAAGGCAAACTTCAACAGACATCTCTGTCTTGGGAGATGTTTCTGAAAGCTTCTCCTCCAAGCAGTAGGCACTGTAGATTAACAGCAGGCCTACTCAAAACGTCTGTAAGGCCAAATATCCACCAAATTGTCTCCTATAGGTCTTTCCCTGCAGGAATTGCCAACTGAACCTGTTGAAAGCCTCTAATTCACTTAAAATAAGCACTAAATGCAGTCTAGAGACAACTGCCAGTGTCTAGGAAGGAAGGGCCTCTAGAAATGCAGGATGTCCGCTACAGTTATACAATATGAATAGTTTAAGGAAGCATAAGGCAGGATCGCCCGTTGTATTTAATTACAGACTAAAATGGACTCAGTCAACATTTAGATGATTGTATCACTGGTAAGGTCTGAAAAGGAGGGGGTCAGTTTGTTTGGTTTGGGCTTTAGATTTTTTTTTTTAAGTCAGAACTGGTTCAGGAGCTGAGTATGAGAGAGTTAACATCTCCAAAACAGACAAAGAATGCCAGTTAGAATAGATGTTTACTTCCTACCAGTGCAGTACTCTTTAAATTGGTATTTGTCTCCTTCACTACAGATAGCAGATCTCAATGGACATGCATAAGAATTTATAGCTATTAAATTGAAAAACATTTAAATAAAACTTTGTCTCTCTACACACAAAAAAAAAAAGCAGCAAAGATTTACTGTACCACCCTTTCTGGTTTTTCTGATCCTGTATTTCTTTGCGTGGATCACCAAGATAACAAAAAGACTGAAACTGCAGTGATCTCACAACACTCCCAGCAGGCAAGTTTATGCAAAGTAGCTTCGCGCAAGAAGCTCTTATGAAAAAAGCAGAACAGAGAAGAATGAAGTGTACCATCGAAGCAAGCAGAACCGTTCGCAACGTGATCTGCAATTCAAACAGCTGATTCTTAGCAAAATGAACTCCTTTGTTTCCTCCCAAATCCTCTGTAGCTACTGGCATTACATAAAAATTTCCCATTACACTTTGTGACAATGTACCTAGATGCACTGCAGACGGAATGTCCAGCTCTATGTCTAGGAACTACAGCTGCTTTCTCGCACCAAAATACACCAACAACTAATCATACTTTACTTGTGATAATTGGATTCACATACATTCCTTTGTAATCATTCACTGACGATGTATAGGACGATAAAAGCAGAAATGGGAAATGCATGCGGAAATCTAGTAAAGAACTGAAATGCTGTTTCCTAAAGGATATTTAGAGAACCTTCACTGTGAAAGCAGAAGCTGAAGTTGCTTCTACCACCACTTCAAAAACACAATAGAAAAGAACTGCTAGTTCTACCCCTAGCTTCCTTCTTTCCAATTGTTCTTCCCATTGAACCCCATCTCTAAACTGACTGTAGGAATTCAAGGTATGTTGCAGAGGGCAAGGAACTTCCCCCTTGCACTTTGAAATGGAGAATCATCCTTTTGCTGCTGCAGGTCACAGTCTGACAAAACCAGAAAAGCCTTCTCTGATCCCAAGAATGCTCCACTTTTCTTCTCCATACAAAACATCAAGAGATTTTAACCTCTAATTACTAAGAATTTAACTCAAAATTGCAAACATCTCTCATAAAAGATGCCTGGCAGAAAAGACCTTCGTATTTGCTGAACTCTAATAAATGTGTATTCACTTATTTTAAGGCTAAATACTTGAAAGCTGGCAAGGCCAGGATGCAAGGCAAGCTGTGCTGTTTTACCTGCCAGATCCAGAGTTACCTTCTCAGCAATACAGGCCCAGATCTCTTGAATCTGGGGTGGCAAAAAAGGGAATTGGCATGGTCAATTAAGAAAAAGAATGTGCTGTTATTCATGCAGCTGGCAATTTGCATGTATTTGGATAGCAGACCTCGGTTAATGCTTCTCTAGCCTCTACAGTTTTTACAGTTAAATCAGATTGGTAAATAAGCTTAAGTGAAAATATTAATTTGTTATAATAATAACAAATATTAATGTGTAAAAATCTCAGACCCTCAGCGAGCAGTTTGTTACACAACTGAATAAAGTACCCTCACTAGCTGCATGCGCTCTTTGCAGTGACATCTGTCTGACACATAAGTGGTTCCTAATATCCTCTGAGTCACCCGAGCAAAGCTGAGGCTTCTGCACAGCCCTGACATGCGGTGTTTGCTACTAGGCTGTGGGAGAAGAATAATGAGGGGAAAGGACAAACAGATGAACAATTATTTCCCCTGTGATCAGTACACATTGGGCTATATGGATCACCTCCCACCCTAGAGACAGGAGCGTCTGAGAACCCTCGGTACTCCATCACTGAAGACTGATCATCTCCAACTTTTGCTCTGCATTTGTGCAACACTCACTCTCTTCCTCACCAGCAGCTTTGTGAACTTCCATCTTATTGAGCCACCTGCTCTAGTGGGAGGTGTCCCTGCCCATGGCAGGGAGATTGGAACTAGATGATCTTTAAAGTCTATTCCAATCCAAACCATTCTGTGATTCTATGATTAGTCTTAAGGATACAGATAGTTAGCCTGACAGTGTTTCAGCTTCACAAATATCACCTCAGGACCTTTGCACTGCTTGTCCTGGATGGGCATAAGCATATTCTAGAAAGGGTTGGAGGAAGCAGATATTAAAAGTGTATCTTGCCTCGCCAGCTTTCAATAAAAGAAGACAACACATTAACCTCACGCTGACTATTCCTTACAGAACTTCTCCATTCCCCTAGTCTCTTTGGTAAGTAAGAAGCAGAAATGGCTTGTCCCCAGGACCATTGGTGGTTCAGTAAGCATTCCGGCTTTCCCTCTCAGCATTCCAAGCAGAGGAATCAGTCACAAACGTGGTTTTTTGGGGTTTTTTGTCTGTTTGTTTGTTTTTCCTCTGATTAACACACACACAAGAGTTTACACATGGTGAGCCCCACACATATTTTGGTATTGCTTAAGAAACATCTGGGCTAGGCAAGGAGAGGCTGGAGCAATGGGAATCGCCTTACTAGCTCTATATAAGACTAACTACAAAAGACACCATGAGGGAAGGAGAACATTTCTGAAGTTAACACATTCATCACAGCAAGGGAAAGTTGCAAAGTGACCTTGAGCTGCCTGCTCTGACAGAGGTTGTGTGCTGGGCCCAATGCAAATGACTGCTCTGACTTCCTAGCGGCACCACAAGAAATAATGGCCGTCATTGTATATGCACAGAAAGAGGTAGTCTATCCATTGCTGGTAGCAATAAAGGAGTAAATATTCTGGACCCCCCCAAAAAAAGGATCTGTCTGTGTCTTGCCTAAGGGAGTTGTCAATACCATCCTCTTAAAGCAGGATGCAAAAAAAAAATCCCTACAGATAAGAGCTTTCCTCAGGGAGAAAAAGCTAACCTGGTTATCAAGTTATTGCAAGTGATTTTGCAATGCCCCATCACTTTGAGCCAAAAAGGCCAACACCACCCACTGCACTCTAAGTGATCCTCCTGGCTCCAAGGCCTCTCTCTGATGTGGAGAAATCACCGCCGACAGACTTAGGCCAGAGCCTCTTAAAGGTCCAGCTCCCACATTATAACCTTGGCGAATGTCTGAGCCAAGGGAAACAACCGGGGAAAAATAATCCTTCATTAAGGACAATCAGCAGGTGACCACAGGATTGGGCTATGGTGAAACAGGATTGACCATAGGTGGAAATGCCAATACCTAAGAAATTCTCTAATCTGGGTTTTAGATAACTTCTCTCAACTGCAGGTAAGATACAAGAATATGGCTGAGCAAGCTGCCCTCCTATCCACAAAGGCTTACCTCTTCTGAAGAGAATTTCTCTAGGAAGTCTGCTGACATGGTACTGCAAGAGCCTAGCTAAATAAAAGTCAGAATTGCTAGTCACAGGTAGTCCTTCTGGGGCTGGAGTCATCCTTTGAGGACTGTGAGCAGACTGCTCAGCACTGCTGCTGCTGTACCTCAGAGCTTTGGGACAACATTACCAACACAAAGCACTTGTGGACTGTCCCCTCCGATACAGCTGGCAGCTCCCAGGAACAGTGAGGGTCCTCAGAAGGACAGTGGTGTCCTGGGACTCAAAGACAAGTATGCAGCAGCCTTGAAGAATGCGTATGGTATGATCTTTCTTGCTCACTTATACATAGATGAAGCACAATTGCAATTTCCCTGTTTCCACAGAAAAGCAGCACTAGAAGTGACACTTAGACTCTGCTTTTCTCTCATTTCTGTTTTACAGTCTAGTTTCTTCAGCGACAGAAGCCAGATCTAACACACTTAAGAGGAGGGCTAGCCTCTCCTGAATCCTATCCAACCTGAAATACTGGCTTTGCTGGCCAGAGGCCCAGGTGAGGCTGTAACTGTGACACTACATGCAGTACCTTTGCTTAACCTTTTCCCTCCCACATTGCCAGAATGCATTTCGGATATTTTTACATCTTTGCAACACAGACGATTTCATATACAGCGTTTTATGTCCCTCTCCAATCGAACATCCATAATGCACAGCTCTTCAGCAACTGCAATCAGTGCAGTCCCTTCCAAACTGAGTCAGATGCTGGGCTGTGTCTTTAGGCTCTGCAGCATCCCCAGGGCCAGAGGCTGCTGTGCCAAGTGCCTTCAGCCCATCTCGGGGAGCGGCTCAGCAGTACCCTCACCTTTGGCCAACTACTTCTCCGTTCCACCCCTCCTGACTCAACCTCAAGGAAAAGCCAAGTGAGCAACGTCCTTTTCTGTCTTACTGTTGGGTGCAAATAAGCATCTGCAGGCTTCCACACACAGAATCTCAGTTTTCTCCACAGACTGACTTTCAGACAGAAAATTCTGCAACTTCATGGTAACTTGAAATCTTTATGAATGTTTCTCTAGCCATGCCACAGCTAGCTGATTAAAAAAACCTATTAAACTAAATGTTCAAACAAATTCCTGGGACATATTATCAGCAGCTGGGTCTGGCAGTGGTGAAACTCATTGTCCTTAAACACAGGAGACATTCGGGAGTTTCTGTCTTTAACTCATTATTGGGGAAGACAATTTCTTCTGAAATTGTAAAAGGGCTTTACTCACCATTAAAAAAAATCAAAACAAAAAACCTTACAGTAATATATGAAATTCCTCAAAAGTTAATCACTGTGTTGGTTTCCAATATTGTGAAGGCAAACAATGCATACAGATTCTGGGCAGAGTCATCCAGAAAAATGAAATTCAAGCAAGCTGGATAAATGCACTCCTAAAGCTTTGTTTTCCTGTGCCTAGTGGAAATTGGATCAGAGTGGATCCAATTGGATTTAGGGTGGGAGAGACCTCAGAAGGTCTCCAGTCCAACCTCCTTCTCCAAGCAGGATCATCAGCCATTAGGTCAGAGCAGTTGACCCAGGGCTTGATTCGGTCTGGTCTTGAATCTCCAGAGACAGAGACTGCACAACGCCTCTGAGCTAACCATCCCGATGCCAGACTGCTTCACTGTGAGGAAGCTCCCCCTTACACCCAGATGCAGGTGACAAAATGCTCTTTTCAACTACAGAAATTTTTCTTCTGAACATTTTCTCCTTTAGTTTCCTAATTTTCATAGCAGCATACTCATACTCTCAAACCCCTGCTGCTCTCATCTGACTCCTATTTGCCTCCTCATTCCTTTTGCTTGACCTTGACATCTCACCTTCACCACAGTATCCCCTACACCTAAAACAGCTTGCTGCTTTTTTGCATAGAAACCCTTCTGGGATTTCTTGCTATTGTTCTCTTCTCAGTTTATTCCTTAAATCTCAGCTCTAAGAGTGCTTGCAAATGCCTGGAAAGAAAGATCCCACATCACCTTTTCTGCTTGAGTTCTCCGATGCAAGATGAAGGATGCCCAGGACTTTTCCACTCTGCAGGTAACTGCATCCACAACCAGCACTGGAGTCTCTCCTTCCTCTCCTCTGCACCGTTCCTCATGGTGTCACAAAAAATTTCCCATAAACAGACACCAGGAACAGCAACTACCTTGTTTTCAGCTCCTGCCATAGAGGCTACCGAACAGAGCAGCACAGATGAAACCACAACTTCTGCTGTGAGGCGACACTATTGCGACTCCCATGACACATGTTAATTTCTACAGAACTTTGGGCAAATGAGAGATATAGCCCAGCTGCGCAAGCCTGGGCTACAGACTTGTACATTTGATATTCACCTGAAGGAACTCCAGGTGAATTAATTGTAAAGTATGGAAAATGCTGACAGACTGCTTCCCCATCCCCACCCAAGGAGAAAAGGATTTCAACTTTACAACAACAACAAAACAGATTACAGACTGGGATATCCCAGCTACCTTAAATCTCATCTCGGCAGTCAAGTCTTACTTCAGGTGACTCAAGGTTACTCAGCTATCAGGACAAATTATCAAGCCAACCCTTTCACTTTAGCACCAAGAAATAATGACTCTCGTGACATTCCTTCCTGTTCACTTGCTTGCCAAAGGACAAGCAAGTTTATTTCTTTACAAAATAAACCCCAGCTTACCAGAACCTGATGTACAAGCAGCTGCTTCAGCTTCTCTCAAGTACAGATAGCAACAGTACAGCTTAAGTAATTTTCCAGAAACTCTAAATTCATGTGATTAAATACACTTAATATAACTTTTATGGCATAGAGTATTCTTAGGCATCTCTATTTTAAAAGAAGCAAAGTGACCTCTGAAAATGCCACATAGCAAAAATACCCTTGAGAATCACAGGCATCCCGGAGCTTTGAGGAGAGACAAAGCCCTGCTAAGTACTCTGGCCCAGCCACACGGCGATGAAGTGAATCACAGACCAGTTACCCTTACACATACAGATGGAGACTGGAAAATAAAAAGCTTGAAATAATCTCTTTTATCTAGGCTGAGTCTAATTTATCCTACTATCCATGGCAATTTCAAAGCACGTGTTGAAGGGCACTAGGAAGTGTGCCAGGCATCGCACAGCAACTTCTTAGCATTCAAACAGGTAGGGAAAGCACTATCCCTGGGATAGTTGCCAATATCCTTCTCCTCGAGCATCCTACAATAGGGTTGTCTACTCAAGAACCACTTTATCCCTACCTGGAAACATGTTCTAATGCTGTACTGTAAAATTTGTGTTACACTAAAACCAAACATAATACATAACATCTTGCTCAACTCCATCTCTATGTACTGCCTCTGAGAGAATCCACTAGCAAATATGGAAGTAAAACACATAAGAAATGGTGCAGAGGAACCTTCACCTTCTGTCCACTAAGAGTGGACAGACACTCTTGGACAGACACTTGAGGACTCAACAGTCAGCTCTAGTGACATGTCACAGATGACGGGGATACCTGCTCCAGGCACAGAGACACAGGTCATGCTGGACCAGCCCTTCAGAGCCTCCCTGAACTCACCCTGCCCTGAAGGGAACCTTTACTGGTGATGCTACTGGAATGCAGGCTGCTTAAAGCCACCCATTCTTTATGCCATGGGTCTGTTTTAAAATAACCTATAACCAATTCATGCTATAGACTGACTTAAGAACTTCCAAGCCTTAAAACATAAAGCACACCCTCCAACAACCCCCAGAAAAATGTCTGGAAAGCAAACGAAAAAAGCCTGAAAACAGCTTCCATGCTGATTACTGAAATCTGCTGTCCGAGTTCCCATGCAAGGAGCGGTGGTGCCCCCACCCCCAGCAGATGGAAAAGCATCCTAACCTACTCAACTTCAAAGTAATTAGCTGGCTGCTCCCACTAAACACAAGCATACACTTGTATTCCTCAGCAATCTCTTTCTACACTGAAAAGGCTTCAAGAAGCTGAAAAAAAAAAAAAAAAAAATCATATTCTTTCCCTACAACCAGTAACATAGTAATCGCAAACAAACAATAGCTGCTGCCATTTCTCAGAGAAAGCAAAACTATGAAAGTGCATCAGTTTGTTAGGAACCATGGTTACATTTTAGTCATTAGTCGCACATTGCAGACAAAGTAACTCCTATAGCCTCTACTTGCTTTAGGAAGCACAGGCACTTCAGTGCAGGTAACACAAGCCAATACACACAGAGAAAATCAACATAAGGCAGGCCTACGCAACCCTGAACACAGAACCAGCAGTGACAACTCATAACAGACCACCAAGTCATGCATGACAGCCCTCCATGACCAGCGGCTCAAACTGGGGTAGCTGCCAAAAACAGAACACAAAAAGTAGAAGGATGTGGCCAGAGCGAGTGTCCATCCCAGGCATAGCTTCTGGTCTTTGCACCGAGGTGACACAGAGAGAGCAATAATGCCATGATGGAAGTAAGAGGGACTGTGGGGAGGGACTGACAGGACTGGGATTTCCATCTGGAGGGATAACAGCACGGGAGACTGGATGGATTACGACCCAGGTTAACAAAACCCATAAAGGCAATAAACAAGCTGCATGTACAGCTTTTGACACATGTAGTTATTTGCCAGACCCTGTAGTTTTATAAGTGTGGGCTCCTGCAAAGAATAGCTGCAAATTAGGTTAGAGCAGATAAAATAAAACACTTCTTCACAGCGTGAGCAGGGAACTCCCAGAGCCTGCTACCTCCAGTGACTGTGGAAGCAGCCATGCTCAGCAGGCTCAAAATGGGACCAGATGAATTCATGGAAAAGTGATCTGTAAGCAGAAAATACAGGAGCAGGCAGGGATATAACCTGGCTACAACAGCTGTTGCTTCTGGGAGAGCATGGGAGGACTGGATCATTAAACTCTCCAGGCTTGCAAGCTTTCCCCAAAGTAGCCTTTCATATTGCTCCCACAGGAGTCCAGCTACTGGCCTAGATGGACTGATGCTCTTGCCCATTAAAGCATTTCTCATGTTATTTTTATTCCCACACAAATCTCTCAGCTATAGTTGGATCCACAGCCAAGCAGAAGATTCGCATTCAGAACTTCAGTTTGTGTGCTGTCTCGATATTCACACACACAAACACAAACTCCTGAATGGATGTTACTTTCATTACACATACTTTTGCATTATCTTTCTTTTCCACTGAAATACGGGCTGTCTTTTGGAAGCCAGCCAGCTGTCTTCAGGAGACAATGCTGCCAAACTGCTGTCAGCTGCTGCAGTGGAATACAATACCATCTGACAGACAAGAAAAACAATTATTAATGTGTTTACCACGAATGTGCCAGAGGTTATCACCAGTGTTTTGTGCATGTGTAAGACAAGCAAATAAGCAGACAAATGCTCTCATGTTGTGAGCATCTTGGGAAAGGGCAAAGTAACATTTGCAGAGTACTGTGAAGCCACCCTTCTGCATGTGTGCATTTCTATACATAAAGCTTATTTTCAAAGTTATAAAAAGGGAATTTAAGAGAAATCGTTAACCTATCACCAGAAAAATCTGTCCTCTGTGCAAACCCCAAATTCTCCATCAATACACAGACAGGATCTTTCCCTACCAGAGTGAGGGGATACTAAAGTAACCTGGAGATAAGGCCTGTATCACTACAAATCATTTTACATCAGAAACTTCATGAAGGCTTTATTTCAAAACTACTGCTTCCAGCAAGACCAGAAAACTTGAGAGATGCCACCAGAATTAGAAAGTGGTGGTGCGCCGTGTCTGAGATTGAGCCACATACCTTTCCTTCCCCGAAAGACTATTTTGGTAGCAGACTTGGTTCAGCTTATTTACAGGTTTGCAGGTCATTTTTTAACTTGTCAAAACATATGCCAGGCATGTGTGCAGCAGCCAGCCTTATCATTTAAGTATTTTCTGGAAACAACATGCAGAAACAAACATTTAATACAGATGATTATCACTTATACTTTGATTTTGGCCTCATACTACTATCTCTGCATCACTGTATTTAATTACAATCTACACTTCCTTCATGATTCATCGTTGCATAACAAACTAGATAGACACTTTATGGGTGTGTTACAGCTTTGCACAATTAACTGTGTCTATTGGACTGGAAATGACGATTTGTATTAACTGAAAAGATCATGTGGCTGCATAGTTTGTGGGTGTTGGTTTATTAGAATGGAAAGTGCCAATTAGAGAAGGAGAAAACAAAGACACGATCATTATGTTTTAAAGAGAAGTACCTATGACTTCCTGGAAATGTTAAAGTTTATCTGGGATAGCACTCCCAGTTGATAAATTACAAAGAAAATTATTCTTCCTGTGTTCATGAGCATGTAGAAATGAAGGGGGAAGAGCAGACAACAGAGAGATCCAGGAACAGGATGAGAGAGGAGTTTACACACCATGGCTGCCTCCCATCCCTGCCCAGCAGGGCCTATGCCTGCTGCAGGCTGGACACACGAGTCGCCCCAGCAGGACGACTGGCCACACCAGGGACCAGCTGCTCTGCCCCGAAAACGTAAAGATGCTCAGCAGATGCTGGGAGGAAGAGAAGACACTTTCACGAAGATATGGTACCTCCCAAATCTGCAGTCACCCTGCAGAGGAAGGAAGAGAGCACAGTCTCAAGAAGGTGGAGCCTTTGGGACAGGTGGCCGAGCCATAGGCCGAGCCCCCAGGGCTACCCCAAAGGGCTACCTACACCCACCCAACAGCAATACTGTTTTCCTCCCCATATTTTAAGTTTAACAGCAAATTCGGTTCAATCATACTTTACTCTTCGCATCTACTTTCAACAGCTCCATCTCATTACTACAAATCTACACTAAAAATGTAAAACTCAAATGCTTTGAAGTGACTAGAATTTATATATTTGACTATGGTACACCGTTTTGATTAACAATTAGAAGGTGCTGAAGGTGCTGCTTATGACAGAACAAACACCATATAACTTTCATAGTTAAAATCAACTATGTTGTAAAAACTCAAGCTGATCAGTTGCTCAAAATATTTCACCATCATTTGTATTCACCCCTCAAATCAAGTGTGAAATATTTCACATTAATTTTCTACAATGTACTTTAAACCCAATAAATTGCATAAATTAATTATCCCTTGTAAATTTCTTAAATCTGAACACAGAAGGGAATTCAATTCCGAGTCTAAAAAAGTGCCTGATATATTCCAATATGTATACTGAAAGAGGACAAGGTATTTTTTTCATTTTCTGTTTTGTTGGGGGGGGTGGAGGGGGAAGAGGGGGGAGAGAGTGGAGAACCACAATCAGGTTATTCCATTATTTTGTATTTTTATAATTCTATCCATGTTTACGTGAGGTGTGAAGATACTGAAAAGCAGACCAATCTAATTTTCTGTCCAAGTACATCAAGCTGGTGAATTAAGTTAGTAAATCAAACACTAAGAAAAAAAGGGGGAAACAAGCTGAGAGATAAAAAGAGATCATGTTGTACATGTTGTACAAAAAGTTTGTTGAGAATTACTGTGATGATACCAGCTTTTTCCTCTGCTTCTAATCTGTTTGCACAAGCTATGCACAAGTACAGTTAAGACCTGTTTTGTACACACATGCTTATATATGTATACATCCATATGAGGTATACGTTTAAGAGTGAAAAGTTATTCTCATGCTTCAATTTTTGAGATGCCCAATTTGAAATGTTTTGAGACAACGTGATCTCAAAGGTATGACCTTAGTTTTTTCTCTAAACCTCACAAAGGTTATTTAGATTATGTATATAAATCCTTAATTAGATACAAGGGACTAGAGACACCAACATTTAAAAATACTTCTAACTAAATATTTTAAATATCAGAGATGTTGATTAATCTTTTATTCCACCAAAATCATTACATCCTGTAGTGCTGGGCTTCTCAGAAAACTAATGTTTTATTAGTAGGCACAAAGATGCACTCAGGTAAGTAAGCATTAGGCTCTAGAATTAAAGATGTCATTCATAAATAGACGTTAAAACACGTAAGATTTCAACATGACTAAAAAACCAGAAGCAAGTTCAGGTTCAAAGCAGTACAGTCTTGCTTTGTTGGGGATGTTTGCGGCAAGAGATCAGCAAATACAAGCATACATCTCAAAATGAAAGTGCTCAGCAGACTGTTGTGTCCCCTTCCAAATGCCCTATATAGGCAGAATCTCAAATATGAATAAAATTAACTTAATTTTATTTGGGAATCAAGTTACCGAACTATTAATTTCTACAACGATACACTTGGAACTGTTTCCAAATACCATATGTGTATATACATATATATACACACACACACATTACTTGTTCAGAATGAGAAGCAGCTGAGTTCTATCCTCACTGTCCTTCCTCTCAATCTGCTCTTACCTCCCTGGCTCGCTGAAGCCACATGCTACTCCATCTTCAGATCTTATAAAATCTTCTTTCAGAAGACTCACTAATAGCCACCTGATATATAGGGCATCCCAAGCTTCCCTGGGTTATGTTTTCAATGGCATGCTATACTTCTAGGCTGTCAGTTTTGCTTACTATTTATTTTGTAGAGGTCATAAGCCACACCTATTGATGATACTCTAAAAATAAACAATTTTAGCAGAAGAACAGGCCATGGCATTGCCTTTAATAGGTAAAAAGGATAGATTGAGCCACAGGAAAAGGCACAAAGAAAGCAAGAGCTGACTGCTACCGTTCTTTCCAATTTCAGTAAAGCCTACAATTACAACTGTAAAAGACCGACGACTTCTAGGCTTGGCAATACAAAATACCCAACAGCTATAGGTGCTGACAATATTTAGTTATTTTTCAAGAGTTCCTGATTGGTCTGACCAAGGAGTTTCTGGCCACAGAAATCCATGCATCTTATGCTGTGCAATGCATCATAGTGTGCCTGGAGATGGATTTGGTGCACATCCATGCCTCAGCAGCATGTGTTGAAGTGCACTGGACCACCCAGACTGGCTCCTTCCACAGAGCGCCTATCTGATCTAATTTACATCCCTTACCCTTGGTGTCTTTGACAGAGTAATAAACTTTACCTAGTGCGAGGACCAGTTCAGAGGTCCCTGCATAAGCTACACTCCTTGCACAGGAATGGAGCTGATGGACTGTGGACCCACCAGTTGAAACCTCTTGGAACAAAGAAACAGAAACCCTTTCCTGGCAGGGATAAGAAACTACACACACGCATAGAGCGTTTTGCAGTTTCAGATGCAAATTCAGTTTGGATATTTATCAAAGCCAACATACAAGGTAGGGTGTAATGCCTCAAGTTGAGCACTGTGCCACTATTCACATAGCTGCTACCTGTTTTGAAGAACAGCCACCGCAGATACCTCTACCTGCAAAATACTGTGTGGACACATCCTATCGTTCTTGGGCTGATGACCATAGCAGAAAAAGCACACTGAAAAAGAAATAGCTTAATAGACAAAGGTAACAGAATATGACATATTCTTCGGGAGGATGAAAATGAACTTCAGCAGTACTGCAGACCCTAACACTGCAAGTCCTAGATTCCTAGGACTTCCCCAAACTGTCATTATGCGCAACACCACACTTGTGTGAAACATGGTGCCTAAAGGGCATAAAAACACAGCTGAGCCAGTCAGCTGAGAGCAGGCCCTCTGGCTCTGTGAGGAGGGAGATGGATACAGCAGGGCAGTCAGACTGGGATTTGAGTCAGCTCCTCCATTTCTGCCGATCTGCCCAGCATCCTGCAGTGCTGCACCTCTCAGCACTACCCTAAAAGCATTCAATCTAACAGGGATTAAAATGAGGTCTGGGTACTTCACCAGACTACAGCTTGGATTCCTGATGACCAGTTTATGTGCCTGAGAGCAAGGATGAACTCGGCCTGGGAGGACTGTTTAACAACGTCCCAAAAGCAGCAGAATGGATGTAGCATCTCTATGAGGCATTCATGTTACAGAACGGATGATAAAAACCAGATGTGGCTATGGCCATTTCTGGGAAACACAAGTGTGAACAACCAGCTATTTTTAATTTATCAAGTTCCATTCCAGTCTAAGCTGCTACAGAATCTGTGTCAATCTTTGCGTCCTTTTTTGATCTCTTCCCTTACTCGGTTTATGCTTATGTACTGAAAAAGCCTGAGCACATGATTACCCCATCCAGGCAACATGCCTTTGAAATGGCTTTTTAATCTAGACTATCCACTCCCTGACAGACTGACTTTTGCAGTATGTCTGTATTTGCTGTCTAGACACTTGAATATGCTAACCTCTAATTTAGCCCTCCTTTACTGACCCATGAGTTTACTCCCTTCTGTGGGTCTTCTGGCTAAACTGGAAATGCAACACACTCATTCTGCCCTATACCTGCCTGGTGTAACTGCATACATACAAATCTGACCAGCAAAGTAAGCAAATGTTCCTCATTTACAGCAATGATAAAACCTTACACTAGGAAAGTTTTGTAGCGCTCTCCTAATCCTGTTCCCCTCTTTGCTGTCTCCAAACTCAAAGAACAGCGCAGTCCTTTCCTGGAAGGATTCAGGACACATCTGCAGAGACAAGGACCCAATCTGAATCTTGCAAGCAGATTTAAATCATTACATACTCAGCTACATAGGCAGAAAATGATGGATAAGTCTGACTGAAATATGAACGGGAAAGCAAAATACGGATGTATCCTAATAGGCTGCTATTAGGATACTGCCTCAAATCCCAGTGTCCACCTAACCCCAATATTGCCCTAGCATGGGGGAAAAAAAGGAAATGAGAGTTTAAGGCAGAGGGCAACATTCTCTCCCAATTACCATCAGTCTGATACAAGGCACTTTCTCTACAGCCTTAATTGAATTTTCTTTCATCAGGCTCTCCGTGCTTACTTTTTGGAGCCATGTAAAACTTCTGCGATTTGCAGCGTTCAGAGAGAGATGTAATCAAGGTATACAGAGGAGAGCTCACAAAAGCCATGCTGTACTTCCACTTTAGATAGTACGTTTGCATCACAAACCACTTCCACATGCCCGAAGCATAAAAGATTTGCTATCTGTGTCAGTTTCTACAGATAACTTATGAGCAATTTAGCATTATCCAATTGCTTTATAGTCTTGTATATGGTGAATTTGCACAAAGCCTGAGTAATGGCCTCTGTACGGGGCTGAATTTCAGCATCAGGTCTGCACAGTAGTATATTGTTACCCTTGCAATGCGAGTCTGCGCTGCTAATCTATGGTTATGCCTTACACTCATTGCCTCTGCCCCTTCCTTGCACACTTACATATCTTTATCCTGCAGTAAGTACCACAGTACAGAACGCAATGCCCCCTGTACAGTAAGAGAAGACACATAACGTCTAACTGCTTATAGTCTGGGCCACGTGATTTTTCCACTCATGTACCAGCACAGATTTACCGCCGCTGCACTAGTGTCTCCAACTTGCTGTCAGTTCAGTGAGACTACAGCAATTCTGATGTGTCCAGTATGCATTGGTTTTTCCCCTCAAATTAACAGACGCTCAAGTTTATTTCCCTCACTTCACAGTGACAGATGTTCAAAACCTAGGTAACTAAGAACTTTATTATCTTCCTACTTTGTTTACATTGCCATAATGCATGCATCACTAGAGTAAGAGGGTACCATCAGACTACTTAATCTCAATATTCATATGTAGATCTACTCTGTTAGACTACCACAAAATAGAAGATAAAGAGCCCAATAAGACCTACCAAACCAAACAACCTAACAATCACACACATTTAACTTCTAATGTGCATATCTTGATTCTGTTTGAGATAAAAACTGTGACTTTTAAGAAAGAGGTAAGAGGACATGACAACTCATTCATTTTGGAAGTCAGCCAAGGCCAATGTGTTGAATCTATCTTTGATAAGGATATAATTCAGGACTTCTCATGATTGAAAGATTTATTCGTAGACCATCTTCTGCATTGCTTTTTGCTAGGTTTGCTTTTCCCAAGCAATCCCTTACTAGTGGGTTCATAAAGGCTGCATCTGAATTAACTAAAGTGACAGATGGTCTCAGCTCTTCAGAATCACCTCTGGAGGTGCTATAGAAATGCATCTACACCATCCTCATCCACATAACTAGTCATGCAAAAACTAGCACCATAGAATCCAACTTACACTTTGTTTACCTCTCTTCAGAAAAGCTTTTCCTCTCTGATGGTTGCTCACAATTACCTTTTCTAGTCATTAACAAGGCAGAACAGTGTCTAAGCTATTCATTCACTTTCAGGTAACCAGACTGGAGGCGCGCTTACCAGAAAACATGGGAAAAAATCCCAAACTTCCTGCTCGAGAGCAGCTGCCATGAATAAGTAGGATTAAGCAATAATACAGCAGCAGCTACTGTAAAACAAAGTTTTGTTTATAGAAGTTGGGTCACCAAAAAAATCATGACAAGCTACAGAATGACCATACAAGAGCTATATTGGATATTCTATATTAAAAATATGTATCTATTACTTCCCACATTAGTCTTTCAGTATGAAATTTTGCTTTAATCATTTTTTTAGCTTCCTAAAGAGATTCTGTCTTTCACTTCTCCAGCTGCTGCTTACATTTATGCCTTTCTCCTCTCAAGACAAACAGAAATAGCAACCAAAAATTTTAAGTGTTGAAAATAAAAAATATCAAGGGAATCAATAAAAAGGCATATGCTGCAAACAAACTAGAAGTAGGACCACTCTGATCAAAGACATCCTGAATCACAGGGATTTCTTCCCTCTGCGAAGGGAATCCTTGAAAGAAAGGAAATATGACTGAAAGTCCATGATATTCTTTTTTTCACAGAATTCAGACATTTCATTAAGCAGACAAGTCTGCTATCCATTTCCAAAACAGGGTACAAAAGAGGTTTAAAGCGTCTTGTGATACTATCGGAGCTGGTTTTTTTAGCAGACTTGTTATTAACTAGTATTGTCCAATCAGGATGTCCAAGATTACTTAGCAGTTAGTGTTTAGGGCAATTAGCAAATTACAAAGAGTGGTTACACATGTCTACAGAACTGTGAGTCCTGAAATAACTTTATATTGCAAAGAAGGGAGAAAGATGAGAATGTAACTGTTGGTACAGAATTACATTTCCTCTGTGAACAAATCAGCACATAAACTATTACAAGTGACACCATTACTAAACGTTTTTTATTCACTAGAACAATCAGAAATTTAAGGAAGTGGGGATTTGGTGAACAAAGGCCATCAATAAAGTAATTTAATGGTAAGAGACAAAAATTCCATACCATTACATGTACTAATTAATAAATTATTTAACAAAGTAAAACCAGGCCTGCCAATGGAAGTACAGAGGCCACGGGGTAATATCTGCGGGGAAAACCAGATTGACCTTTTCCTGGACCAAAGATTTTCAGTTAAAAAGCCAAACATCATGGCTTCCACCACGGAGGCACTGCAGGAGTTCGCCCTACTGAAGTCATGTCAACACTCTGAATTGCATTTTTAAAAAGCCACATTTGTCCACAGCAATGTTTAGGGCTAATAGCACCATCAGCAAGAATGTACGTCAACATACCAGAATTAAAGGGGAAAAGAAGAAAAAAAGGAGAGTGAAGGAGAGAAGGAGGGGGACTGGAGGGGAAGGAAAAATGGGGGAAAAGGAAAAAAAAAGGGAAAAAGAAAAAAAAAACAGAGAGACAACTTTCTCCTCAACACATATATGCAACTGCGACAATTCAAGCCTAAGATCACTCATGTTGCATGCGCGGTTAATTCCCAGAAACAATTAGTCATGGTTTCCAAGTCCAGAGCAACAGAAGCACAGCAAAGCTTTCGGAAGAAGTCTTTGGGCACGTACAGTTCAGCACAAGTCGTCATCACTACTCACAACCCCCTCTAAGCATGTGTCCAGAACACAACATAGCGCAGTCTCACCATTAACACAGTGTGTCCTAATTCATCAAAAACACAAAACCTCACTTGTCTGCTCTCCTCCTTTCCTTCGATAGCTTCCACTCCCCCTTATAATTCTTTTCACTTTCCCCCATCTGCATAACATGTCCAGCCAACTTTAGAGAACCTCTTAATTTCTCACATCCAAGGAAAAAAAAAAACGACCAAACCACCAGAAATCTCTCCTAGTTTATATTCCTTCCCCTTCTTCTCATATCACCTTCACTTGTACAGCAATACAGCAGTTCCTATGATACAAAAATGCAGTAGGAGAGCTTACTATCCCTAAGAACAAGGGCAGAGAGGGTGCTTTCACCAGAGGTCAACAGAAAATCAAAAAAAGAAAGCAGAAGTCAACTTCAGACATGCACCACATCATGCAATGAAATCAAGTATTCTTCCCTCTTAGCAATATTAATAACTATTCCAGCTCAACTAGTATAGCGGACACATTAATGTGTCCTATTAATCCTATTCTTAGCAACTCTCAGTACTGAGAGTATGAGTCCCATATTGACATTCTTCCAAAAAATAAATGATTGCACTGTAAAGCAAAACTGATCGAAAAATCAGTTCCTGTTGTTTATGCTGTAATAAACAGAATCGCACAGCAGCTTTCAGAGAACCCTACTGCTGTAATCACTGCGTGTTACCAGCACAAACGCTATATTTAGACACAAGACATACACGATCATAGACATACTCAAAATGCCCAGTCGTAACACGTGAAGATAGATTTATTTCAACACAAAGTTCGGAATGCGGATGATTCCTACAACGGTGAGAGCGTTGTTTTTCCCTTCTGGCGATGCCGGAGGACGTGCCTTCTCAGCGGCCTCAAAACTCCCAGACACCGAACGCGTTGGGCGGGGACCGGCCCCGCCGGCTCGTTACCGGCCGAGACGGAGGGGGCCTGCGGAACGCCCCCGCCCACGTCTACCGGGTGCAGGATCGGGGCGGGAGAGCGAGCGCTCCCCGGCGGTGGCAGGGTGAGCGTTCCCGGGGAGTGGCTCCCGAGCATGGGGAAGGGGCCTCTCGCCCCTCACTCGGCCGCTGAGCGGGGTGACCGGCCTTAGCACTGTCGGGAGCGGGACTTGGGAAGGCCGGGGAGCAGCGGGACGAGTAACGGCTGCCACCCCCCGGGACACAGCTGACCAGGGGCATGCGGAAAGGCACGGCTGGGGGCGCGAGCGCCACCATCTCCAGCCACGGGCGGCACTCCCGGCCCGGCCCAGCCTCGCACGCCGGTCACCCCGCCCGGAGCCGGCTGGGCAGAGGCGCCCCTCGCTCGGTCCGGTGGCGGCCGGCCCCACAGGTCCGGGCGGGGGCGGCAGCGGCGGCCGTTCCCGCAGAGAGGCCTAGAGGAGCGGAGAGCGGTTGGGGCCCGCTGCACTCGCCGCCTGCACCGGCCTAGGCCTGCACCCTCCTGCCGGGAAACCCCTGCAACACCTTTACTAGCCCATGCACGGCCATCGCCCCTTTAAGGCTTTTCACGACGAGAGCGCAACGGGCGGGGCGGGGCTCCCTGGAGGCTCCGCCCCCTGTTATAAGAAGGGTGGCCGGCGAGCGGTGCGGCAGTGACCGGGTGCTGTGGCGGCTCGGCGCATGCGTGTCGCGCCGGCGGCCGCGCGGGGACATGCGGAGCTGCGCGACGCTTTGGGGGTGAGTGACGGTCTCTGCTGCGGCGCCTCCCGCCGCTCCGCGCTCGCGCCGCGCGTTGCCATGACGGCGGGGCGCCCCCCGCCGCCGCGGCCTCCCGGGGCCACTTCCGCCCGCCTCGCACCTGAGCTGCGTCAGGGCTCGGCCGCGGCCCGAGGCCGCCCCGTACCTGCCAGGCCAGGCCCTGTCGCCGGGAGGGGAGCGGGAGCCGGTGCGGGTGGCTGCCGGTGGCAACTGTGGGTCGCCCAGGCCGGGGCGCCTGGGTTCGCCGAGCCCCTGGCACGAAGCCGCGGTCCCGGCGCAGCCCACGCCGGCGGGCGCGGCCCGGGAGGCGCGCCGGGGAGGAGCGGGAGTGCGTTTTCTTGGGAGGGCGGGGGGCACTGGGAGCTCAGAGCCGGCGCTTAACTGCGGGGTCGGTCGAGAGACGACTCGGTGCGAGATGTCACACCAGGCGGCACACGGTGCCAGGCGGCAGGAGCTCCTCCGGGGGACCTGCTCGCGGGCAGCGGTACCAGTGGCCGCGTTCGTGGAGCCGAGGGCGGCACACCGTGCGTCTCTGAGACCTGACTGAGACGGTATCGGTGTGTCCTTTCGTTCCTGTGAGTAAACAGAGACCGTATTGTGAGCTCAGGCTCTGCTCTTCACAGAATGCTTTAGGATGGCTTAATTTAAAATAAACATTTCTTCATGACTTAATACCCCAGTACACACTTATCCTCGATTTTCTAAAATAGCCAGCCGGTGGTGTTTAACCCTGGAGACACCACTGCGCCCTTCAAGCATCGCCAGTGCATCTCACGCTGTGCCCTCTGCGACATGCCCGCCCAGAGCTACGAGGGGTCTCCTGGCAGAGTACAGACTGTGCAGTACTGCTGAAGCAATAACCAAAACAATTGTTATGCTCGATCTAAAGATAACAATACTTAATTATATATTGATAGACTGGATGGGAAAGGCTCGGGAAGCAAGGTCTCTGGTGAATTTGGGGGTACTTGTATCTTTGTCATAACCTCTCCATCATAAACACATTGGTGAATTTCATTTATAAGCAAATAAAACTTTAAAAGAGAAAACCAAACCGCTCAATTCACCCATGTTACTTTATACACAAACCTAGTTTTCTTTCCGTAGCAATTTACCTATATGGGACACAATTTTTAATTTTTTTTTTTTTTTTTAAATGGAAACCCACTTTTTGAGGGGATATATGGTCTTGGTGAAGCTCTTTGCCTGCCATCCTCTGCAACAGGAATTATTTCAGAGAAAAACAGTTCCACTTCTCTGTAGTGGAAAACAAAATTAAAACTTATCACAGCGTGTCTAACACTATGGTTATGACTCTGAGTCAGCTATAAAGGAATTTTTATTTCCTGAATGTAAGCTGGCTGTATTCACATTAAAATTTTCAGGAGGGTGAAGTACTATACCTTAAGCATGCATCTAAAATCTGACAAGCAGAGGCAAGGCAATTGTCTTGCTATTTAATTATTAGTTTTCTACTGGCAATGTACAGGTTCCTCCCAGTGCTGTGTAGGACTGTGAAATGGTAGCCCAAATTTTAACTGAACTTAAACTCCTTAATGGACTGCAGTTTTTGAATATATTCCCAAATAGCTGACTGATATAATCTAAATACATTGTTTGCTGTTAAGTAAATTTGTCTCTATAAATTTATGCCCATCGTTATTTGGGATATACCTATATAATTAATTTTATTTGCAACCTCCTATGATTTGAGCAGATTTTTATCCATGTTTTCCAAGTGATCATAGTCTTAATTTTTCTGCCACAGAACGGTCCATTTTAGGTTAGCAGAATATGTAGGAAAGTCTCTCAAATTTAAGAATATGCCTCACTTATATAATAACTTTAAAGACTATAATTCCTATAAAGTGAAACCTCATCTGAGGCCTGTATCTGAGCATGAGTTGGCTTGTAACTTGGAGGAATACTGAACTGCACTCTGGAAGTTTCATGCATAGTAAGACAGATCTAATTATTTACTAAATGAATAGATTTGAACTAACTTTCTCGTGAGGCTGTTTCTGCTAGGTGTTGGTTGCTGAGTATTTATCTAGTTGCAAAGGCACTTAAGGAATTATATGATCACTACAAAACCAGATTTTTTTTTTTTTTTCTTTTTGGAAGTATGTGGAGTTCCAGAAATTAGAAGTTTGAAATACTTAACTATTAAAGGGGTAGCTCTATCTTAAGTATTTACATTAAATAGAAAGTCAAAGGAAAAAAGGAAATTACATCACATTGTCAAATAAGGAACAGCTAGCTGGTGGATGACTTGTAGTGCAAAAATGTGCCCCTCCTCCTGTGAATTGCTTCTGAGATTTGCTAAAGATATGTAGTGGCAAGGTGAGCAAAAATAGGTTGTGCATTTAAGGTAGCCGTATTTCTTCCCCTCCCAATAGTTGTAAGTAGGTCTCACTTTTTTTTTTTTTTCCTTTCCTCTGTCCCAATTCTTAGAAGAGGTATATAAGCTGCTTGTTAAGAGCATTGCCTTTATAAAACCTGTCCAAAATTTGTGCAGGCATTCATAAATCCGTAAAGCAAATTGCTGTGTTCCGTACCCATTAAGTGAAACATTTTAGAGCATGCTTTGGTCTACTGTGCATACCAGAAAGGTTTTCTTTATTATGAACCTGACTCGCCTCAAATATTTGGTTTCATTAGGGTTGGGAGAGCAAGGAAGAGAGCAAAAAGATTCTCTGTGTGATCAGTGGTAGGTGTTGAGCTAAAATCTATTCAAATGCTTTAGTTTCTAAATATAGGATTACTGTTGCTACAACACAACATATCACAATATTCAGTGATATGTATCAGTATGAAAACCTGTATATTTGGGATGTTTCACATAACTCCCTGTCACAAAAATTTACCTATGTATTCCCATATACATTCCTCACTATGTAGATACCCTACTGTTTGTGGATGTATTTTAACATTTTCAGCTTAGACATATCCATCACTCATCAGTTCAAGTCTGAAGGTATACTTGGCCTCATTAAAAAAAAATAAAATAAAATTAAAAAAAATCAATCTTATCTCCGATATTTAGAAAAATTAGTACTTTTTAATGTGAGCAGGCACAAAGGATTAAGAAGTATCTCCATTTCAGTTACTTTGCCTCACAGCAGATGGTGTTAAGAGCTTGCTAATGTACTGACAAACCTTTCAATTGCTTTGCCTTGTGTCTGCCCTCTAGAAACTAGTAGCTATAGTTTTAGTTTGAACTAACTCTCAGTTTCTTCTGACTAACACTGAAGCTGTAACATATTGAAAAATGCTCACAGTGCTTCAATCTTTCTAATTGCCATAAGCTATATATAACCGAGCCAGACAAGCAGAACTGGAAACCCATGTGAGATCCATAGTGTTTCATTACTGCACACTGTCCATTTTTTTTTAGCAAACATAGTTTGGTTTTATTTATGGTTAAGTCTTTGAGGCAGCAAGATTAGGACAGCAGTTACGTTGGTAACCATTGGTGTCTATATCTTCATGACTGACTTTTAAATTCAATTACTAGAAAATAGAAGCCTCATGAATTATGTACTGCTCAGCTTTAGTAAGATCACACTGTATGAATTTTGGGAGTTTGTCCTCCTCAATTACATCTCCTCATGGCACCCTCTTTAAGATACTGTATCTTCAAACAAGCTTATGCATGTTTCAAAACACAAGCACCAACTCTCTATACTCCGCTGAAAAAGCAACAAGGTGATGTGGTGAAAGAGCACATGCCTTACTTCTCTTGATACTCCTAGCTTAAGGCACGGAGGACAGTTTCATAACTCTTATTCACAACTCCTCACTGAAATGTTGAGGCAAGTCACCTTCTGTGAATTCACAAAGAGGTTATTGTTAGAAGCAAGCAAGTTTTATGGCTGCAAAATGTATCTGTGCTTTATTTTTTAAAAATAAAAGAGTTGATTGAAACAAGTGAAAATTACCTTTTACTAGAGTATATAAATATTTAAGTCTACTTCAGAAGTTGTGCTTAGCATTCCACAGGTATTTCAGAGGGGCAATTGTGCAACCATCGGTCTTAAGAGCTGAGATTTAGACAGTTCTCAGAAAGCTGACACAGTAATTACTAGCAGTGGTTTTGGTGTGGGATCTGATGGAGGTTGGGCTTCTTAACAAGCCCTGCAAGAGTTGTACGTTATCATAGCGAGTACATTACATGTGCTCTCAAACTGCAGCAGTGCCACCCCCCTTCCTGCCTTATTTTTTGTATCATAATCAATGTCTCGCTCATGGTCTTGTCAGATCTTGTATGTGTGCTGAGGTGGAGTAGCATCATTTGCTGACTAACTAGTGTTCTGTATCGGTGATTTTTCAACTTGTGACTTGCATTTGACTTAAAAATACTGAAATGCAAGTGCAAGCTTCTTCATAGTCATTAGCCGTAAGGTCATTAATTCAGTCTCTGCGTCTTTTGCAGATTCATTTCTAGGATAGGATCTATGAGGCATGAAAAAAATCACTGCTGTATGTAGCTGTGTATGTTGATGGATATTTTATTTGTGACTTGTGTTAACGTAATAGGAAGTAATTTTAGAATTTGTGCTATACTTGTACTGTGCTGCTCAACTCATTTTGACAAATGGATTTCTACAGTCTTCTACACCCCCACAGACAATGGTTCTGCTTGAACCACCACAGAACTGGAAGGAAGAATTACTGTTAAAGGACTACTAAAGATTTTAACTCATTTGCTGATCAAAAATATGTTATTGCTTCCCGGGGCTCTATGTTTATATTTAATTTTACTATGAAAAATCTGCAGTTTGCATTACTGATAAGGGTCCAACTTGCTGTGTAACGCAAACATTTCCAGGGTTAAGCCAACTTTTAAGGAGATTGTCTGAAAAGGAAGAACATAGTCTTTCCTATAATTGTGAGGGCTGAAGGAAGTAGGACTAAGACTAATACTTTTCTGCAGCAGGCAGAACACTGATTCAGCTCTTACTCTCTTCTCATAAAAGCTAATAGCATCCTGTCTACAGTTCTTCTTAAATGACTGGCTAAAATACACTGGATACTTGGTAGTAAATAAATAATAATAATAATAAAAAAATCTCACTTCTGTTGACACAAGGGTGATTACTGGTATCACAATCACAATCAATAAATCCATCGCACTCTTAAAGAGAATGTGATTAGGTCTAGCACATCATAAACATACATACAGTCAGAACCTATTTTACATCTACTCTTTGCTTAGATGATCAATACCAGATCCAATTCAAATTTGAAAAGCCTAGCAGAGTTGCTCTTTCTCAAACAAGTGTTTATTAAAGGCAAAATAGTGGTGTTAGTTGCAAATTAATCCTGAGGCACCTGGTTTACAGTCCTGCTTAGGACTCAGACCATCCCTTGTGTTGCAAAGTAGTATAATTGAATTGATTTTTCCTCTTAAAGGAAGATTACATATCTGCATAAAATGCCTGTTTTTGAACAGATTTACCATAAGCATAAGCTATTACTTGTTTCTGTACCTAATTTTATTTTTTTTTAAACAGCAATATAACACCATATTGTACTTGCTGAATTTAGGGTATTTGTGTAGATGAAGCACAGACCCAGAGAACATTTTTGCTTACAGTCTTGCACTTAATTTTTTCTGCCTTCAGAATGTTCACTACTTTTATAGTGAACATATATTCCCCCAATAATCCATTCTGAATTTCCTCAACAAAGCCCTGTGAGTCACCTTGTTCCTTAGACTATGACTACTTATTCAATATAAAGCAATTGCCAATGCATTTTTTCTGTTGTAAATAAGCCAGATAAAGCATTGTTCACACATGCAAAATAAATATGAATACAGCTGAACTGTTTAAACTGAGATTATTTCAAATCACTAGGTTTCCAATTTGTTTGAAATAAGCTAGTTTTAATCAGCTTGAAGTCTTAAGTCTTAACTTAATGCTTAAGTTTTTTAATTATAGAGACTGCTTTATATAAAGAAGTTTTTGAATGCCGATTGAAGAAGTTGGTAATTCTGTTAATTGGAGCAGAGGCCATTTGTTAGGCTACTAAAGGTAATACTTAAAGAAGACTAGGCTGTTATATGTTGGCTACACTGGAAACCATAAACTCATTAGCAAAGAGGTACAACTCAAGATGGATGGCTACTAGAAAGTTAAAGAGAGTTCTGGAAAACTCATTTTGCCTGAATAATTGTCAGTTTATACAAGAACTAAGGTTGTTGATGCACAGTTGCCACATGCAGTCCTGACTAATGTGCTCTAGGCATTCCTGCTTTAGCAGGGGATTTGGACTAGATGAGGTGCCTTCCAACTCTAACAGTTCCACGATTAAATGATTCCGTATCAATAACTTTACTGAACATATTTTTTTCTTTTTTTCTATATAGTTTAATTCTATAAGAGAACTTATTTGTCCTTTAGTTCTGCAGTCAGATACAAAATAACATGTTTCTTAAAGTTTTCCTATTAGCAAGTATTAGGACAGATGACCTTTCTACAGAGCTATTTAATTTCTTTAAATACCAACATTTCAGTCAAGAGAGGAACTCATCAAGTTTGCATTTCTGATATTTATGTCCTTCTCTCTTTTTGAAGGGAATGAAAACTGCAGGAAACCTGTCAAGGACTGAATTTCTAGGGTCATAAGACATCATCAGAGAGCAAGACACAATGTCAACTGCAGGAGTTGCTGCTCAGGAGATGGGAGTCCCATTAAAAACTGGATTTCTTCACACTAGTCAAGGCATGGGGAGTCTGAAAACCTGCTGGGGTAGCCACAGTGGATTTGAAAAGTGAGTGAAGCTATAATTTGATCTATTGCCTCAAGTGTATGAGATGAGCATTAAGAATACTCGTACCAGTACCAACCTATGGTTTATCTACAGTGAAGGTTTTTTGTGGTTTTTTTTTAGTACTTTCTTTAATGTCGACCCTATAGCAGTGGCATATAATTTGAATCCATCAACAGAGCAACATTTACCACCCATTGGTAAGTATAAAGACTAACACATGTATTTCGGTAGCATAATGGAACAAAAAAATATCCTTAAGTCTTCAACTAAGACACTAAATGCTTTCTCATTTTGGATACAAGGCTGCCCTCTGGTGATAGAATACAAGCATTTCAATAAAATACTATTCAAGCCCACCATCACCAAAATTTAAATAACGTGATCAAGTTAAAACAAACAAACAAAAAACCCCTTTTCCTTGTACTTAAAGGCCTCTGAATTGCCATTACACTTCTGACAAAAAAGCCATTTAGTAACATAGCACTTGTTCTGTCATAGTCCTCTGCTGGGATTTTTGTAGCTTTAGCTCTGTTGCGGATGCTTGTAGTCTCTTGAACTACCTCATTTATCTGGAGCACTGGCTTAAAACAATATCAAACAAAATCAGCTGCTTTCTTATCTAAACATGACCGGAAAAGATCTGTAATAGCTAAGTTTGGCTACTGGAATCATCAAGAAGACATTACTTATTGTTTCATGAGAAGGAATTAAATAATTAAATATGCACTGGCAAATTCATGCACTAGAGTGCACTTAGAAAAGTGTTTCTAAGACTTTCTCGCTTTTTTAGGGCACTCTTCCAACCATACTTCCATGAATGACCACAGCTTTCCTGAAAGTTGCATTCAAGTCTCATCTCAGAAATCCAGTCCCCCTGCTGTAAGTCCCAAAAATGAACAGCTGATTTCAAGATACGACAACCATCTGGTTCCTAGCTTTAGTAAACTGTCATTAACCATGGGCAGTGTTTCTGAAGAAATACCTCCTCACATGCCAATAAAAAACGGGCCAATTCAATTTCTGTCTGCATCTTCCAATGACCGTAGCTCCAGACCACTACCCCCTCTGCCTATTGCTGAAGACCTTACTCCAGATGAGGTTGACAAAGAGGTGGAATTTCTGACTAGCTCAGATACTGACTTTTTGCTAGAAGATTATGAACTTCCTCCTTTTAAATCCAGTGTTCCGAGCCGGCGGAGCTTTAGAGGTTGTGGACAAATCAACTATGCATACTTTGATACTCCAACAGGACCAAAACCAGAAGATGCCAACCCTACACAAAGCCTAAGTGGATACATATCCAGTATTTATCCTCCTCCACAGCAGCTGCATCGACGTTTGCGAAGGTCCCATTCTGGGCCAGCTGGATCTCTTAATAAACCAGTAGTAAGACTATCTGGACACTTAAACAGATCTTCTCCAAACTCTGATGAAGATAAACCAGAGATTCCACCAAGGATTCCCATACCTCCCAGGGCACTCAAACCAGATTACAGAAGGTGGTCAGCAGAAGTTGCTTCTAGTGCATACAGTGATGAAGACAGGCCTCCGAAAGTGCCCCCAAGAGAACCTTTATCACGCAGCAATTCCCGTACGCCGAGTCCCAAAAGCCTGCCGTCATACCTCAATGGGGTTATGCCCCCCACCCAGAGTTTTGCACCTGATCCTAAATATGTCAGCAGCAAAGCTCTACAAAGACAAAATAGTGAAGGATCTTCCAACAGGGTCCCTTGCATTCTTCCAATTATTGAAAATGGTAAGAAGGCCAGTTCAACTCACTACTATCTGCTGCCTGAAAGGCCTCCATATTTGGACAAGTATGAGAAATTCTTCAGAGAAGCAGAAGAAAGTAGTTCTAACACAGACGTTCAGTCCTGGTCTGGTGACTGCACAGCCACTTCAGCCCCAACAAAACTGGACTCAAAATCTAGAATGGATATAACTAGTCACCCAAAACGAAAACACCTCTCTTACGTGGTTTCCCCATAGAGTCTGGGAGCACAGTCTCAGTTTAGTTGTTCAAGATGGAGCTGAACCTTATGTTTTTAGCAGGTGAGAACAAAGTTCTTAAGGTTCTCAGATAATGAAGTGGGACTAATTTGTCCTCCGAGAACTGGAAAGCAGATGGTAAAGTCCTCTTATGCTGCATATCTCTGATATGTTTCTTAAGACTGTTTTTTGTGTTGGTATGTATAGCTGAAAACCTAGATTCCATAGAAACATGGAGGGATAGTAGTCACAGTTGGCCAGTTATATGCTACCTAGGTGAATGTTTTCGGTAGTCATGTTATCAAAAAAAAAAAATATATATAGCTTTGCTTACAAGTCACTTACAAAGCTGACAACAGAGCAGATATTGCAGTACAGTTTCTGTATCAGGCATTTCCAAAATTTCTTTCACACAGTAACTCTGAGAACAAACTGTCCTCTGACTAGGATATGCCAATCTGGTGAGAAGGTAACTGCAAGATCTGATATCCACTTGAAGATTTGGCAAGCATATTAGAAGTGCATTTCGAAAGCTTAATCTATTTGACACTAGTAAACTTTTAAAGTGAGTTAGGTTTTGTGGATTCTTTCTGTTACTAGACACATGGCTCAATTTTGCAGTTTTTCCTAGGAGCGACTTGGACCAGTTATTGCTAAGCTGCTGCTGCTCTTTTCCTTCTGGATCCTAGAGAGGTGTGAAAGTATCCTGAAAGTGGCAGAGGATACATGGAGCTTTTACAGTTGCAATTAATTAGTCAGTAACAACTACACGCTCACCTAGAGTCTGAAATTCTGACTGTATTATTACAGAAACACAGCACAAGCTGGTCTTGTGTTCTGGTTTCTATTCAGTATTGTAGGGGAGGAGGAAAGTATGAGGAAAAAAGATGATTCCATTTATGAACAGTGTCAGTCCCATCTCTCGCTGCTTCAGATGCTGCTTCTTGCTGTTTAATTTTTCCTCATTGTGCCTCAATGATCCACTAAAGTCCATTGAGGTGCCACATTTGTGCATTAGCAGTTTCTTATGCTCGTGATTACATTTATCATCTTACAGATAAGCACAAGAGAAAGGGTGCTCATTAATGGAGGTACAGAACCTGAATGTGTTCTTCCTAACAGAAATAAACAAGCTGTTTACAGTTTAAACTGCTGAATAAGATATTTGAGCTATTTTAAAGCTTAATTTTTATTTGTTTTAGTATAAACTAAATGAAGGTGAAATACATGGTATAGAAATGCACTGATATTTCTGCATCGTGTACAGTATTGAATAAAGAAAAATTCACTTTGTATTTTGAATATTGTCATGTCTTGAGTTTAATAAAGTTATAAAATATTTATGATACATTTTGGGTTTTGCTTTATTGAGTAGTGTATGAAATTGTGCGTTTGAGTTCTGCATTTACTGGAAAGTTCAGAGTGAGTAATATTAAATGTGCAACAAACAAGGAATTCACCTTGCATTTAATTAAAATTAAGATTTGTGCAGAAGTGTTCAATAGCTCACATTGCACATCATTAATCTTAATTCCTTCTTACTGCCTGGTAGTATGGTGTCTATCAATTTGTGCTGACAATAAAACATCCTGTAAGATTTAAGTTATTCAGCTTATCGTTATTAATAACCTTTGTTATCTCTAGAGTCACCCGTAGCACATTAGGCATCATTGTAGAGAAAAGGAAGGTCAGTAGTGTTCCTGTCTTCAATTTATCACCTGCTAAAAAAATTGTAGATTAAGGATGATTGAAGAAGAGCTACTCATATTCTGAGGGTAAAAAAAATTATCTTCAGCATAGTGTGGTAACTTTTTTTTTCTTAAGAGGAGAAAGAAATTGCAAATACTTGTGACAAAGCAAGTATATTTAACTCTAGTACGTGAACCGTAGGTTAGCTTTCTGAAGCTATGAAGCATCACACAACTTTGATCTTTTGGCTGTGCATGCAGGTAAATACTTGCCTTGATCTGGCAGTCTGAAGTCCTCACTTTTTCTGTGAATGAGCTTATTTCAGAATTATACTTGATGGAAAAAATGTCTGATGTAGGTTTTCAGTAATGCCTAATTACTTGGCTTTTATAGCTGGGAAGATTACTAAGCTTCATTTATGTTAGTGCTTAAAAATTTACTGCTACACCATAACACGGTTAAGAACCCACACAGATTGGCCTCCAAAACATAAACAAATTATCTAATCCTGTGCAAGTCTGTTGACTATAATATTCATCCTACTGAAAGCTCTGCTTCTACTCCACTGACTCGATTTTTCTAAGGTGGAAAAAGTCAAATTGGTACTTGCATCCTTACCCTTAAATCTGAGCAGCTTTAAACCCGGGACCCCAAAATGGCAAACCTTTCTCAGTTACACAATCACAGCTGCAGCAAAGAGCTCAACACTGCTCAGCTGCAACTCATTCCTTATTAATTGCAAGCCTCAGTACAAACTCAGTTATCATTTCAGTGGAACTCAGACTAAAACCAAGCAACTCCCCTGCAAATCTCTTATAGCTTTTGCCTCTGGGTCCCACTCCTTTCCTGATACTTGAAAGTCCCCTTTAGCCCAGGCTCCTGTGCTTGAACAGGCTGCTCTTTTTTCCTCACCTAGAATTCCTCAAGGCTTTAAGTCTCAGTTCTGCCTTTATTAGCATTTACTCTCAAATTAGTAGCAAAGCCACTCTTGGATGGGAAAATGAGGACAGGTTCCCCATCTAGATACCCCACACTGTCTTGCTGGCTTTCAGTGAGATTCTTTGGGCTTAAAGCGTTTGGGGAAAGGCAACAGAGAAATGAACCCCTCAACAGGGGAGCCAGTGGGATGGCAAGTCCAAGACGTCCACTTGCTGCCAGATCTCATTCTCTGTGAATACAGCAACGGGACAAGCTTTCACTTTATGTCCAAACTCGCTGTGCTTCACAAGAGCCTAATGCTATTGCTTGGTGTTTGCATGGGGCAAACCAAAGACACTTCTAAAGCAATTGACAGCTAAACACATCTTCAGTATAAAATGGGGTATTTGTTATAGTTTTCCCAGCCCCACACCCTGGCACCTATTTTCACTTCTGTTAGCAGTGGAAGTTCCCTAGTCATTGGGCTAAAACCTTTTCTGCTAATGTAGCAACAATGTTGTTTGGTTTTTTTCACTTCCTCAGAATAAGACCTACTTCTGACCTTACATAAGGTCAATAAGACCTTATTCTGTGTCAGAATAAGACACAGTACAGAAACGTTTAAAAACCTTATAAACGGGTGCTTTTTAATGGTCTTGCATAAACTTTTCTGAAATTCAAACATGGTGGAAGACTTTTAACCTAACCTCCATTATAGTTTCTCTCCCCCCAAAAAAAAATTTTTTTACCTCCTTTGCATACTCCTTTCCTGAAAGTATTGGCATTGCTGACTCAGTCCCAAGTATTAAAAAATAAATTACTCTGTAGCGATGCTATCTTTCCTACTGCATGTCAGCTGAATAACAGCACAGTCTCATTCCAAAAGTTAAACAATGAACTTAAGTTTAGTGCAACCATAAGTGAAGTAAAACAGACTGAACCTGAATTACAAATAGTGACTGTAACTGTTTGGCTACGAGCAAGGCATACATTCAAGCAGGTTACAGATCTCACATGCCTTTTCATGAGGAAGGTCATTTATAGGCAAGTCTTACAATATTTGAGTAACTTGGACATTTTTCCCTTTAAAAATCCAAAGTAATAAGATTTCACTGAGGACTTTAGTCCACGGTTCAGTGATTCTCTCTGGATCACGATGAGGGGGGCTCTGACAAAGGGAGGTGGAAGACTTACTTGTGTATTCTTAGATACAGATTCCTGTGCTTTGGGGGACAAAGTTTGCACGATCCAAAAATTCTATTCCATTTTCCAAGTGAGTAATTAAGGTTATAGAGCTGTGGGGAAAGCTTTGCAAGTTCTGTCCAGAAGAGATTTCTCTGCTCATCCCCTGACACATGATAAGACTTGTCAGGACACAACATGCTTTTGCAATAGCCTGATCACAAGTTTGAATATTTAGAGCTTGGGCTCACCCGGGCAAGGCCTGACAGCTTGCCTCTGAGGAGAAAGCCCCTTGCCAGAGAGATTTGACTGGAATAATCACACTTTGAAGCAGATATGACTTGATACGCTGAACTCTGAAGCATCAAGGAATTCATGTTAAAGCAGGGAAAAAAGATGTGCAACCAAGGAAAGGCAACACTTCCTAGAGCCTCCTGATTCAACAAGTGAGCCACACAAACTGCTTACCCCCCCAATCCCCCACCTGAATCTCTTTCTTGCTTTGGCAGCACAGCTGTGACCACCCAGCCACACTAGCAAGGAGCCACAGGTCCAAGAGGCAACAGGAGTCACACAGCAACAAACAGGGGGGCTGGATACAGAGCAGCCCCACAGCAAAGATGTGGCTGGAAGAAAAGTGGTGAGAAGGGGGCAACCTCTTCCTGAGGCTCAGAACTGTCAGAACCATAAGCCAAAGCCCACCCGAAGTAACCAGTGGCAGCAAAAAGCACCTCTCACATCTGCCTGTGAAGGGTCTGTGTTGCTCAGTGCTGCTGGGCTGTTCTCATGTGGGTGAAACACCCCCCCACTTGGCAAGTTTAGACCAGCAAATCATCCCAGAGGGGCTGTCAAGCTGGTAGCTAAAATATAGCATGTTTACCTCAATATAGCTTTTCCTGAAAGGAAGAGGCCATGTTAGTACCTGGTGACTTGAAAAACCCATTAGCCTAACTTCTCTACCATGTTAACTTGCTCTTAAACGGATAATGTCAGGAAATAATATGCAGTTGTAGTGGGAGGGCATTTAAAAATCTCTTGATCGTCAGTTTCTCTTGCATCATAAGAGATAGGACATAAACCTGATCTGTAAGCATGCTGATTGACAACATAATTAAATTCTGCAGTCATTTAAAATCACCGATCATTGTTGCTGCTGTCATTATTAGTTTTCCATTCACTCCCAGACTGGAACAGGCACAATTGCTGCTGCACTGAAACTGCAGAAGAACTCTCACTGTGATTGCATTTCCTTCTGCTGCAGCCTTGGGTTTGTTTTTAAACAGCCAGAATGAAGTGTCAGGTTTGAGGTGATAAAGGAAAGCATCCATCCAGTCCAGGACAAAGACACAGTTTTGCAAGGGCAGCTATTACAGCAGGGAGTAATTGCTGATGGTGTTCAAACCGAGCCTTGGCAGGAATTTGGGGTTAAGATGATGACCAGATCAGTCATGGAATTCCCACCCTTCAAACTCTTGATTACAGACTGCAGCCCTTATAAACACTTTTAATAATAACGCAAGCTGTATGTTAAATACATACTCTCTAGATTACTGTCAAGAAGAAAATGCGAGCTGGAAATAACAAGATGCATAATTTTATCTGGTTGAAGGGTCTCTGCAATTAGGTAATCTATTGATTTTTTGTGTGTGTGCTGAGTGTTCCTGGGGTAAGCTTTTTGATTTTTTTTAAAATAGCCTAATCTTTTATTTTCTTGATAGCTTGCTTTCTGAAGCAGGTTATGTTAATTTAAAACTGAAAACATACAGCAATTTTTCTGTTTCTCATAAATCTTTGGCACTGAAAATCTAGCACACAAAGTTTAATTATACTTATTAATATTTGTTAAATGGTGCTGCAGAGATTTCTGGTTGCTGAGCATGTGATTAGCATTTGTAAGCTGAAAGAGGTGTTACCCCCACCCATCCTGCATTGTAATTCAGGCCTTGCATAATCCCCACCCAAATGCCTATTTTCATCCACACAGCTCATTATTTTTTCTGAATCATATATGGAAGCCACACCCGTGATTGCTCATAGACTGTTGCTATATTATTTATATATTGGTGTGCACCTTGATCCCAGCTGTGGTTAGTTTTGGAAAACGTGTTAGGTATTTCAGATTTCAAGTGACATGCCACTGAAACATGGGAACCATTACTGCTATTCATTTCCTTACAAAGTGATTCATAGGAAGAAATGCTTCTATGTTTACAACCTGGATCTTCTTGCTGAAGATTAAAACTGTTGCCCACAAATCATTAGCATGTGAAAGCCACAAAGGAAGATGAGTGCAAATACACTGCCATGAAACACTGGAGAAAAAAAAAATGACAGACTACCCCACCATCGCCACCCTGAATCTGATTGCAGATGCTAACTACCGCACATCGAGCCATTGTGACAAAATACTAAAAGGTCTTCCACGCACAAAGTCTTTGGATCAAACATAGGACCATCAGGCCTGACCCAGAAGAACAATCTCCTACCCACCACGTACTCAGGTGACAGTCATGTTCCTGTTACCCAAAATATTTATTTTACCATTGTTAATGTGTTTATTATGCTCACAACCACCTCAAGGTCAGACCACTGAGTGCCCTTCTGAAAGCAAGTGGAACATACAACCAGCCCTACACACTTTGCAGTCTTTAGGGAACTTACCAGACTCAAGGAAGTTCACATTAAGGACACATCAGCTCATGCCAAGCCAAGTCCAACTGCCACATGGCAAAGTGCAAGGGAGATGCAAGTGACCAGCAAGTGGACCTTTGCAAGGTTATTCATTGCCTTGCAATCCCCGTGTTGTTATTTACTGGCTGTTAAGCAAGATCCAGAGGAAACCCAAGACTCTAACCGTATTAGGTTGCTCTTGGTGACTTCATTTGCCAATGAAAAGCTTCAAGAAAAGCTTTCCTGCATCCTGGTTGCATTCCCCTGTATTTAGAGCTTAAGCAATTTGAATTGGATTTGTGCCCTTATGATGCAGAGTCTACATTGCTCCAGTACAGCCAGAGGCACAAGGCGACGCAGAGGCCACAGCTCAGGGTGGAGACAAGATTGTGGTGCACATCCTGACACACTCTGTTGCTTATGGAATTAAAGTAGCCTAAGCTGCTTTTGCTAGGGTGGGAGGGCTGTCTTCTCACAGACTATCATCTCATCATGCTGAAAAAACCCAGTGAACCAAGGTGAGCACTTAAAAGCCACAGGACAAATGGCCCTGTCTGAGACACACACTTTTAGAAATGGATGACAGTGAGGAGAGCACTGGGGGAGCTCCTGTCTTACACAGTGACTGATAGACAACTGGCACCTGAAGATGAAGGGCTAGCCTGAAAGAAGGATGAGCATCCTAGTTTAGCTCCTAGCCTCAAATTATTCCTAGATTCCCTAGTACAAACATCCATTTCTCTTCTGCACAACCAAAAGGAAGGGAAAGTGCTCCTTTGCAAAACACAATGGAAGAGCAACCACTTAACATATCAGATGTGGCAATGAGAGAAGTTAGCACAGATAACTGCATTTTCTGTTGCCTGACAGCAATTCCCCACCCAACAGCTGATTTCCTGTTAAAAATGCAAATGAGAGTGCTATGCCCATCAGTGAGTAGACTCATCACTGCTCAAGCAGCTTCCCTCCTACCTGCCAGTCACCATCTTGCCTGGTTGGTGGCTTCACTATAAAAGGGATTTTTCCAACTTATGTACAAAATAATGCATGAGAAAGTGGGAGCCTGGGGCTAGAATGGCCTGTATGTGGAAGTAACCAATGCTTTCTTAGAACTCATTTTAACTTGGAAACACTTCAACGTACAAAAGCAGGGTGCTCCCAGAGTGGACAGTACTTGGAGTGCAATACAAGCAATTTAAAAAGTGGTTTTGAAAATATGTAGAGAGGAGTCTCCCAAAATAATTCATTGAAACTTAACAGCACAAAGAAAGCAAGCACCTAGTTGAAAGAAGAGCTGGAATTGCAAAAATCTCAATAAAAATATGCCGCTTAAGAGTCCAACAATTCAGAAATTCCTAAATTCTGTAAGCAAAAATCAATTAACAGAGCCTTTGAGAACTAAAGGTCTTCCAACTAAACCACAGAGCAAAAAGTATCCTTGTTGCCAAGCTTAGAGCCAGTAAACAATGCTGCTACTGCCCACACCGAGCCCCATATTCTCAGGGCAGGGAGCAACAGCAGCAGCTTCTCCACCAACAGCAAACATCCAAAAGCCACCGTGCCAGGGGCAGAATCCCAGTACCTGATCCAGGAGAACCTGCGTGTCTGGGGAGCCCAGCCTAGCTGTCCACCATCCAGCAGCTCTGAGCAGAGGCAGGTCCAAAATCATACCAAAGCCCCCTCAGCAGGTGGAGCTCATCAAAAAACAGAGCTGGGTCTGAGCCTCTACTTAAATGGAGCTGCTGGGCCACAAGCAGAGGTGTGGAGAGGGCCCAGGTGAGGCTGCTTAGGTCCATTATGGGCTCTCAGTGACCACAGCTGCTGCTAAAACCTGTAAAATAAACTGTTACCAAACTGTTTGCAGGAATGATGGTCACCGCTCAAGAACATTTTAATTTTTAGGAACTGACAGCAAATCGAGGCCATTACTTTGGGTATCCTGAAGTAGAAATCAGTCCATCTCAAGCATGTGCTGCTGCAAGGCACATGGCCTCAAAAGCCTGAAAAGTGACTCTGGGAATACCTTGTCAGAATATAGGAGACTGACTGATTTGGACTGCTATCAGTAGGGAATTTCACCAATGCTTTAGAGGTTGGTGTTAGTAACTAGAATTACTTCTCTTTTCAAAAGCCTTGAACAGCAAATAAAAATGCACAGTTAAGGAAAACTCAATTTGCTATTAAACTGCAAGATTTAAGTCTCAAAATTACATTTCAAACTTATACTCTGCTGAAAAATAAATGTCTTTTAAGTATCTGCCTTTGATCCCGATCCGTGTGTTCCTGACTCCAGAGCTGGAATTCAGTTCCCATCTGTTACTGAGTCCAGTCTGGGACTTCCCCAGTGCCTGCCGGTGACCGGACTGTCATCCTGGGAGCTTGATACAGTTTTGTATATANNTTAAACAAGAGATTGTGCATGCAGTAGCACTTGGACCAGGTCTGAAGAGGACAGGACATTAAAAATGTGCTGTTCACTGCAGCTGGAGACATTGGCCCTACCCGTTCCCATCCATTGCTGAGCCCAATCTGGGACTTCCCAAGTAAGTGACGGGACTGTCATCCGGGGAGCTTGATAAGGTTTTGTATCTATTGTATCTATTTCATTATTATCTTCTTTTTTATTTTAATATTAATTCTTCATTAAAGTATTTTAGTTCATTCTAAACTTCTGTATCTCTTTATCTCTTCTTCTCCTCTCGTTTGGGGGGGGGGGAGGAAGGGCCATCTGTTGGTCCGGTTGCAGTGATTTCGGCTGAAACCACATCTTCAAACATCACATTCCATGTCCTACTAAAATGAAGTCTCCAAGTAACAGCAAGGTATCCTTTTTTTTTCTGGAGGTACAGCACGTGAACATAAATGATGTTATGGATGCAGTGCTCATGATTATTTCTGTGGCTGGCATCTTCCAACTTCTCCTTTACGTGCTTGTCTTTCCAACCAAGTCACGTGTCATCCAGGCTGCTGGAAGACAACTCTCTTCTATCATTTCAGGATTGTTGTTTCTATCTTGCATCACAATGCATCTTTTTGTGGAAAGAACAAACAAAACAATCTGGTTAAGTCACTATTCTTTGCTCACACAGTGACTGTGGGTTTCATGCCTTGCATTTAGGTCGTACCAAAGAGCTAACAAGCTGTCCAAGGCTTGTAATTACTGGCGGAAGCATATTCCCTGGTGTACTTTTACAGCTGTAAGTACTAGTGTACAGGCTGGTTTGCATCTGTTATGGTTGTGTTTGTCTCCACTTATTTGAAAAGTAATGTGTTTTCTCTCTCCAGAAAGGGATCCTTTCCCCATTGCTCGGAGGGATGTATTCCCAGGTTGGGATTTGTGCCTGCTCACACAAAGACAAAGTACAGGACTGTGTACTTTGCTTTCCCTTTTTGGAAAGAAACTTGCCAAAGCACTGCAGCAAAACAAGACTGCTTACTTTGCTTCTTCTGGTTCAGAGATGCTTCTTCATTTATAAGCTCCTTCATTCTAAAGGAAAATATTTTTCAGCATTGCAGGTATTTGCTGCTGGTACTAACATCTATGCCATCTTGTGTACATTCCTATTCCTAAGTCATATAATACTTCTCAATTCAATAAAAGAGCTCACTCTCAATTATGCTTTCAAGCTTACACAACAGACAGAATCAAGAGGAGAAGCCCCATATTATTCTTGAGAGAGGATAAGAGGCAAACAGCAGATGCTGACTGATGATCCTCTCAGTAAGAAAACAAATCCACCCCCAAATCCTCTGTCAGGGAACAAAACTAAGGAAGAATGGATACATTTTCTTCATTTTAAGCCAGCTTCTGTGGCAGCAAATATCCAATTACCATAGGCTCTAAAACTAAAGCCTGCCAACAATAGAAGCGCAAAAAGTTCCTAGCATTCATGAAACACTGAGCAGAGAAGTACCTCATCTCATCTTTCAGCAGCAGATAAAGGGGATTTTAGGGAAAGAGGTATGTAATAGCTACGGAACCTCTGTATGAAATAGATAAGGAGAGAGGATAAAAACATTTCCCAAATTGGAAGGCAATTTATTTTTTTCTCATATCAACAAATTACTTCTCAACACTTCACCAAAGAGGAAAATTAGCATAATCCTAGTAGATGGCACCTCTCCTAACTTAAAAACTGAGTTAATGATGCCTTGGCAGAAACAGAAAATCTATGTAAATTCAGATTTGCTGGACGTCTGCAATGTAAAAGGTTGAGAACAGGGTCAGCTTTATGAAGGAAACTGTGATGCAACCAGCCTTACCACATTTCATTAATCAAGTCCTTTTTGCTGAATGCAATGAAAGAATTTACAAGTTAACCAGACACAATAGGTTCTAAAGTAATTTTACCAAGTGCTTTTCCTATTACTACTTTAATAGGAGTGGGAAAGCCCAAATATACACATTGAAAACATCATTTGTGTAAATTAACTCAGCCTTAGAATAAAAAATAAAATCGTACAATCAAATTTCTGGCTGCCTCATTAATGCCTTATATTAAAAGATTTCTAGAAGCTTTAATGATACAAGCATAGAAGTATTTTCCTTCTAATGCTATAAAGTAGTACTACAGCCCAGGAATGCACAGCTTTTCTTGTATTCTGAATCACGCACATTTACAAACCAAGTGATTATTCCAGAGTCTAGAACAAAGAATCTTTCCATTATTTGGTTTACATTAGCATGGCAATACCAGTTAGACGTGCAGATTTAACGAACAAACATGTCCAATCTTACACAGATAACTTTTTGCATATCTTGAGCATATTTCAAAGCTAGAGAAACATATGGAAGATTTCCTAAACAAATTAGAGGCAGAGCATACAGTTAAAGCAGTTCTTCCAGTAGATACTAACAATGTAGAGACATTTCTTAATTCTAAATTTGCAAAAGTACCTCTGTATTTCATTACCTAACTGTAGTAATTGAGAATGAACTTGTTTCCCATTACAATAGGCAAGCACAAAGGCACCTATGCAGACATTTTCTGAAGTTCAGCCTGTACATGTCAGATGTATGTACATGTCAGATAGATGCAGAACCAGGTCTCCAGATGCTGTGGTAGCTTGAGTTCAGCAAGGTGCCACCTTGTAAGCGTGATTGCAGATACCCAGGTAACAGCGGGGTTATTTGGTATAAGAAAGGTAGCAAAGACAAAAATTAATCCCAAACTCTTAATTCTCATGGGGATCCAGCTCCACTACTTCCTCCAGAGACCTGTCCAGCAACTCCTCTAAACTGACATACGCCCTCTTAAGCCAGGCTTGTTCCAATTTATAGTAAGCAGAAACAAGCACTGCTACTGGTGGTAAGCTACTAAGTACAAACTTCCTGCTTTATGCTGATTATTAGCTGCCTAAATAGCTCAATGGATCTGCAGTCATTTAATGTAGAAGACAAATTCCAACGGTATCATGGATAACCTGCTCATAGAACTCTAGGGTGCTTGACAAGGTAAGAATATTTCTACTTTTAATTTAGCTCCATACTGTCTTAGAATTAATACTAGTTATTTGCCTTACTTGTACACAGGAAACTAAGTACTGTTTTAATAAATTCTAAAGTTACAACTTAATCTATTTCATGGAACCACAGAATACCCCGAATTGGAAAAGACCCTTGAGGATCATCAAGTCCAACTCCTGACTCTGCACAGGGCAATCTACAAGTTAAACCATGTATGTAAGACTGTTGTCTCAATGCTTCTTGTGCACCGACGGGCTTGGGGCCATGACCATTTCCCTGGGGAGTTCATTCCAGTGCTGGACCTTCTCATTTCAGCTCATACTAGGTAGACCTGCTCCAGCGTGGGGGTTGGATTAGATGATCTCCAGAGGACCCTTCCAACCTCATATGATTCTATGATTCTACTTCAGAAGAACTGTATGACATTCTAGAAAGAAGTAAGTTTTGAATAGAAAACACACAAAGAAACAACACACAAGCAGGGTTGCTTCATTTTTATTTACTTGGCAAACATTTGACCATGTGATTTTTTAACTGCCATCCAAGAGCTAACTAAGATTATTACACGCTGGCTGCTTTTTCTGTGATGAAGCTTTTTGCTAGCAGGATCTTTTTCCAGAAATAAAGACCATTAGTTTGTTAAGGTATCACAGTTTAGGTAAGTATAGTTGCTAATTTCACCCACAATTAAATGGTATTTACAACAGTGCATCTTACAGTTATTCTACAAAGGACAAGACTCTCCATCTGAAATTGTGCTACTCCCTGTTCCACACCAGGATTTCACTCTTTCAGTATTAGGGGGGCCTTCACCTGTTCAGCCACTTCCTTCCCCATCAGTGTCTCAACAATGGCCAACCCAAACTCAAAGCTGGTACCAGGGCCACGGCTGGTGAGGATGTTCCCGTCTTTCTCCACACGGCTCTCGGAGTAGCTGTAGTGTGCTTGGGGGGACACACAACAAGAACAGGGTCAGTCTCCAGCACAGTGCCCAGCACCCACAGGCTACAGCAGCCGAAAAGCAACTCCCTGCCGACAGCCATGCTCTGCAGTACACCCCTGCTCCTTGGAACCCAGCAGCTCATGGCTGTCCACAGTCATCAGCGGAGGAAAGGGCCCACAGGGAGCTCTGGCACCTCATTCCCATGGTATGGGAATGCAGCTCTGATTCTACAAGCTCATCAAGAAGCGCTTGCTGTGCCTGTCAGTTCCCGTGAGGTTACTTTTGGAAGTCATTCTGCTTTTGTGCAGCTGTTCACAGCTTTCTTTTTTCCAAATGCATGCAGAGGAAACTGGAGGAACCCTGCCATCTCCTGCTCACCTTCAGACTCGTTAATGTTCACAGAATGACTTCTGAATAGTGCTTCACCACCACTTCCTTTAGGTATGAGAAAGAAGTGTGGATTCATCAACTGCTCATAGCACTCATGGAAGAATAGCAAAGTGCTACTGGGACCACTGAAGCAAAGAAGCAAAAGGGCAAGAAGTGGCTCAGCTTCAAGAGAATAAGGGAAAAAGGGCTCCTAGTATGACAGCAGCAGCATATTTTCCCCAAGGATGACAATATTAATACAGGCCTGTATTTTCAGGTTAAACAGACTTAGAAATAACCTTAGCATATTCAGTTGGATTTTGATTACGTTCAGGAAAGCATGAAGGTAATTCACAGACATAAAGTAAGATACAAATGCTATTTTCCTTTCTTTAATTCAAGGGTTTGGCTAAAAAAAATAATTCTGAGAAGAGTTTAGAGAGAAGCTTATAAAAGTTGTCACATACCTCCATTCATCATTTTATCTTTGGCCAAAGGATGTGTTGTGACTTTGCTTCCAAACCCTATCTCATGTGCCAGAAGGGCAGTAGGACCTGCGAGAACACAAGGGTAGACCAGTGAGGAACTGTTTTCTGCTAAAAACGCTTTCAAGAACACATTCAGGCACTAGGCCCTCAAGGGGCCAAAGCTCACTGTGGATAGACTACTTTTTATAAAAATGATGCCAGCCCTATCTCTGCAGCAAAAAGCCTCAAAAGAATACAGCTGTATAATCTCTCCCATTCTATTGCAAAAACACCCTGTGCAAAAAAAAAAAAAAAAAAAAAAATAGAGAAAGTTTAAAGAACACCCAGTTCGTGCAGCTGTTCTACCAATAACTGTGCTGCCTATGAAGGAGTCAAGAATAATGATCATTTTCATTCGAAATTATACATTTTTTAAAAACTGCTTGAAACTAAGTAACAAAAAGTCTGCATTTCAATCTGAACATTACCTAAGTACAATTACTTTGCAACCTTATTAAAGCCTTGAATTTAGAGACTTAACTGGTATAATTATATTACATTATAATACATACCGGAATTGTGTGCCAAGCAGTATTTTGGACACATCACAGAACCACAGAATGGTTTGGATTGGAAGGGACCTTAAAGATCATCTAGTTCCAACCCCCCTGCCCTGGGCAGGGACACCTCCTACTAGAGCAGGTTGCTCAAAGCCCCATCCAGCCTGGCCTTGAACGCTTCCAGGGATGGGGCAGCCACGACTTCCCTGGGCAACCTGTTCCAGTGCCTCACCACCCTACTGTAAAGAATATCTTTCTAGTATCTAATCTAAATCTCCCCTCCTCCAATTTAAAACCTTGTCCTGTCACTACACTTCCTGACAAAGAGTCCCTCTCCGGCTCTTCTGTAGGCTCCCTTCAGATATTGAAAGGCCGTTATAAGGTCTCCCCAGAGCCTTCTCTTCTCCAGGCTGAACAACCCCAGCTCTCCCAGCCTGTCTTCATAGGGGAGGTGCTCCATCCCTCTGATCATTAAGTTTTGGTTTTAACAGTCTTTATCTTTTCTTTTCATACTTGATCCTAGCCCTGAACTCGGGAAGGAGTTTGTGTCAAGAAGTCTTAGGTCATCTGACAGAAAATCCTTCTGGAATTCCAAAAGAAACTGAAGGCAGGATTTGCCTAATGTGAGTTTCTTTACATTTCTTTACATTTGATTCATTTCACGTGTAGACCAGGAAATAACATTCCTTGCATACAGTTGGAATCAGCTACTAAGAAGCATTATACCTGTCCCATGAACTGTCCCAATTACAAAGGCCTTTTTTGGGCTAGCATGAATTTGCAATTGTTGTGCAAGAGATACAGATAGAGATATAGAAGACTACCACTGCCCAATTCAACTCTGTATGCATATCACCTAACTGAAGAATGAAAGCAAAAAGTGAAAATACACTCCACAAAGACGCTGTTAGACTGTCCTCTACATGCTCATTGCCATCTCCTCACTCTCAGCTACAGAGTAATGTCAGCTGGGAGTTCAGCTGGGAGTAATGACAACTGTTATTCTTGCTTTTCTTACATAAAAAAATCAAAGGAATGAACTGGATACCTAGTTGTGCAGAATATATAAGCTGACAAGCCTCTCCTCAGAGTAATTCCATCTTTTGCCATCACTCAGATGAGGAAGGGTGAGCCTGTAATTCTATATTTACAGCCTTCCTTCTGAAGGTAAAGGGCAGGAGAGGAGATGAGATAAATTTATAGCAATGATGTTCTGCCAGCAATGTGTCCTCATAGAAAGATCACTAGAATAAGCAAATATTTTGTAAAAAATGCTAGCACATTACCTTTCACTTTTTATTTTAAAGATAGTAACACAAGTGATTAAAAAGAACTGAGTACCAAGCAGAACTTGCAGGCTAAGTGTTCACAATATTTTAGATATTCCTCTGCTATTAAATTTACCAAAAATTTAAATGCTGGGGGGTGCACATAAAATACAAATCCCTGCTACTAATTACAGGAATATAGGCTTTAAGACAGGAAACTGTCTGCATGCCCCTTCCAAATATCCAAATGCTTTACAAAGCAAGATGTCTTGTTAACCCACCTGCACATATAGCAGCAATCAGGCCCTTTCTGCTTTCCTGGTCTTTCAAAATGTCTTTCACAGCAGGAGACTGTATGAAGAAACAGTATCACAAGTAACCATATGGGGTTGATTATTTGAAGCATTGTTGAAATACTTCCTACAGCAAATTAATAAACAAGTTTTACAAAGACAAACAGCTGACAACTCTCCATCCTGCCTCAGGACGGGAGGCAATGAAAAGACTAAGAAGGAACAAAAAAAAAAAAAAATAAAAAAACTGAAGCCAATAAATACTTGCCCCACAAGGAAAAAGTAAGGAAATCAGAAGAAACTGCAAGGAAGTACTTGGCCCACAGAAAAGCTGGTTAATCCATGAGCGTAGAAAGTTGTTGTTCAAAAACTTCACAAGATAAATAGGAAAGAATATTCATAAGATACCTCCAGACAATCTCTATCATTCTTAAAAAGTTTTATGCAGGATATTTGTCTCATATTCCAGAGCTTACAAACTGTGTGATACCACCTAAATCCTATCTGACAGATTGACTTTTTTGTCCGCCTGCCTTCCACAATATATGGTATAATATGGTATAAATGGTATAAATACCATCACTGCAACAGTTTTGCATCAGAAACAGAATTCTTAAGCAACAGAACAGTCCTGTGGGTTCAACTTGTTTAATATTTCATGGAATTAAATCTTAATTTGCCACTATTTCACCTTCGTATGATTATGAACAGATTTCCCCACAATACCGTTCCATTTTTATTCTGCTTAACTAGGTACTCAAGTTCAAGAATTTGCCCAGTTGTCCCACCTACGTATTCACAAGAAGGCTTGAAACAATTAACAATTAGTTTGCTGATTCATTCAGAAGAGAATTTTTAGATGCTGAACTGAATCTGCGGGATTACGAAGCAAGTATAGACCACCCAGTACTCATGAGGATGCCCATGCATGTTTAAGATACCAGAACTTTACCTCTGATAAGTTCTGAGCTCCAAGGTTACCTCCAGGCAGGACCACAACATCGTAAGGCCCCTAAACAAACAAAAGATAAAACTGTTCTGTTGAGCAGAGGCTGGTACATTCACTACACTGATTTAAGGTCACTACAGCTGAGTCGAGCGAGAAGCAAAGGGATCTGCCTCTTCTTCTACTGAACAACACCTTCTGATCAGAAAACCAGTTCCATTTATGGAACAAAATACTGTTTCCTCTTTCAGGAAGAGCCTACGATTGGTAAAGTCTATCACAGAACTAACTTTTAAGCCCAATGCATTTGAGAGCTTCAGCAAGCAAATGGTAGCTCTTGCACTGGCAAGAGTAGGTTTGCTTCAGTCCTACTGTACAGGTATAACTACAGCACTACAGCACTGTTTAGCTTCCCATCAGGACTTTCGGTCCTCAGTATCTCAGTATTTTGTTGGGCCGACTAACATGAAAAATAAAGCTCTATATTGGATGCTTTGCAAGAACAAATACTCAGGCAGAATTAAGAAATCCATCTGATCCTAGCATGCTCTGAAGCAGGACAATGCTGAAGGGGAGCACTGCGCAAAGCACGGTTCTGTAATTCACTACTGCATACAGCTAACATAACACGCAACATCTGCCTAAAGGGAATGCACAAGCTTTCCAAATTCACCTCTGAAACTGTGAGAAAGGCTAACCAACCTCTTTCCTGGCATCCTCAAGACTGGCATCAGGACAAATGAAGACATCTCGACTGCACTGCACAGGTTCTTTTCCTGTTAGGCCTGCAACAGTCACCTTGATCTAACAGAAGAATACATATATCATGACAATTCAAGAATTGAAGGTCTTTTTTTTTTAAGTGTTAGTTAGTTCTAAATGTTAGGTCTTAACTAGTAAACAGTATGAGTGAAGCACTACTGACAGCTGTCAGGAACAGGGCAACACGTAAGCTTCCCCAACTCACCATTAGGTCCAAACACACAAGGTAAGCAGTGATATTCATCTAGATATTAACAAATACCTCAGATAGTTTAACTTTTCAAAGGACATTTAGAGAATATCAACTCTAAACAAGAAACAACAACACCACAACCCAGGAGAGCAAGACTAAGTAGATCAGATAATGAATTAAAGCCTCTTTGCACGCTCAAGTGATTGTCAAACACACTGATGGCATGTTCAATGTTCTCCCCTGATTTTTAGATGCTTGGTCATAACACCATAGATGTGCACGGTACGGCTCACACTCACTAAACAAGCAGATAAGCTTAGGCTTCACATGACAGATATCTCCCCACGAATGGGGAGGACATTGATGGAATGACAAAGTGGTGAGAGAAGGTAATTTATTTCAGTTGTTTCTACACTTGTGAAGTTGATGTAATTACCCAAAATCTTATTACTATATCTAATCAACGATAACTGTACCACTACTGTTGCAAAAGTAACAAATTGCACCATACACAATTGTTGTCAGTAACAGAATTTTAACAGTAGCTCAAGAAAAGCTATGGAATGGCAAGAGCTGCAATGTATTGGGTCATTCAGACCCCGACAAAAAAAGCACTTCCTGTTACTACACATGGAAGTAGCCATGTTTTCTGACAGGGTACAATGTATTTGAAACATACACTCGGTTCTACATGAGGCTCAGTATTTTAGAATTTTATCTTTTGCACAAATGTCTGTTGTCATGCATGCTTTTTTGGTGCATGGCACAAATATTTGCTAACCAGGAAGAAGGCACAGGTAAATTTTCATCTCATACAACAGACTACAACTTGAACTCTTAGCAATGAACATCAACCTAAGGCAAAGATTTTTCCCTTGACCAATTACTCTCAAAAGGCTTTTTTTTAATTATCATCTGTATACTCACCCCAGCTCTTCTCATAACATCAGTGGGGATTACAGTTTCCATTTCCTCTGCTCCTTTTGCTAGAATCACCAATGCTCTTTTCGAAGCCATATCTCGAGGGGTTGCTATTAGGTGTGATGGTTATGAAGGGACGCTGAGGGGGTAGAAAGCAACAGTGTGGTTAGAAGGCAAATCCTCCTTCCTAACGAACGATGAGGTTCCTAACGTACTCCTAGGAGTACAAATCCTTCCTAATGATGAGGTTTACTAGCGAGCAATTTGCATTTTTGCATTATCTTTCATTTAAGCCACCTCAAAATGGTTCACTAGCTTTAATTTTCACAGCTATCACGTTTAATTGAGGAGCTTTTTACAAAGAATGCATGACAGCATTCAGGGATTAAGACATTTGTGCAGTGGGAGGCACACACAGCAGCACCAGAACGGGAAGCAGCTTGGCCTAATCAAGACTGCACATGGCCTGAGTCTGACAGAGGAGTTCAAGGTGGGTGGCAGAGCTGTTTTCAGTTTGCACACCCTCCCTCATACCCAGATACTGACTCCTACCCAGGTCAGCATTTATAAAAGGGCTCACATGAGCTTTGACCTCACGTCTGGCATTTAGTTTCCACACAGCACGCTTCATGAAGAGTTTCCTGTGACTTTAACGACTCGACTAGTGCCCCTGCAAAACCTGAGCGACAGATTTTCTGGGTATTTCGCAATTTTGTGGGGGAGAAATGTGTGCGCACATGTGTGATGGGGGAACAGACCACAGAATTTAGCAAATGGAACAAATTAGGCTTCAGACCTTTTCTTAGCTCCTAAATTCAAGCTGAGATGAATAGCCAAATTTCCATTTAAAGGTTAAGTTAAAGTAACTTTAATTACATCATATAAAATACACACTAACTCATACTGGTCAGACAGAAGTCTGAAAATAGCTGTGGTGTGACAAGGCATTTCACAGGTCATCCACTCTATGAGACAGGGATTTTCTCCTATGTAGGGGCTTTCCATCCAGAAATGTTGGCAGCACCTGAACGCTCGCTATAAAATAAGATCCACTTTTCAGTTGTCTACACACAAAAAAAAATCATTCCCTCATCTTGCTTCAACTTCACCTATTTTCAGGTTTGCTCCCAACTGTTAGCCTTGTTTAGAAAAACACTATTTCTAGAATGCAGTAATACACAGTAGAAAGTCCTGCAGCAGGCAGAACCAGCCCAAGCAGACCAAGTCAATGTGTCAAATCCTACTTTTAGGGAAGCTTTATGTACTGTCAAATGCAAAGCCAACTGAACAAATACATTCAAATCCCAGGTATAAGCAATAATTTCAGGACAACCTGGAGCTTCTTGATAATTTGACTTGGAGATATATGTTGATACTGCAAAATTATTTTTCTTATTAATTTGACTAATTAGCAACAGGCTACCTGAAAAGCCACAATACAGAAAAATTGCATTTGCTTCTTATTGTAGGAAAATACTCTAAATCATAGTTTGTATCCCTCTTTTTCAATAGTGCTCTAGATGCAAATAGGCACCTGCTCCTGAAAGTTTTTCCCTTTCCCCTAATCTAGTGAAACTCAGCCTCTCCCTACTGTCCTTATACGCTTGTTGTAATGTACTGATTGAGCATTAGTACTGTTTGTTATGTGGGTGCATATGTAAATAGCTGTCACGCAGTAAATGCTACCAGGGCAAGACTGTTTTCCGAGAAGGCAGAATCACGTTACACTGACCTATCAGCCACTTCATTTAACAATCTATCTATGCATAGTAAATACAAGCCTTCTGTTTGCTTCTGTGCCCGCACATGCACAGGCTGCCTCAAACCTCTGAGCCAAACAACCCTCTCTGTGGGTACGTGCCCGTTTCTCGGGATGGCGGCTTTTGACCGATGGCTGAAGCCGAACTCTAACAAAGCAGGCTTTATAAATTCACACCCTTCATTACGCCGACAGAACTGCCGGCCCCAGAGATAGGAACACTATCTCGGCCAGCCCGAGGGAAGGCCGCATCCCCACACGTTCAGGCATTTATTTAAGGACACGGCGCCACTCGACGTGGCGAGACCCTGAGGAGATGGAGGGCAGCGGCCCCGGGCGACGCTGTGGAGCCCGTAGCCGCGGGGAGCGCGGGGACCTTGTCCCAGGAAGACAAGGGAACAGCCCGGCCTCCCCACCCTGCCCACGGCCGGGCACCGCGCCGAGACACCACGACCTCTGAGGCGGCGGGCCCCGCCCAACCTCCTCTACTGGCCCCCAGGGGCTCCTCTGGCCACAGCCACTGAAGCGAGCCGAGCCGAGCCGAGCCGAGCCGAACCGAACCGAACCGAACCGAACCGAACGAACCGGGCCAGGAGCAGTGCCGTCAACTCACCTCGGCCAAGCGCGCAGGCGTTTCTGGGAGGCCCCGCCCTCCCCCAGCGGCCGTCGGGAACACTCCGCCTCCTTCAGGTCCCCTCAGAATCCGCCTTCTTCACGCTGAGAGCGGTGGGATGGTGTCTTGCGCTGCCCGGGGTTAGAGTGGGGCATACCACGTTACTGGAGGCGTTTGAGGCCAGACTGGACAGGGCCCTGCGCGGTCCTTTCAGTGAGGGTGTCCCTGCCCGTGGCAGGACTCTCTGACGGTTCCTTCCCACCCTGAACCGCTGGGGGCTGCCCTGGCCCTGCCTCGGGCAGGGAGTTGCGCTGCGCCAGGCACGCGCTGCCGGCGGCCGCCCCGCTGGATTATCCCGTGCTGGAAACTCTTTGTGCTCTCACAGCCCTGCCCACGCTCTCCCCGGCCCACGCGCCCGGAGGACACCGCCCGCGGCCAGGCGCCCACGCAGAAGCGGCGAAGATTGGCTGCGGGGAGCCGCAGGGGGCGGGGCGGGGCGCGGCGCGCGCCTCCCGCGCCAGCGGCCAGTGGGCTTCTCCGCGTATGGGGCTGTAGCCGCTCTTCCGCACCGCCTGGTTACCGCTGCGCTCGGGCAGTTTCCCCTGCTCGAGTAGTTTCAGACGCGGTATCTCCATCCGCAGCGGCGGGGTTCGCGGCAGCAGACATGCCGGTACGGTCTACCACCTTCTCCCTCATCTTTCGGGGGGGCGCGGCCGAGGCCGGGCGGCCACGGAGATTCCGCTGGGACTCACCGGGAAGCCCCGGTGGGAAGCGGCGTGCGCTGCCCGGCAGCTCTGAGAGGGCTGCGGGCGCTGCCCGGCAGGGGTCGCGCCGGTGGGGGGGGGGGGGGAAGCCCCGCCGGGCCGGGGTTTCCCCTCCGCCCCCGGGCTGACGCAGCCGGGCCCTCCGGGGGCGGCCCCTAAGGGCCGGCTCCCACCGCCCCGCGCACACTCCAGCGGTCCGCGCCACCGCGCACCGACCCCATGGGAGCGGCATCGGCGCGGGCGGGCCGGGCGCTCCTACCGGCTGCTCTGCTGGCGATGGCGCTGAGCCTGCCGCCCGCCGCCGCCCTGCCCTGCGGCGCCCACTGCCCAGCGGGTGAGGGCCGGGCCGGGAAGGGCTGGGAAGGGCCGGGGCGCCGGGCGCGGCTCCGCGGCAGCCACCCTCTGTCTCCTCCCGCAGGTACCTTCGTGGTGAGCGGCGGCTGCGGGCACGGCGCCAGCTGCCAGCAGTGTCCGCCCGACACCTTCTCCATCGCAGCGGGGCTCAGCGGCTGCACCCTCTGCAGGAAGTGTGAAGGTACCGGGGGGGTGCGGCGGGGACCCTCTGTGGCCCCCCGCGGTACAAGATGGTGCTTGAGTGAAAATAGCACCGGCCAAGTAACGCGGGGCGGCTGCAGGGCTGCTCAGTGATGCCACGGGCCTGATTTTTGGAAGAGCAAAGGACACTGGCCTGTGCTGCACTGCCTGAGCGCTTCCACAGCCTAACGCTTGTTTCCACGTTACAGGAAGATTCAGGTACTTAAAAGAGTGTTCTTCAAAAAGTGATGCTGAATGCACGTGCAAGGAGGGGTATCGCTGCAGTGGTGAGGGCTGCTCCCGCTGTGACCGAAGCTGCAGTGTGGGCCAGGAGAGCACCAGGAGCGGTAAGGCTGCCTTTCTCCCCAGCTTAAACCTCCTCTGCATACTGCACGAGACACCGCTCCCTCTTGCACAGTGTGGAAACAGTTAGAGTAGGGACTACTCTAACTCTGCATCCCGCTGCAGCTCAAATCTCACACCAGTTAGTTCCCTTTGCATCACAGCTGTTTGGTTGCCAGCGTGATAACTCTGGAGTTAAATATGATTTGTGTCATCTTGTGCCAAATAACCTGTCTCTGTGGCCAAGTACTATACTGGTCCATAGCTCCCAGGGAAGGACATGCCTTGCATATTGAAAGCAGCTTATGAAATAGTAATGCTATGAACGTGGATCATAGTTATTCTACAAACAGGTAAAAATAATATGTCACATATTGTTTTAAAAGCTTATCTTGTAGAAATTTACCTGTCATTGTCTGTTGAAGGTTGCCGAACTTGTCGCTATGGAACTTTTAACGACCAGCCCAATGGTTCCTGTAAAAACTGGACAAAGTAAGTAAACTAAAAGTAAATGGTACAACTATTACATTTTACTGTATTTCCCCCCCCTTTTTTTTTTTAACATTTTTCTGTACATATCTTTCAGGTGCTCTGCAGACCAGGTTCTGGAGCCTGGAACTGCAGAAAAAGATGTTATTTGCAAACATGCTTCAGATAATCCCACTTTAGTCACTACCCTACCTACCACATCTCCTGCAGCTCCATTTTCTATCACTGTACCAGGTGAGTCATTGTATAATATTACTTATAGAACTAAAGAATTATGACCTATTGTGAAACATACTAGCTCATTCACTTGCCATTTAAAGCAACAATCTTTTCCTCTGTTCATTTCCAGTGTTGCAGACTTACCCAGAAGCAGTGTTGGTCACAAAGTTGTCAGCCAGTTCAAGGGCAGTAGAATTTTGCTCTTTAACACTTCTTAGAGAATGTTGTTTGCTTCCTAGGGAAGGACCTCCAGATGGACATTATCAGAATTTCTCTAACTGTAGCTGGGCTGTTGTGCATAATGTTTCTGCTACCTTCATGTGTATGCTTCAGTATCTGGCAGAAAAAGAAACTACACGCTGTCTTCAAGAAAAGTAAGATAGATGGATTCTTCAGTTTTTCTTTTTGAAAATAGATAGAAATCAGATATCCAGGCTTTTTAATATCTTCCAAAAATAGTTGCAGATAGCTTTCCTTTTTCAGGGCAAAAAATGAAACAGTTTTGGAATTTATTGCAGAAAGTACTTAATTACCTGTGGATGTTCTATCAACATTGCAGGTTAACTGTATGCATATCCATAGAAATTAAGTATTTGTGGGAGGTGAGAAAGCTCAGCTGAGCCTTTCTGATCTGGTTAAAGGTCAGTTCTGTTTATTAAGTAACATCCTTGGCGTGCCTGGCAATAGCACTTTCCAGTTTTGTCTGCTCAGAAACAGTACGTATGGCCTGGAGAGAGCATCTGTGAACGTTGGCTGCAGTAAAAGAGGGGGTATCAGTCAGGACATGCTGCTACACAGATGGAGAGTCAGCCTGAATCTAGCACTGCCTCTCAGAGCTAATAAGCCCTAGGGAACCTCAAGAGTTCAGCACAAAGATGAGGTGGAATTGCATCTGATATAGTTCATAGTTGGGATTTTTTGTTTGGGTTTTTTTGTATATCTCTCTCCCTAGATATACAAGATACTAGAGATACGGGTTTGATCTAGTGTAATTCTGAATGTGGGAGACAATAGCGTTACTCCAAAAATCTAACAACTCCATGTTGGCCTTCCTTTCATTCCTATGGCAAACAGAGCATCAGCATTAGGAAAAACAAAGTATTATAAATTAGCTTTATCAGACGTACATGCTGTAGAAGAATAATTTCAAATTATTGAATCAGTCGGAAGAATTGTTCTTGCTGACTTCCTGCAGTTGTGACTAAGAAAGGATGAAATAAGATAGCTGAATAAATACAACAGAAAGTGATGATTTGATCTTTTTCTTTAGTGCATACCACACCTGAACAGTCAATTCAGGAAGATGATGCCTGCAGCTGCCGCTTTCCTGAGGAAGAACAAGGTGAATATCGGGTCCATGGCAAATCCACAGAATTCAGAGATCTTTTGGTGAACTAGGAATTGGACTGTCTTTTCAAAACCACATTTGAATTTCCTTTTGGAACACAGAACGAGAACCTGTTTACATAAATAGAAAGAGTATCAGAATCTGAATTTCAGAGTGCTAAATAGCCTAGCCACTGTGGAAAAAGTGCATCTTTTCTATTTTTAAAAATAAATAAAAATAAATAAAAATACCTAGTTTACTGACTTTCTTCCTCTAGGACTAGGAATCATATTTTTAAGAAGTGGTACTTGATCTACATATAGAAAGATGTACTGCATTTAAAAGCAATAATGGAAGGGCATAATAGTTTCATAATAGCTTGCATCTGCTGCTGTCGTACTACAGCGATTGGCTTACACGAGGCAGTGGAAACACTGAGAGAAGCTGTGGTTGACTTGATCTTAGAAATAGATGTTACCGCGCAGCTGGACTGCACCACCTGCAGTCCTGCATCATTCAACTTTGATCTTTTAGGTGGTGTAAACATACCATGTACGCTGCAGATGTGGTATATGTAGCTGTGATACATTTCTGGTGCTATTTTCGTAACACTGAGGTTGGAAAGATTGTAACATCAGACACTGTATCTGTCTCTTTGATCAATTACTGTTACTTTGGTCTTGAAGAGAAAAAAGAAAATGCATTTTTGAGTCATGGCATTCGCAACATCATTTTTAACCTTTTACAGAACCAAATATTTTATTTCTTCAGTAAATGTTATTCAAAAAACTAGAACAAAAACCCACCAGTATGTCATGTAAAGGGTGATTTTACCCTCTATGTGATTTCAAACTTGGAGAGCGCTCTTCTTGTGTTTGAAGAATGACAGCCCTTCTCTCCATCAGAAGAGTATGATAGCAGATTATTTTCACCAACCTACACTTACACATTTTGATAAACTTTTATACAAGTAAATATAAAACAGTCAAGAAAATGTTATACCAAAGCCTGAACTGTGAATTTAAGTTTACTTAAATCTTTTTTTAATCCCCAGCCCAAGTCTCTTATTAGTATGTTCAGCCATGAGAACTAAGTGACTATTATATCAGGTTCACAAATTTAGAGATCTGGACAGGACACGTGAAAAGTTTATAAATCAAAGAGCGACCTTTGCATCAGTGGATGATATCTTAAGACAGGATGAGAGAGTTCTGCTTGTGATTAGTTTCTAATCCACACATAAACTATGAGAATCAGTGTATACATCCTGCAAAAACTCAAAACATCTGCTGTTTTCTTCTTGGGAAAAGAGAAACCATTACCTTTTTTTGGTGTATCCTGCATGTATTTTGAAATGCTCTGAAGACAGCACAACCCACTTATTTTCCTTTTCTGTACCTGAAGCAGAAGGAAATCTACTTACTGAACAATGAGGTGCTCCTTCAGACACTTTTTCCAGACAGAGAAGTGGCATAAAATTCCCACGAACCAAAACAAAGCCTATAGAGGAAAAAAACCACACCACCTCAATAAGTGCAAATTGGTTTCTGATGATAAGGGACACATTTACACCAAAATGCTATAGAAATGCAGTAGGAACACTCATCCTACTCATCCTGGAAGTTTGTAAAAAAAGCCACATGTGTAACTTCCTGGTTTTTTTCCTTTTTAAATTATTCTTTTCGTCTTCTGAAGAAAAAAAAATCAATGGCAGCTAATAGAACTTCAGTCAAAGGTAAATAATGTGCAGATCAATAATTGACAAGTGGCCACTGTACAAGCCACAGAAGGCTTCTGGATGCCACATGCAATTTTTCTGAATGTTTTGTTCTCTCAAGTTTTTGTACAACTGATGATTTTGGGATCATCAATGACGAGATTAAAAGAAACGTTGTCAGAATTAAGCTTCTACTAGCTTTCCTGAACAGAATTTGTAACTGAATTTGTCTGTTTCTTAAACATAGGGTGACAGCCCTCCTGCATGTTGAACACTGTAAAATCCTTCATCCATCAAAGGTGAGGGGGAAGAAACTGCTCAATGTATCTTTAATGATTGGTAATTAAGGCAAAAGGAAGGAGTAAAGCCTGACTGTCCATAGTTCAGGACCAGAGCTATGGAAAAGAAGTATTTTTTTGGTGATGGCAAATAACTGATAAATCATGCATCTTGGCTTCACAGGGAGGTTTTATTGAACATATAGATTCTTTAATACCTGAAGAAACCTACATGAAGAAATCCATGTAGAAATAATGCAGATCAATCCTTCTAACTCTTTGAGATCTAAGTATTATCTGCTTTCTGTGAATGTCTCTTTTCTCAACAGCCTTTTTAATTTATTATATAGTAAGCAAAAGGGAACTGGGAATCTCATGATGACTCTCAAGCAGCCCAGGTGGCCGAGGATGAGGTAACAAGCCAGATGCAAGATTTTTGCATTTCCATTTGTTTTTCTTGGAAGTCAGAAAGTGTCCTTAGAGCCAGACTGTGCGGAAGGCCCAGGTGATGTCAGGCACAGTTCTGAAGGCATGGAAAAAGGAGACAAAACTTCTTTAAAGATAAGTTTAAGCAAGGAAGCCTGCTGCTTTTTTATTGCTTCCAGAACCAGCACTATTTCCTGGCATAGTTGCTGGCATCAGTAATTAAAACCATGTTTGTTACATCTTGGCTTCATAATTTCTTGCAAGAGGTGTGTAGTTAAGGAAAGCAAAAGGTTTTCCGTCTCTCACCTTCCTCTCCTACAGGCACATGTATGCTTTTCTGTGACTGATACTTCTAGATGACACACTGAAACTGTCATGGCTTTCTCAGAGATATAAACGTCATTTAATTTTTTAAAAGCAGAGTATGACTTCTTATTTTCAGTCTTTCTATAAGATCCTTCATAGGATAGAAGCAGTCTTTCCTGACAGTTATTCTGATACTAACACTGATGATGTGAAAGGCCAATGCCCGACGCCTCCCCAGGAGATGGTCTACTCTGAAGAGACTTAACATAGTAAAGTGAGTCTGAAGAGCCTTTAAATAGTATTAAGCAGGGAACTTGGACAGCTCTGCTTGCATTTTTAATAGGTGATAAAAAGTCAATGTAAGTTTCACTATTAAAATCACAAAGTGATTCTGTGACCAAGTGTTACCTCAGTACCTTTCTCAGCAACCAATAAGCCTTCCCCAATACAGCACTTTCTTCAGAGCCTGTCAAAGGGGGTTCACCATCCCACAGGTTTTGCAGTAGCTGTGTGTCAGGAGCGGATGGCTGAGCATTCTTCTATCCTGGAACTGGCATGGAAAAGGCTGTTGGATACCATCATCGCTCTCACTGTAAATAAGAACTTTTAATACCATCTACAAAGGAGATGGAAATTCCCTCTAACCTCAATTTGGCAAGAGTTTATTATGATATCACCTACTATGTTTCCTTTCACCTTCTAGATCCTGGGTGCCTGCCAGTTAAAGCAGCAGACTATTCCTGTGATACACTGAAGCAAACTGGATTATTTTTTAATAAAATAAAAAATAATCCAGTTTAGAAATCCAGAAAAAAGCACCAGCTGAACATCCATTTAAATCAGGGAAAACTTCCCCTGTTTGTCTAACCTGTTTGCATTAAGAAAATAAATCAGGTTTTATTTGATTTTCCCAAGTGCAAAGCCCCATACAAATATATCTACTTCAATTTAAGGACAAAATGTCCAAGTTACTAATATAAGTCAGTTTTAAAACAAATCTTAGGTTGCATTAGCTCACTATTCTCCTGTACACAAGCATTTCATCAGATTTGGAACAAATGCAATTCTGGAAAAAAAGGAGGTGGTGGGTGGAGAGGTTAAAGAGACAATTTGCCTTTAGCCATAACACTATAACTTGAGAAAACTTTATATTAAAAAAAAAACCAAACCCTTCTAATATTCATAGCATTGATATTAGGTACTTTCTATTTAGAACAAGTGTGAACCATTTAACCTGAAGAGAACACTACACAGTCCTGTAAGACAGCATAAAACCAAACCAAAAAGTATCACACTACTTTTACTCAATGTACCTTTATACAAATTTTAGAGCAACTTTGAAGGAGTAGAACACAATTCTAAAGAAAACGTACATACATGCCAAAAGCAAAATTTAGTTAAGTATCTAAAGCATAATATTTTTCTTAAACTAGAATGGAAAATACAATGAACAAGTCTATGAAAGGAGGGGTGGAAGGAAACATTGACTCCAGATCAGCTGCAACATTGCACCACAATTGTCTTACCAAGCTTCTATCTCAGAAGGTCAAAGAGATTTTTTCCCCCTGATTTACAATATCAGTGTTACAGCCACCCTTAATAATGCATCTTTTTGACTTGTGATACACCTTAATGAATCCATTACCTTAAAGAAGTAGAAATATAACCACAGAAAATGCTTGATGGTTCCCTCAAACTTAGGAGTTCTAAAAAGAGAAGAGTAAGCTGCTGTCCTTCTCTTTAACTTGAGAGTTAAAGGATTTAGAAGTCTGAAGAGGGACTGTCTTCTGGAAGCCAGTGGATACGACAGTAACATAGTCTTCTTGTATCTCACTGTGTCCACACTCATCAATGGGGTAGCCTATGATCAGAATGCTTCTTACCTGAAACAGGGAAGGTGTAACAGACCATTTGTGTGCTTTTCAAGAGTGATTAAATATGCCTCAGGCAATTACAGAATAGGGAAAGGATTTACTGTGCCGTGGCAGCACTAATTATCCTACCTTATATAACTGTTTCTGCACCTTCTTCCAGTCATTCCTAATGACACAGAAAGAGATCATCATATAAATAAAACACTAGTATGGTGGCAGAAACGAGTAGTAAATGAAGGCAGCTTTGGAGGCTTCCCACACTATCCTATTTGCACAGATGGTGGATGGCAATGGATTATTTCCTTCTAAGCATAACTCCTGTAGAGGTTTCTTAGAGGAGCTACACAGGTGCTGGGATGGGACGGGACTCTATATGCATGCCATAGGTTTTGTAAAGCATCCCACTTCCTCAGCTGAAAAGGCTAAGAAAAGGAACACGGCTGAGAAGTTCCAAACAGGCAGAAATATCTCCCCATCACCCTTCCCAGCTTAAGGAAGGATAAATGTCACAAGGATTAGTGGAGAAATAGATGGAATGAGAGCAAAAACGTAAAGGGCATCTAAAAGCTACTTTGAGTGGTGGTGTTCATAAAGATCTGCAGCATTTCCTCTCCTGGTCTTGCATATCCTTCACCTTCTGCTATATAAACATTCCTCTTAATCAAATTATTCTTTTGCACATTAGGAGAAAGGAGCTAGACAAATGGCAGCAAGACCACAATGAGAAAAGACAGGACTGTTCTAGAACAAGCACATCGGATATATATCCTTTACTTGTGATACAGGTCCTAATCCCACTCTTCCAAGCATGGAGACCATATGCTTCCACATGCAGGGGGATTTTATCTTATTTCCACATCTCTTCTGTAGAGTCTGCTCAGAAGTAACCAGTTGTTCCTGTCTGTTACAAATCTTACTCCTAAAAAAGTATTCATAGCAAAGGAGTAAGAGTAACAGGCTAAATACTGACTGCTCTTCAGAACTCTTATATTGTAAATCTGCCTTGGGAATTCTTGCAGGAAATGGGATTTTGCTCCCATTACATCATTCCAGTGTAGCAAGAAACTCCTATCCCCATCCCCAGGGACAGCTTTCCACTCTAGTCAGGATCAATCAGAAAGTCAGCCAGTGTTCACAGAGAAAATCAGTTAACACTTGCACCAGGAATTATTTGATAAACTGTAATCCATCTCTTAAATAGCGAAGGGAAGATTCAACATGGCTGAATGCCAAGAAACAAGCATTCATTTATAAAATAACCTTGAAAGAACCACTTTAAACCTCAAGTTGCCCAGTGAGACCTATGCCAACTTTACCCCTCTTAAGTACACACATTTGTCCTGAAGTGTGAATCACTGAGCCTGCAGAGATTCCATTTAATTAACAAAAAAACCTGTAAGTAGTGAAAGATTAGAGGGATTATGCACTTGGAAAGCAAAGTAAAAAATTAAAGTCTGCTTTTGTGAGCCATTCATTTACTGCCTACGCTAAGTAGGACAGTTAATTGCCAATGATTATTAGGATACCTTTTAATTAGTCAGTGGCTCCCGCCCATATACTGAACTTCTACATAACTACCTGAAATTTGTCCTCTAGTGTCAGTTGGGGATATTAAAGTGGTAAATGATCCTAAGCCTCTGTGGTAAAACCAGGAAGAACATGTGTATATATATGTACCCCAAATGTGAAAATGTGACAGGAAAATAAAGAAAAGCATAAGGACACCTCTGCCAAGATTGCCTTTGTTCCATCCCCAGTGTAGATGCAAGCCCTTATCCTCCTGCTCTTTTAGATAACAAGAAAGGGCACCATTTTCAAAGATAGTAAAATCTTAATAAAGTTTCAGATAAAATGGTTTGTAACAAGAAAATGAGGCAGAGCCCCATGTAATTAATGAAGTATGAAGTAGTCTCAACCAGGGAATTCTGGAAGACAACTCTTATGCACCATCCATCTCTTGCAATTTGCTGCTTTAATACTTCTGCACTTCTTCACTTTGAGCCAGAAAAAATGCAAAACAGCCTGGCCTGCCCACCCCCTCATTCAAAGTACTAAGAAAAGAATCAGCAGGGAATTGCCGCTTCCTTTTCTGACATTAGTATTATCATCTTTTAAAAAGTTGCATTTGAAGCCTTAGGAGACAGAAATATTAAAGCTGAAGTTAATTTCTTCAAATCCTCAGCTGTATAGATGTCTGTGTGGGCAGGCTCTAGGAAAATAACTTGTATGGAAAAACCCACAATAATCTACTTCACAAAAAAATAATGAATGGTTACTCGATAGGTCTGTTTGCTGAGGGCATCCATTTTCTCACCAAACTAGAAGAGAATTAGTAAGGGGATGGACAGGGTGAATAAAAACGAAGGAAGGAAAAAAAAAAAAGTGTTTATTTGGTGTATTCATTAATTCACACACCATAAATACAACCAGCGGCACCCGTGTCACCACCCACCCCTGTCCATGGTCCTGCGCCGAGGCCCGAGTCCGGCCACCACCTTCCCGAACCCGCCCCTTAAGACCTTCTCCCTTCTTTCCACTCCCTGCACTTCCACCTACAGCAAACAGTTGAGGCTGAGCCCTGCAGAGGAACAGTGCTGGGAATCGATGATCTCAAAGGTCCCTTCCAACCATGAAGGTTCTGTGAATGTCACCAGAGCACAAGCAGGCGGAGAGAAGAAAGGTAAATTAGTATATAGAACGGAGCGAAGTGTGAGAAAAGACTAACAAAGGACTGACTGCTACATAAAAGCCTTGTAGAGGTCCAAATCTGCAAAAAATCCTTTAGCTGTGGTTTCAGAGAGTTAAACCAGATAATAAAGGCAGGCTTTCATGCCTAACATGGGAAGAAACCTGGACCACTTCTAGAAAAGCCAAGACAGAAAAGTCATTAGGAGAAGGAAAAAGATGGTCATAGTAAACAAGGAAGTGGAGCGGGTCATACCGCTCTTCATCCAAGAACCATTCAAGAGTGAAGGCTCTGTTCTGAACTGATTGCTTTCTTTGACCCACGTAATTGTGGTGCTCTTTAGTAGGCTGAGCTTCTGATGCAATGCCAATACCAGCAGTGATGCTGACTGCTATCAGCAAAACTACTCAAAAAACCCTATTGTCTAAGAAATACATTGTATGGATATTTCCTCCAGAGTAACGATTCCTTGATCTTATTTAATAATTCTTAAAAAAAAAAAAAAGAAAAAGAAAAAAGAAAGAAAAAAGGTAAGAGAGTTCTTCAGCTGAGAAAGCTGTAAGTATGCAAGAAGGGAAGATAAATAAAACCTTTTTTCAGAAGAGAAAAATGGAAAAAATATCCATCCCCACATAAATACTACAATGGTTACTTTTCCACAATGTAGTTATTTTTTCGAAGTTTGAGTCTACACTCCACTGCACTGTGTCCGCTACACTCCAGGGACAGGCCCTGGGTCTTCTGCCCTTCCAGGAGGTTTCTCAGCACAACCTCCCAGGGCAGGAATTCCAGTGCCCTGGAGCCCACCCAGGGACAACGCCAGCACCAACAGAGAGAAGGGATCTGTTCTCTGCAATGTAGTGTGAGAAAACAATGTACCTGTTACTAGTTGAGGCACACTGTTAAAAAACACAGCCACAGAAAAGTTAGTGCAGCCCTATTCAGAAAGCCAAATAGGGAAATGTAGTCACCTGCCCTAGTTCTCTCCCTTCACAGGGAAGGAAAGGATCGCTGCACTATGGCTAGGATCAGAGCTGATTTGGACTACTTTGGATTACCAGAAGGTCTTTAAAAATCCAATACTTTGCCTTGAAAATGCCTCACAACAGACTTCTCTGCAACAAAGACAACCAAATTGGAAACTTTTCCTGGTTCTCAGTGCAACAGCACTGCAGAAGCAGACAAACACTTCTGAAAAAGGTCAGCCCAGTTCTCTAGCTTGCTCTACAGCAGGAACTGATGATATGAGAGTCACCAACTAACAGCATATGTTTTTCAGCAAGGCTGCTTTGTACTCTTTTCTGTGCATTTTGCTGACCAAAAAATGAGATAAAGGAGTCTTTATTCTGCTTTTGTCCAGATCATAATTTTTTTATTAGGGTTGAACAGGTTATTTGTGATACCTTGGGAGAGCAGGAGAAAGTTCTATTCTTGCTGCAGAGCATTCCTCTCTTTCCTTATACCGTCTGCTCTCATAATTTCAGATTTAAAAATAACCTGTAATTGCATAGTTAGTTCCATTACATTTTTTGTGGAAGAAATTTTATTTCAAGATCTGGTCTTTGCCCCTCTGAGGCTGCATTATCCAGAATCTGATTCCCGTAAGATATCGATGTGCTGTATTTCCAAGTTTTAGTCATGCCAGACTTACTTTCCTTCATGTCAAATGGTGTGAAGCTTCAGTTTGCTAATTCTGTAGTGCCAAGAAGACAGGGGAATTAAGTACCAGTTTGTCAAGCTTCACTTGGAGAATATACCCAGACTACAGCGTGCCAGGTGAGCAGGGCCAAAAATCAATCAAGTTTCTTTCTCCCAACCTGGTGGAAACTATACTACAAAGGAGCAACGTTTTGGCAGATGTGATCCTGTACTAGAGAACTTTTAGACCACTTACCAATTCTGTAGCAAAATAAAATATTTCAGAAAGGCCTACAAACCTGCCATCTTCATTTACGCAGAGGTATGCGTTCAATTAAGCACATATACTCACCCCTGTACCCTCAGCCCACCACAGAACAAGAAAACCTAGGTCGAAACCTCTCAGACACCTTACATAGTTTTGAGAGAAATTCAGAATACAGAAACACTACCAGGCATACCCAAATTCACCACATAGTGCTATTTGGTTATACAAAACATACACCACATTCACTACATTGCAGTTTGGACACAGAGGGCAGAAGAATCCTCTTCAAAAAAGGAAGTTAACAGCAAGTGCCCAAGTTGTGGTTAGTTTTGAGTGTCCCAACAGGCTATTTTCAGTACACTCTAAAATGCAGAGTATACATAAGGATATAAACTAGTGGCAGGAAAAAAACCCTTTTTTGCACATACGATCTCACAAGGCAGCTATTTCAGTACGCAAAATAGATCTGATAATCATGATAAGAAGATGAATAATTAGCTAAAATTAGAAATTTTAAGTTAACTTCTGAGGTGTAAATGAGGACAGTTATCTGCTAAACCAGCAGTGACAGCAAACCCAAACCTCTAGATGATATGCTAGACTCTAGCAGGGACGTAAATAACAGTACATATATTTTTTTCTCTCACACCAGTCAACATGTATAACTCATTGAAACAACATGTTAAGTCAAACATTCTAGTAAAATCAAGGAAGAGCTAGACATTTATATAATAATGAGCTCTTCTGCAATTACAGTGTCAACACAAAAACATTCTACTCCATGTCTTTCTTCATGCAAACTAAATTCAAGCCCAAAAGTTATACCCTACCAAAAAGTCCCTCATACAAGTGCTATTGCCAAATCATGTCTTCTCTGAAATTTCTGGTTTTGCCAACTGTCACAGTACTTGACTAAAATATCAACTTCTGCTTACTCATCATAAAACAATTTAAAAAAGAAGAAAGAACTTTTGCATACAGATTAGATTTCATCCTTACTATTTTACTCAGAAGGTGGATAATTTTGGGGGGTGGGTTTGTTGTGTCCTTTTTTCTTTTTAAGTTTTCTTGAATTCATTAGCAACTTATTCTTCATGAGCCATTAAAATCAAGAATGGTTGTTGATAATTAAGAATAATCTTTTGCGATAGGGTATACTATTCAGAGTTTGCTCAGTAATTTATCTGGACTATTGCTGCCCTGTTATTTTAAACTGAAGCACTTGAAAGAAAGTCTATTAGTATAAATAAGAACTTAAAAAATGTCTTCCCACAAAATAGCAGTTTCAATAAAAATTAAAACATTTTCTTGCGAATCCATTTCCAAGTTTTCAAAATGCAATTCCCATTTACTTCCCCCACCCGTGTATTCAGGGTTGTGCAGATTTGTTTAGGATGAGCTGTTTCTTTGCATGATGACGTGCGCGCTGTCCCCTGAGGAAAATGCCTTTGACATTTTGGTAGAGGAAAAAGTGTCTAAGTGACAACTTCACATCTGAGTAAAGGCAATAAGCTGCAGGCAAGTTGCCCAACTTCCACATGACGCACATCATGATGGCTCTAAGAGGCTGAGTCTTACTTGAGAGAAGACAAAGGACACAAGTTGCTTGTGAAGAGTGCTTCATTAGCTTTCCTTGGAGGGTGCTCAGAGCGAATATTGATAATGCCATTGTCATTGATCGTTCACTGAAGGAGAAGCATTTGTACAGAGCATCCAGCACCAACAGTGAGATCATGCATCAAATCAGACCTAATTACTGTCTGCAGTTTTGGAACGTAGAGTTGCATGACTCAGATGAGGAGAGAGAATTCCTCCCTATCTACTTCTCTCATAGGGAAGCACAGGGAAAGAAGCATATAAAATGTATTCAGTTAATTATGTGGAGAAATTATTTTGTCATATATCCACTCACTTCAGCAAAGAGAAGTCTAGAGAAACAGAATTTGTAGTTCAGACACCTGCAGCACGTGTTCTATAAGCCAATACTAGACCTCTCTGTATACACAAGGATGATAGAAAAGTTTAGGTTGGAAGGACCTCTGGAAGTCCTCTCTCATCTCTCCCACTCCCCATTCTCTGCACTCAAAGCAGAGCATTTAAACTTATATGGGGATGCTCAGGGCCTTGTCAAGCTCAATTTTGAAATTCTGTCCCATTCCATCCTTTAAGTCATTTAAACCTGGACAAACTGCTCTGGCTGGCCCTGCTTTGAGGAGGGGGTTACACAAAATGATTTCCAGAGATGCCTTCTGACCTCAACCATTCTGTGATTCCCAGAGCCCACAGCTTTTCCAAACAACCTGTAAACCACGCACGTGCGGGGCATGCTCTCTTTGAATTAGGCCTGCAGCAGAAATACATCTGCTCTATGTGATCAATGTAGCTAATTTGAAGTTAGTCCTAGGAGTCTAATTCACAATATAAAAATTAATCTTCAACAGGAAGTGTCAATAAAGGAAAAAGGAAGCAGATAAGTATACTCCTTTTGCAACTTACAATTATCAGGCAATTCAGCATAGGGAAAGAAATCGAATAACATTATTTGGATTTCACAGTATTTTTTAACAGAATTTGAAGGCACGAATATTTAATTAGAGAGGCAAGAAAGAACATTACTAAACCTCAGTTTATCAACCTGTAAATGAAAGAAAATTGTCATAAACTTACTTTTTTAATTTTCAAGGTTCTATACAGTTGCATATCATGCTTCATCGAGAATGAAGGTGAGGGACCAGTCCAGCCAGTCCTTGATCCTTGATATGAAAAATGAAATAAGTAGAGAAGACAAAATATACTAAATGAAGGGAAATAAAGACTAAAGTTATGAGACTACACACAGTAACTACTGTGTTAGCATTAAATAATAATAGCATTAATAAAAAAAAACAAACTAGCTAGCACACACAGAATTAGGTAGTCAGTTCCAACTGAAGGAAAGAGAAGATAAGTGAAATGGAAAAGGGTCTTCCAGTCTACTGAGCGATCTGTGTTCAATATCAACCAAAGTAGTTTATATGTACCAAGCAAGTCTCCAGATGGGAGCTGTCCTTTCTCTGCCAAAACAATTCTCTAGGGCAACATCGGACGAGGTCTTCTCAAATAAATAGATGTGAAATGCTACAAGGAAAAAAAAAGAATTGAACTCCCCATACATTCTCTTTGTAAATGAACTAGACGTTTAACTCCCCTTCTCTTTTACTTTTTCTGGCACAAGGACCCCAAATACAGCACAACACATCCATCCATCTCACAAAAGGAAAAAAAAAAGTGCATTTCATATCAGATGTTTTGCGTCAAGCCTGCTAAGGCTCATAAATCAGCTGTCTTAGTGCCCTGGTCATTTCAACCAACATCTGACCCTTTCGTTAACTCATGATTTATAACTGGAAGTTTTGGGGTTTTTTAAATGCCAGATTTATAAACTTTACTGTGCTTGGTTTGGTATAATATCCATTTTGTACCTCAAGCTATAAGACAGTAAATTTATTGTCTATGAACTGTTACCTTGAAAAATTACATCAATGCAAAGTGGTTTCCATTTAGAATCAATGGGCAATAAATTCATTGGATATTTTTTTTGAGGGGGGGAAAGAACATGATGGTATTTATGAGGTCATGAGCGGCTATATAACGGGTGCAACTGGGAGCAGAGGCAACAGTCAGACAGGAGTTCTGAGTTACAGAGATAGACGAAGACGAAATACACTCAATAGAGCAACGATGCATAAGCTGGTATTCTGCTGTCTCATTATTGTCAGCTTCTCCTGTCCTCTCTCATCTCTGCCCATCATCAATGCCAGTGAGATGTCTTATCAGCTCTCAGGTAAGAATCTTTTGATTCTAATGGTCATAAAGCAGGGGCTGGAGTGGTAAAACCAGAGAAGCAGGTATGCTTTCTGAGGGGCCTTTATCTGTGCTGATCAGCTGTAGAAAAAGCAGGAATGTCTTGCGAACACCAGCAGCACAAGTGACATCATCAGTGGGTGCTAGTCTTGTAAAGTGGGGAGGCTGGGTGCCTTAAATATTTCTTCCTGCTGCTTTGAGATCCAAGAGACAAAGGTATCGGAGCCTTTCAAGCACAGAACATGAGCTGGCATGTACGGCGTCTGCCTTTGAAGCAGAATTAGTAGGCATTAGTTAATTTAAAGAAACTTGGCTGTACAGATTCTCCTCTTGCTACACTTTAAAATGAGCTAGGTTTAACTGAAACAGTATTCAAAAAGGGGGAAACCCACTGCAGATTAATACAGTCCTACTTGGATCAAGAACGGGCAAGTTTGTCTTTCGCTACAAAAATAGCAATACATTGAACGTGCTGTTTGTTTGCACTAATGCAGATTCCATTCAGTCCAGTGAAAGAATAAACCTTTGCTTGAAAAAGCTGCCCTCAAAGTTTGAAATTATACTGTAAGTCAAGATTGAAATGGCTCAGTAAAAATCTGCAACAGAGCCTGGAAAGTTACTGTCATCAGATCTGTCCTGTGGTGGAAGAGTTTCCGAAATGAGTTTTGAAAGAACAGGCAAATCAAAGCCAAAGTTATTGCATAAAACCAACTATTAAAATATGGCTGTTCTTACCTGCTTGGCAGGTGCAACAGATGTTGTGCTGGTCTATAGGTATCAGTAGTTCCTAGTTTGCTCTGAAAATCTTGGACTCAGTAAGCCAGCATCTTCTTAAGCCTTCCACTGTGTAACTTGCATTTACAGGCAACTGTGACTCAGAATATTTAACATCTATCACATCATAGGGTGAACACACTGGCTCTAACAATTACCACATTTGCTTGAAGACATCCATTAGCTTATTAAATCTTCCTTGCTAATATAGAGTCTCTAGCCTGGGTAAGATAGAACTCTGTATTAAAGAGGGTTGTTTTGCTTTATTTAGAATCTCAAAGCAAACTTACCTTCTAATACTGCTCTGAATTAAAAAATAACACATAGTTAGAGATATGAATTGTCTTCACATAGCACAGAAAAGCTACAGTATTCTTATTCAGAGTCTTACACTGAAACCCCTGCTGTCCTTTGCAATTATCTTTTTATACAGTGAACAAGCTAACAGCATGAATGCTTAAGGTCTTCAAGCTCTTGACCTTGGTCTAAGTTTTTGAAACATTGGAGGATTCTTTTCAGCAGTTTATTTTCTTACATATATCCTATTGAGGAGCTATACAGTCTCACCCATCCCTGCAGGTGAGAGCAACTAAAGCTCCATAGTATCATCTAAAAGCGCAACTTCAAAATTATATTCATCTACAAAACTAGAGTTTGATAGTAATACTCTCTTGTTGTCCACAATTTTGAATGTCTGCTATATCTTAGCAAAGATGAAATGTATTGCTCAGATTGCAAATGCCTTATTTACTTCAAGTATAACACTGCTAAGGGCTCCTGTTGGCACCCTGCCTTGGACCAGTTAGAGAATTTGAAATTCTCTGTGCACATACAAATTAATTCTATCAGGTATCAGTAATCTGTTGTTTCAGAAAAAGTGATAATATCTGTAGTGGTAGGCATGTTAAATGAGAGACATGATTGAAATGCACTGAGAAGTATAGCTGCCAAAATATGTTCTAAGATTTCCTACATTTATTCCTGCCCTTCCTTCCATTTTATGGCATTTAATAGTTGCAAAACTGAGTGGGTTAATAGGCCTTGAACAGGAAGGAAGTTTTATCTTTATTCATAGCAAAGCTCCACCATAGGAGCTTGTTAATAAAGAAATTGACTAAAGAAAAAAAAAAAAAAAGAAGATGATAAATTATATACAAGTCTGGGTTGTCTACAGCTGGGTACCAGAAGGCTTATGTTGTGAGTTCCCCAAGCAATAGGAGGAGCTGCTGTTGGTCAAAAAACATTCTTCAAGAAAGATTTGCCAGAGAAATGAGAACCTGAGATTAACGTCAGGAATCGGGTATCTTTTCAGGAAGGTATCTTTTGTCAAAGCTTTGGAAGGAAAAAAACCCTCAACAGCTACCACCTATTGCATTCATTAAATGAGGATGGATGATTGGTGATGTAATGATAATTTTCAGCAAGTGGAGCCAACAGACCTGATCAGAAATCATCTGAGACAGATCAAAACAGGGATTCAAAGCAAAAGACTTACCTTACGCCTGTTTCTGTCATCTCCCATTTGCAGCTGATGAAGATTCAAGATTAAACCTGGAGCATTTGGGCAGCCTGGAAAGCACGTCCCTGCTCCAGTTTCTGCCAGAGCTATTGGGCACAGTAGCTGAAGACAAAAAAGCAGGTGAGGATTTACCACAGTAGTTTATGGGAGAGGGCCCACAGTTTGTGTGTCCATCTCCCACAGATATCGTGCCCTGACTCCTGGGCATTTGCCAAAATACAATGCCATGTGTAGGCAACAGATAGCTGTCATTTAGTTATGCAGGAACTTGGGGAAAGCTGCTGAGCAGCCATGCTTGCAGGTCAATAGTAACTGGAAGTCTCCAAATTAGTTTAGCAAAACCTCAGTGTAGCAAAACCAGGGCAAGGTAAAGATGGGTCTAGAAGCAGACAAAACAAAATCGCAAGGTCTCTTAAAAAACATCAATACTTGCAGAAAGTGCAGAATCGATACCAAGTCTGGGGGGAAGCAGACATAACAGATAGCTGCTGAAGAGGACAGCCCAACTTGCATCTTCAGAGTTCCACATCCTGCTTGAACTGTATGCCACAAGGACTGGCTGTTAGGCAGAAAAAGGGTTTTCTGTCTGGTCCTCTGAATGCTCCAGTTCGAGGCTTCTGCTGGTTATAGCACAATGGCACACAAGACTTGTGCAGGTTCACGATTTCTAAATAGTAAAACATTTCATTTATGTTTCAAGCATTGGAATGGGCTGCCCAGGGAGGCACCATCCCTGGAGGTGTTCAAGAGTCAAGTTGACATGGTGCTCGGGGATATGGATTAGTGTTGGATTGGTGGTGTTTTGGGTGTGGTGTGTATGGTGGGGGTTTTTTTTGTTTTGTTTTTTTGTTCTTTTGTTTGTTTTTTCATTGGTTGGACTAGATGATCTTAAAAGGTCCAGTCCAACCTAGGTGATTCTGTGATTCTGTCTCCCCTCTACCAGGTCTTAGAACCAGCAGCTACAACCCACGGGAAAATATCAAAGAGGTAAGTTAATGACCATCTGTCACTGAAACAAGAAAAAGACGACTCCACGTTTTAAACTGCATAAAATTGTTACTAAGACATTATTTAAGATCCACAGACTTCATAAACAGTAGACTCGAATATTGCACTGTGTTCTTGAAGCTGGAATCACTTAACAGCTAGATAAGAAAAAAATAATTAAAAACCAAATAAACAAAACAACACAGAAAAAGAAGATAATTTCATTCCAAATCCCCCCCCCCCCCTTTTTTCCTCAAAAAATCCCAGCTTTCTAAATAAATGCCAATTTCCAGCTTCACCAGGCTAGGCCAGTACATGAACCAGTAGTAGCTGCGTATCATTCCCCCCCCGCTAAAACATGGACTACAACAGTATTATTGGTTTTGTTTTTTTTTTAATGAACCATTAGGTAATTGGAGAACATTAATTCCTGTTCACTTGTCTGCTGAATTAATTATAAAGGTGGAAGACAGAGAGTAGTTTTAGCAGATCACCTAAACCAGAGGGCACGCTGTGCAGCCACCGCTGCTTGCCCTATTAGAATCCAGGGCTGGGCAATCATTTTGGGGCAGGGAAGATGGTACTTTCCTCTGGGAACATTTACGATCCAACAGTAACCTCTCTCGTGCTGTTTGTCTTCAGACTTTCTATGGAAATCACCCTCGAATTGCTTTGCTGGGCCGCTTCTCGACCAAAGACAGGAAACAGTACAAGAAACGTGGGAATCTTTCCGAGTGCTTCTGGAAATACTGTGTGTAAACAGGAGAAGAAATGCTGCCTGACTTTGGCTGCATAATTTATACAGATGTCTGAAAACGTGTATATAGATTTGCTTGATTTAAAATGAGAATGAAGAAACATGGAGACAGCTCCTAACTTTAGACTCTATGCTACTTGTAAATTAATAAATCCTTGATGTTTTGCAGTTATGCTGTGAGCAGTGTGATATTTTCTTAAAGCTCAGCACAACATGAAGAAGGTAATGGGACAAAACGATAAATATGCAACGTGAAGAGAACTAGAGCAGGGGGAGCAAGATTCCCACGGGGTCCTGTGGAAGCTCCCAGAAGAGTGATGCCTTGACTGCCTCTAAGTTCAGAAACAAGAGGTTTTTGTCACTTGCCATAGATCGGGGTGCCAGGTAGGAATGGTCGCTGATGCCTTCCCTGATGATGCTGAGCTGGTGAGGGATGGCAGCTGAACAGTGCCCGCTCCCCTCTTGCCATCCCCAAGGCATCACAAACAATAAGCACGTGCCAGGATCCAGCATCTGCTCCTACAGCCGCCAGAGAGAGAGAACCATTTCTCTTGGCCCTCATAAAGAAAGACCCACTAATCTATTTCTTTGCAGCACTTTCTCTAGTCCCAGCTGCCCATGACAAAAGGATTGTCTGTGCGTGGCACAGGCTTTACCAGTTATGTCTCATTACCACCAAGCACAGCAGGGAAGGTAACCATTACGGCTGCCCGTAGTGTCAAGGCTTTACACCTAGGCTGCAGACAGTCAGTGTAATCAGACAGGGACAACATGGCATAAAAGACTTGATGAGTGTGACCTGCACTTGTGGGGTTGCACAGACATGAGCAAGACATGGACACAGGTCACAAGTGTTACCAGGACAAGCCACCTCCTGCTTGGGCACTCAGGGATTTGTTCCCTTGAGCCACAACATGTTACATCTTGGCATCTAAAGTAAAGGGAGAAGACAAAAAAGCAGCTGCCAAACAGTTCCAGTCTGACTCCTTTTTATTCTTTCCAAACCCCAGGTACTTCCTAATAGCATCTGCGATGAACAGCCAGGAATTGACTCTGGGGGACAGCAATCTTGGGAACGTGCACAGTCTGAGCTGTGAACCCTGATTTTGTTCAAAACGTATTTCACCTAAACCTTAGCTAATCAGGGCTCACAGAAAGCTTGAAGTAAACTTCACCTAACAGTGATACACATGCTACATTGATCTCAGTAATATACATTATAAATCTGACTCTGCTTTTTAAACACGGCCTACAGGCTTTATACAATTCATGTGAAGCGAACAAGCTGTAAGACAGATGAAGCCAGGTGTAACACAGAAAAACGTCCTTACAAAACGCAGAGCAGCTGGATGCTCTGTGCAGCTATTTGAAATCTTCTGAACATCCATCCTTCTCTTACACAATGCAGCATGTCAGTGCCTGTCTGGAAATTACTCCTTTGCTGCCACCTCATCAGTCAATCAAAACTTGTAAGAAAATACTTTATCTAAATGAATAACTGGCCAAGATATATTTTTCTTTGCAGTCTTTCTAGGCTCTACAGCTTTTCCCATCTGTGAACTAAATTTATCTGTTCAATCCCACTTCAAGAATTGCGTAAAACAAAATAAATACAACCACAATGATTAATAATTTAAAAAAATATTACAAGTATTAAAAAAATTCAGTAGCCATCTAGATAATTAAATAAAGGAATGAAGAAAGCTGTCAGGTGGTAAGGACAGAGACAAGATGAGGCAATTAAGCTATAAACTATCAAATATTTTCAACATTCAATACTGCAAAAATACTCACTAGAAGTTCTTGTATCTAAAGAAGCAATACTCAAACAACTTACTGTGTCCAAGCTAGGTCAGAGCCCAGCAGTGGAGGCTGGGGGGGGGGGAATTCAGCTAATTCTAGTAGAGCAGAATCTCAGCAGAGCCTGAAATGCCGAGTAAATTGTTTCTCTGCAATTAGTTAGGAAATTTATTGCTCTATGAGACTTGCCTATGAACTAAACCTAGGAATGTTTTTCTTTGTACTTCCTCACTTTAAGGTGGTGGAGCCAACTTGCTCCCAGGGTGTTTATTATTTATTTACCTTTTCTAACAAAATCAACACAGGCAGAAGCTTTAAATCTCGCATGCCAAGCCCCAACAGTTTACACATTCAAATATAATCCTTTACATTCAAAAAGCACTTGTCCTTCTTTATGGGATGCAATTAGAAAGGAAATAACACATCCTGAAATGGACAAGGTAGAAGAGATAAAAAAAACCCAACACACAAAAAATGGGATAAATAGACACTACATCACTGTTTTCACTGTACCCGCAATCTCAACACCTATGTACAACCAGGAAAATGTAATGAATATTTTCTTAAAATACTGTTTTCTAAAAATTACCAAACAACAAAAGTAATCATACCCTTGAAACATATCTTTGCAGCATATTTTTCAGTTTTATTTATAAAAACAGTAGCTCCTCTAAAGTGTAAGTTAAAATCACAACTGTAAATTCAACAGCTGAACATTATTTCAATAAAATATTCCTATCAACTGATGTAAAAAGTCATTCAATTGTGATTTAAAACTCAATTCAGCTGGAAGATAAACTTACGGATATTCAGCAAATATTTATTGCACACTGTAAAAATACATTGGGGTCCCTCCTGCTCATAGCAATGCCATGAATATATTTGCACATCAACTTATCTTTTAAAAACATAATTTTATATTTATGAATACAACAAAAAAAAAAATTGCCAGCAAAATCCACCAATGGTTTTCAAACTGCTGACACCCCCACAGGGGGTAGTAACTGCTTCATTTGTGTGTTTTTCCTTCGATCACCAAAAAAGTGACCTTCCAAGCAACTCTTAAACTCTCTGCAACATTTTAATTATACCAGGCAAAACAAAGTCACATAAAAAAAATAGCAAATCTGGCTGCAATATTTACCCTACTGGTCTTTCAGATCATAACCAGATCTCACTTTGACTACTCCAACAATCTACAAAGGTTAACATAAACTGAGGTAACAAATACCAGCTCCTGAAAACTCATAGAAACGAGGTCCATCAGAAAAGGCTTGATAAGGCATTCGATTGCAAGATGCTGTGGTTCTAGCAGGGTAAAGAGTAGCTTGGGAAACTGTTTTTTGTCCTAAACCTGGTTTTGCAATCAAGACTGTGGTTTTGAGAAATAATTTAGTTTTATCATCACACATGGCAAAGATTCACCTCTTAATTTCATGGTATTCTTCTCCACACCATTTTTTCTGTAACCCAGGACTAGTGTAGCCCCAGACAAGAAATCTTGCACATGAGATTTAGCCAGAATTACAAACTTTGAATTAAAAATGTCCTAGGCACATGCACCTTCATTACATATGGCTACAGGGTAAGGTGGTCACAACACTATGAAAACAGCCTAGGATTTCTGCTGCTATATGGTCCTACTGGGCACAAAATACATAGTAATAGTGGTACAAGAAGGGTTAACATCTCCAAACAAGAAATACATTTAATATGATCAAGTTTTTATGTACAGGTCAGCATCTTGACCACTGGTGTCAAAGACCTCACAGGATACAGTGAGTGAAGATCCCCAAATTATATTCCTGGATTTGGTATGAACTGGGGCTACACATCTGTGCCAAGTCCTTTGTGCCTCTTCCTCTTTTTATTCAAATGGGATAACAACAGTCATCTTTTTGACATGTTTCGAGAACTATGGATGAAAAGCACTATTCAAGCATTAGGTACATATTACCATTCTCCTGAACTACGTCCCACTGTTTTATAGAAGGGATGTCATCTATGCCTGCTAAGACATCACAAACCATCTCATTTTCATACTCAGGAAATAAACATTGTAAATAACGTACAGCAACGCACGTTGTTTATCTAAACTTTGCTTCTGGCTTATACTTTCAAACTAATTTGAAGGAGATGGCTGTCCTTACCTGGAGTACTCAAATTATTTCACTAAGTCTCAAAAGACGTAGTGAAAAAAATAGTCATTTTAATTTAAGCATAGCTAACCATAATGGATTCTAGTATATCAGTCTAATTTGACAGTTAAGTTAGAGAAGCTTCCCAATTAAGAAAAGAACCTATACACAAAGCATCTTATTACATGTTTTAGAGCAAATATTTTAGGCAGTGTGGTTAGAAAGCAGAGTATCATATTGGAAAGTGCTGGAAAAAGATTAGGACAGGTGTAAGGTATTGCCAACATTTTTCTATTGAGTACCTAACTTGATACATATAAACTCCTATTCAAGGCTCTTATTTTAGGAAGTATTTAAAGTTAAACACACAACATACCAAGGATGTGTGGACCGCTGCTGATTTACAACACTTAAGAAAAAACAAGTTCAACCGAAAAAAGTGAAAGACAAAGAAATGCAGCTTAAGAATAAAGAGAAAGCAATACATATAAACAGAACAGGCAGGCATACTGTAAAAAAATAATTTAAAAAAAATATCAAAAAACCACTGCCTGAGTCAAATTAGCCTTGAAGACTTAAAATTCTGTAAAAATAACTTTCCTTGAAATAAGTCTTAATGACAAAGATTGTCACTGAATTGATTTTAAAAGTTAACAAACCTTTAGATAAATACAGTCTTCCTTCAATGATCTGCAGATCACAGTATTTTTAACTTTTTGAATAACTTGAAGCTTAGTAGTAACTGAAAAAGTGAAAATCCTTCACATCATAGAAGAATTATACAGAAAAAAAGGGTGAATAATGCGTTACACTCTAAAACTCTTTGTTGAGAAGGCTAAGCTGATTAATAACACCAGAAGGAAAATCTGATTACATCCAGTTTTTAATATACCAAGGGGAAATCAGACAAAATTTGCTATGTTTTAGTGAAGTGTGTCCTGCTTGAAGAGCACTTTGAGACATTCAGCTTTAAGAACCAAGTATTAACATGAGAACAAGGCCTTTTACAGACTGAAAGTGGCTACCATTTTCTGAGTAACAAAGCCACACTCCACACAAACTAATTTTTTGTCCATGGATTCCAACAGTCAGAGATTCCATTATGAAGACAAAGTTAAAACTCATTAGGGAAGTCAACAGTGACAAGAAATAATGAATATATGGTTTGATGTTCAAGTTTGGCTCCACAACATGTGACTTTTCAAAAAAGTAGAAGTAAAGCTCAATCTATTTTTTTTTTGTTTTGGCATCATCACAACAAAAACAAAACAAGGAAATGAAAATTTCACATTCATTATGTCTGGATTCCCATCATCTAACTAAAAAAAAAAAAAAAGGGTATAAAAGGATATGTCTCCTTCCAGAGCACTAGGAACAAATGAGAAAAGATTGCACGTAGCTACTTAAAGTGATAAGTAAGACATAGTGCCTCTACAGAGGTGGTATTCCGCATGTCTTTCACTAAAACGCAGATCCTGTATAAGGAAATAACTCCTGAATTGTTACTTCTATGTTTTTTTGATTGGTATTTCTAATTTAATCTCTAACAGATATGTAAACCAGTTACCCTTAATTAAATACCTATCTTGAGAAACACAGCTTTAAAAGCAAAATCTATAATGCAACTGGTTCCAAAACACTTATTTGTTGGGTGCAAGCAGGTAAAAGGCATTTTAATGCAGAATAACTTGGGCATTTTTCAGCTGCCCATTAAAAAGCCTACTGGATTCTCAAACCAGCTACAGTGACTTTAGAACCTCAGAGTATCAGGATCTTCATTTTAGGCCTTTAAATACAGAACAAACAAAAATGAAGAGCACTCTGTTGTAGCTTGGTTTCAATGCTGGTTTCAACACGTCTGCCTTGCTTGGAGAGTGACCGTGCTTTGATTTGTCAGGTTCATCACTGTAGGTTCTTAACCACTGCATCTTTTCAGACTCTTCCCAAGTTCAAACAAACAACCCAAACAAAAAGCCCTTTGTATTTTGCTCCTTGTTGAGCAACCAAAAACATAACCATTCTGTGTCAAGTCCGCGAGGTCAGGAAGGCAAATGGCCTTCCAGTGAAACACTGTCTCGCCAGATGGAGGAGTAATGGAGGAAGGTTTAGTTTCACATAGAGGAATGCTCATGTTGGGAAGAAACAGCCAGACAGATTCACCGCTAGCATGCAGCAAAAGCCAGAGGAAAAGAGAACAGGAACTGCACCAAGCAGTTTTACTGACAGAAGCACTGACGCCTTCAGCATTGCAGGAACGGAGGTAATTTTCCCTTGTTTTCCACATTTTCATCAGCCATTGCAGCCTCACAACTTGCTTCCCTGATGTCACATGTAACACAGCCCTTTAAAAAGGAAGAAAACCATAGTAATTTAAATGGTCCTTTTTATGAGTATATTTTAGAGTCAAATTCTGACACCGTAATATGTTGCAATCTCTTCAAACATCTCACCAATGGACTGAAATTTCTTTAAAAGCAGAGATCATACAGATATTTTATTTTCAGCAGCAGGTACAGGTTTCAGCTGCAACTCCAACTTACCTCATCTCAGAAGTTAATTCTTTGATTATTGAAACATACAGTTTTAGCTTTGGGATAAAAAGTCTCATGACTTCTTGAATTTGAAGGCCTTATAAGTGCTTAAGGATTTGGACTGCAAAATGAACAGCAACAACATCCACAAAAAAAAAAAAAGGCTGAAATACTCGAGTTTATGGACAGACTGGATTTTTCTTGAGAAGTGGCAGTACAATATTGAAATAAAGTATTTAAACAGTAATCCTGAATTTCTCTCTACTGTCAGAAGCCTGGTTGCATTCACAAAATGACAGTCTATATTGAAAACATGACCTAGTACTTAGGAACATTTTTAGCACCTTAGATATCAAATATTTATAATTGCATACCAATACAATATAACACTTGAGATGTAAACATTCCACAGAAGTTACTGCAAGATCACTGGACACCATTTTGTTATCTGAATCAAACGCGTGTTCCTAACCACAAGGTTTTTATCAACAAGGGACCAGGAAAACAAAGACTAATTTTCTGTTCTTTTTCTAGTGCCAAGGACATAGATTTCTCAATTTTTCTGCTCTAAGAATGCCACATTTAAAAATATTAACGCATAGTATATTCAGGGCTCTAACAGACTTTTTCTACTGCACGAGTACGTGAATATAGTCCACTCTGCCTTGAAATTTTCTGTACAATTCATCAGTGGAGCTCTCAATCTTTGTAGGGCTAGTTCTGCCTTGCTCTCCTTTCTCCATAGCACCTGGGAGCACTTTAAACCAATTACAACATTCTCTAACACAAAGTAATATAAATCAGAAGTAGTTTATCAGAGTGCCCAGGAGTTATACCAGATAAAATAATCAGGCATAAGATGCCAAAATTCTTGAGGAATTTTTGTGTCTTAAGTTATTTTTGTGTTTCTTAATGTATGCCTGAGCCTCCTCTGTGACTATAACATTTTTCAGCTTGAACACACTCCTTAATGTTCCAGTGTTATATGCTATGAAATCATAGCAGCAATCAGCTTCGTATGAAAAAAATTAAAAAACCTAACACCAACAGAAAAACTATCACTATATACAGACTCATGCAAGAGCACGACACTGCTCCCATTCATCCAACAGCGTGACCAAAGAGAACTTTGCAACAGGTGGTTTCGACACAATATTTGCATATCATGCAGAAAATACAATGATACAACCTGTATTTTGGCATTTCTCATCTGGCTAGTGAACTCAAGCTCACTTCTTTCTTATATTTACAAGTAATAGGCATTGATGCCCCCAGTGCTGTAAGACTGCACTGATTAGAAACGGCACTGTCCCTGGCTCACTCAGGCATGAACAAACTGCTGATTCCTTCCCAGCTCCTTACTTGGGTGCTGATTTGCAGAGGGACAGTCTGGGTCCGGATCCATGTATGCACCTCTGCAAGCTCCTTCTTTTGCCCATCTGTAAACCATGGCTGCTGCTTCCGCATGACCATCAGCTTCTCCAGATCCTCCTTTAAAACTTCCTCTTTAATTCTGCAGGCAACAGACACCTGTGAACACAGCTGTACTAAATGAAGCAAGGCCAGCAGTGATTACAATCCCATCCCAAGAGTCTATTCAATAGCATCTATGGCTGAAGTCTAGACACTACCAGCCATTGAAAAGCAACTAAACTTTGTTCTATCTTATTTGCTCTGTAAGGCTTCTTTCAACACTGATCTCACTGTCGGGTGTGTGAGTGGGTTGTTGGTTTTGTTGGTGTTTGGTGTGGGGGTTTTTTGTTTTGTTTTATTGCTTTGTGTGTTTTGGCGTTTGCTTTTTTTTAAAGACATGGAATCTCTTTACAAATTATATATAAGCTAATTGCAAACAACATGCAAGTATTTTTACACCTTTATACATTCAAAGTACAGGGCAATAACCTTAACATTTCAATAAAAAGGTTACATGTTACCATATTTTAACTGATGGGGGAAATGGGGAAAAAACAGACAAAAGGAAATAACCAGGGCATAAACAGTAAATTAATACCAACGAAACTCCAAGAAGGTGTATGGGTACTGTCTCCATCGTCTCACTTTTAATTCTACAACTCTATGCACAATACCAAACTACATGTCAGAAATTGTTGACCTGTTAGGCATTTGATAAGTCATTAGAACTCTCTCAGGTGTGTGATCCATCATCACCCAGGCTGACTCATGTTTGGATTTATGAGCTGTCCCTTTTTCTTCTGCTTCCTGATTCTTCTCTTCTTTGGAAACTTCAGAAGAATCATTACTGGCAAAGTACTTGCTGCTTTTGCCGCTACCTGCTGAGAATTACCATGAAAAAAATGAGTGCAGATAACCAAGAAACCCTAGTAATTCAGGTCAAAAATAAAAGAACACCAGCATATTCCTGTGAGCCAGTTCTGTAATTCCAGATGACTCCTTGAGCAAGTGATTATTACTTATTGAGAATTCAAAGATGAAGTGCATTCTACAGAGTTACTCAAGATCCCCTTCTCTTCTCTACTTAAAAGCTCTACTTACTCTTCTCAAAATTAACTAATTTAAATTCTCTGCTTCCGTTTCATGAGTTCCTGCTCTAGGCAGATTTATCTTTACTCAGACAAGGCCTAAGAGAGTATTCAATGCAGAGAAAAGTGATAATGAGCAAAATGAAAGAGTGACTTATCCGTTAAAGGAATTGCTGCTTAGATTTCCACTTCCAGCTACAGTGACTGAAACAAACGTGGCTTCAAACACTGCAAGCTGGTGAAAAGGAAAGACCATGCATCCTCCTACTGCCATTTCCCATCCCATTACAGTATCTTGTCATGAATTACCAACATGCTGGAAGCCATCTAACACCAGCATCCAAACGTCAAACTTCCCTACCTGTGTCACAAGCAGAAGTCTTGTTGGAACGAGAGCCTAAGGAACCAGATAAAGCTGATCCACTGCCTGATGCTGCTGAAACTGTACCCAACTGTGAGTCCTCGTACAGCGAGCGGTCGGTAAATTCACTAGAAGCACAATGCCTGGCACTGTTACCACTATCTTCCAGATCACTGTTCTGGAGACAAAAATCAAAACAAGCACACCCATGGAAGTTACACTTAAGTTTGAAAAACTTCATGCATGTACTGAATTTGTCACATGTTGACTAAGTTCTCATATCAATTCAATAGGTTTAGAGTTTCTAGCTCTGGAAACAAATGGCTATCTAGAACTCAGGATAGAGCTTTTCAGGGGTGAGATCAACAAGCATCTGGACCCTACTGATTTCTGCTGTAGATTCTTCCCCACTGGGTCGAGATACTGTACTGTTGCATTAAGTTAGTATTTTCTGCTGGCAAGAGAGCAGGAGTCAGTTCCCTTCACATCCCGTTAGATGGATGGCATTAAGCAGCCACACACAGAAGCAATGGTGTGGACTACAGGGAAAATGAGAGTCTTCCCGATTCACCCTGTGAAGCTCATGGCTTCAGCAGCCACAGGAACACAACTCCCCTTTTGGGACCCTACCCTGAAGTTTCAGCTGATCCAGCCTTTCCAGCCCAATCTGGATTCAGGAGCCAACATTTTTTCCTTGCCTGCAGAGCTCAGATTCCTGCCTCTGAGTTTACCGCAGAAGTTGGAGAGGCTTTTTCTATGCCCATGTATGGAAACCGACCCACACGGATCCCTGTTCTTCGTTCATTAGCTGCATCCCTGGGAGACAGAGGGAGTAATTAGAAGCGTATCTTCCCTTTGTTTTGGTTCGCCACAGAGTCTGTGGGACTGGGTGAAAAAGGATGCGAATTGTGCAGCACTAACTAAGTTCCACATGCATAAAAGCCCCAAACTGAAAATTCCTGCTGGCAATTTAATTGAAAAGGCTGCTGCTAAAACATTGAGCGAAAGTGGCTTGCGGCAGCCTAGACCAGAAGATGTCACATTTCTGCCATTTGTCCAGTGCCAACATTGTACTGTTAAAAGTTCCCACGGGTGCAAGTAAAAACAGCTTTTTCCACCTCCTGTGCTCTTTGTGCCTGCAGTCTACATAGCACAGCCACCCAAAAAAGCAGCTAACAAAATCCAGTGACCCTGAAACACCGATCATCACTGGTTTTGGTAAGCACCATGAAAGTCAGTTTCTCCTCTACATTAAAAATTTGTGTTACTTACACATTTAGCTTCTGCACGTGCTTTAACACCAGTACTAATGGATAACTCCATAGGTCTTGGCAGCTCTTCCTGCAGCAAATTCAGCTGAAGTGGGGAGCTGCTGCGGGAGCTGCTGAGCAGTAGGGCTGGGTCATGCTGGGCCTCCATGGTTGTGGCAGGAGAGGCTGGAAAGCGCTGACCCACAGAACACGGTGCCACTGGTGATGGAGCAGGGGCAGGGGCTGGAGGTCTCATAGTGCATGGATAGGAAGTTGGGGGGTAAACATACTGAGGGATGGGAAGAAAGACATATTGAGGCATCTGAGCATAAATAGGGAAACTCTGAAAAAATACAGCCATAAATGTGCCTATGTTTGGGGGATAAAGTGCTGGGCACGACTGTGCTTCACAGTATAAGTGTGACAATGACATGGACTCAGGTTTTAACGAGTGCATGGGAAGCTCCTCTCCTACAGAAGAGGCTGGAAAACTAGATAGCGGATCCGAACAGCCAGGAAATCCCATAGGAGGAAGGACATTCATACTGGAGGAGCTCAGATAGGACACTTCTGAGGGAGAGAAGGACTGTTTCTGAATTGTTCTCTTCTCACATGGAAGACTATTTCTAATTTTACTAGAAGAGTGGCTATCTAAGGACTGTCTCTGAGCTTTCTGGCGCTTGAATTTTCCGTGTTTGCCTTTCTTACAGGTAGCTGGGTTCATCTGCTTTGAAGGGGAATCTCCTGAGGAAGAAAAACAGACACAATCACCGAAATGACTGACCTGGGGGGGGGGGGGGGGGAAAAAAAAGGGAAAAAAAGAGGGGGGGGGGGGGGGGGGGGGAGGGGAATAAAAAGAGGAAAAAAGAGAGAAAAGAGAAAAACATCCAGATAATAGAGTGTGGCTTATTCCGAGAACTGACTTTCCTCTTCCATACACTAGTGATGGATTTGCTGACATATCTACAATATTTTCCTTCGCGTCATCAATTTTGTTATCGATCATTCTGGCTTATTTCAATTTAGTCTTTCATGTTCCTTCAAGGGCAGCCAATAAAGTACTTTGCAGGGATTTGCAGGGTTTATTGCAATAATTATCTGCATTGTAAAAAGTCTAAGATAGCAACATAACAAGACGGAGCAGACACCTGTGTGGGCAGTGCTGTTGTCAAGCCTTGGCAGTTCAAAGGAAATATTCTGTTCACAGCCATATTGAAATAATCAGTAAACCATACAAGGAAGAACCAGACTCCACCGCTAGCTTGGTCTTTCTGAGTCACTTAATAGGTCTATATTTCTCAAAGCTGCTGCCTACCTTGGCCACAGGAACGTCCGTTGTTACTTCTGCTCCCTCGCTGAAGGTAAGTCCTGAACGGAGAGAGCAAGATCCTCTGGCGGAACTTGTCAACGTAGTTCTGCTCCTCCTTTTGAGTGTGGGCCGACAGCGTCTCTTTGGTTAACCCAACTGGCTTGAAGTCCTCAGGTACCGTAGTGAGACTCTGAACATTCACAGGAGGCAGCTCAATATGTTCACTTCCAACAGTGGTATCCTCCATTGTAGTCACTTCTTTCAAGATGGAAGAAAATAAATCACTCACTCTGCGCTCTGGCCTTCTGGTGGGAATTCCCACAACACCCAGAGGGTTACACAGAAAATAATCTCATCTGAGCTACTGAGTAGATCTGAGCTGCTGCAGAGGCGGTAGAAGAAAACACCCTTTACATAAAACACCCTTACACTCAAATCGATGTTAGTTACACAAACATCAATTGAGCAAATTACTATGTATGGTCTGGAAAACTTAAAAGTCACTTTGAAGTTACAGAGGCACTTCTTTTTAAATGCTTTCTTATTTCAATAGCACTTAATACTCATTTTTATGGTTTTGGTTTTTTTTTTTTTCTGTGTTAAAATGAAGTAACGCTGTCCCATTAGTCATTTTTATTTCAATCCTCAATGGCCAAACCCCCATTGTTGTGTTTGAGATGTATGTGATGAAGATAAAGGGGAAAGAAAATACTGCACTCTGTTAAAACTAGGTTTTATTAAAATATCAAAAAAAAAAATCCAGGCTCAAATTTTCTTCACAGTGTACCTAGAAGTACCTAAATTGTATTTCAGAGTTCAACGATACCGAATGGACAAAACTTTCTCACTGTTTAGTTCCGTCTGAAAACATTGTATAAAGTTAAAAATCAGTGAGCCAGCTCAGTGTGTTGCAAGTGTGAACAGTACCTGATTCGGGGTGTGGGACATGCACTATGGTGCTGCTGTAACTGCACTGGCTGGTGACAGACACCACGCTTGGAGCCTTGGTGGACAGGGCCAGGTCTGCCAGAGGAGCTCTGGCCACGCCTGCAGTTGCCTGGTCTCTCAGTGTCTCTTCCCCACCAGCAGATTTTGGAGTTCGTGAATTAAGTGCTGAAAAGATAGTGGTATCTATTGGTAAATGACAGTTTCCGTATGGAATTTAATTCCAAGCACCGTGTTCCCAATTCATCAAATCTGACTTGTTCAGAAACAACCGGTAATTACACAGACTATAAATTAACATAGTCTTATATACAAATAAACGTAACATTCAATATTCATACACCAGTGCAATGCCAGCACATACTAAACATGACACAAAATGACCAAGCAACAGCCAACATCTTTGAATGTGCATTCTGCCTTCAAAGACTTAATATTGTAGCTTAGGCTAAAATCAACCAGTTGTTGCTGTTCTATTATGATTGTCAGTATACTCTGTGTTACCTTCCAATGCCTTGACTTCTTGATGACTTTCCTGGACTTGCTTGTCATCTTCTGAAGATGACGATGATGTATTTGCAGAAGATTTGCATTTCCTTTTCAATGCTGGAATGCTGCAGCTCTCTAGATATCTGAAATAAAAGCACATCACAGGAAGCTCTCCCTACTTCATGTTTTTTCTCCATTTGGAGAGACAAACATTTGAACAATCCAAACTGGAGATCCAGGAGTCGTTAACTAGTATTTTAAATTCACTGCAGGAAGCTCTGGACACATATCTGCTTTCCAAGGAGCATTTTAAATAAAATCTATCAGTTACTCTTAAAAAAGAAAAAAAAAAAAAGAAAGACGATGTTATCCACCTGGTTAAAAATTACTGACATTTCATAGATTACATCAACTTTCTGCTTTAAATGGATATTCTTAAAGCATATTTTGAGATGACATTGACATATTATGCCCATGAAAATTCTCTGAAGACTCCTATCGCACCAATGGTGAAACTACCAGTAGACAAATGTCAATAGTTGCAAACAGAATCTTAGGCCCTAAATTCTTCACTACTTTGTAATTCAGATCGACCGAGCACTGGGGAGGATCTTCTGCCCAGAGAGGCAGAAAACTTTACAAACAACCCCAAATTTATCTCGCAACTTAAAACCCAGTTACCTTCCACCAAATAATCTTAATCTTGTATCACTAAGATCACTCCATAGTTTATTACCTGATGATACTATCAACACAATTGATCTGCTGATAGGAAGGAACATGTGGAGTCTTCTTTGAATTACCATAAAATGCATTGCCTGGTTCTTCTATGCTATCACTTCTCAATGACTGAAGAAAACAGGAAGCAGCGTGCCTCTTCCCTAAAAAAGAGGAAATTCTCAGAGAGTCCTCTCAAAGGCATCTGAGCACTACCCCCATTGAGACACACACACACATACACCACAAGATACACACATATATATTATACAGGCATATATGAACTATAACAGACACAGCTGTTATTCCAACTTGTTATTACAAGTTATTCCACACTTTTATCTCAATTGACATGTTTCAGGGCAGGGGAAAGAATACCGAAAAAGAAAAAAACCCATACACCACCTTAAATATCCATTCAGAACAAATAGTGAACACCAAACAGTACAGAAAAAAACACTGTATTTAAATTGTAAACAAATCTGCAATTAGTATTACTCTTCTCTTGATTTGTACATCACAGAATCTAACCTGAAATTTACCCAGTAAATAACTGGGTTATTTAAAAATAACCCAGTAAATTACAGGGTTTTATAGCACAGATACACCGGTCAGAGCAGTACCAAGATTCACAGTGCAGTCCTCTTATCAACAAGCCTAGGTGTTAATTGTAACACTTTTGTAGAGATTATCACAGTACAAAATATTTTAATACAGATTCCTATGATATTTGAGGAAGTATCCAGCTTTCACCATGTATTTGTGCTAGGTGCTAACTGCAAATAATGTGCATCAGCATACTATTAAGCACTCATCACTAAGCCACTATTTAAGTGGGAAGCGGGGAGGGCATGTTTTCCAACATATGGACTGTTTCCAAAACTCCACATAAAGTATCTAAGGGAAGCTTCCATAGTAGACTTACACTTGCTACAAACAAGTCTGCATTTTCATTAGAAAATGTTAAAATTAAAAAAAATTAACCTAGAAAGAGACACATATGTTCCTCCATATCTCAGAGAGCAGTTAAAAAGTTACTGCATCTGCTGGGAGGTTTTTTTGGGGGTGGGATTTAGGTTTTTTTGTTTCATTGGATTTTGATTACAAAAAAAACAACAACCAAACAAAAAACCCCAAGCAACAAAACACTTTCCCACATTCAAGCCATGCTAAAATACTATCTCAAATTCTTCAGCATAACAGCAGCTAGCCAGACACACGGCTATAGAGGTACAGGATAACAACATCTACCTACCTCCTAGCACTTCTGAGCTCACAACCGGTTCATTTCCATTCTGTGGCTTGCTTCTTGATGCAATATACAGCTGCTGTCCCAGATTCTTTATTCGGTTGACATCTGCACAAACTTGTTGCAATGTCATCTTGAAATACGTGAAAATGTGAAGTCAAAATAAAACAAATAAAAAAAGGCCCTAGGAGACCATTAAGATGGGTTTGGGCTTCTATATTCTCCAGACTGAAAAGGAGTAGATTGCCAGCCTATATGTGGTGTCTATTAGTAATTGCAAATTTAATGAATCTAATTATCATGGTTGATTTAATTAATTTAACTATGATAAGGCTCAAACAGCCTCATCATTTGAATGTTTTAAGCACAGAACCATCTAGGTTGGAAGGAAACGAGTCCAACCATCAACCTAACACTGACAAAACCACCACTAAACCATGTCCCTCAGCACTTCATCTGCCCAGCTCTTAGATACCTCCAGGGATGGCAATTCCACCACTTCCCTGGGCAATTCTAATGTTTGATAACCCTTTCGGTGAATAATTTTTTTCCTAATACTTGATCTAAACCTCCCCGATGCCATTTGAGGCTGTTTCCTCTGGTCCTATCGCCTATTGCTTGGGAGACTGATAATGATGTGAGCCTTGGGAGTGGGAATAAGATGGTGACTTACCCAGGACCCTCACAAGGAAACTAGGTAATTGCTGTGTTTGTTTTAGGACAGCAGTGTTTCCACCCTCTTCTATATCAGTCTACACTGTATCTCTAGTGCCCTTTTTAAAACAAAACAGAAAATACCAAGCAAGCAGAAACCCCTTCACATGCATCGATCCTCTTTCTGGTTGCATGGTTCTACTTTTTTCTCCACTGGTCCTTTGAGAAGGTTGATCTAAAGCAAGTCTTCAACTTACTTTAGTGAACTACTGTAGTAGTTATCTGCTCATTCTAGTCAGCAAAATTAAGAGCAAGAAACAAAAGCTAATATTCTATAATTAACCTGGTTAAGTACATGTAGCTTGAACAAAGCTGTATCTTCCCACTTCAGTAAAATTCATGATGTCTAGTGCCTATGTAAAATTAAAAAATACAGTTATAAAAATGACTTTTTTACTACCTTGCAGGCAGTGACACATTTATAGACTTACTGGTTCAGCTATTTCCTCTGCACAATTCCCATTGGAGTCACTCGAAGATGCTATGCTGACATAGTGCTCATAAGAGCCATTGCTTCCAAGGCTTCCATAACCACTGGAAACATTGCTGTGAACCGGCTGTATGAGAGTGAAAAAATAGTAACTAAAAAAATCATTCTCTTAGAATTTATTATTCCACAGAAAGGGAATAACATACTTTGCAACACACACCTTCAAGTAAACAAAATTAAATGAAAAGTCAGTATTACTCTGGGCTCTACCACCTGCTGGAGAAAAATTCTCATGCTTAAAGCTGTTTCAGGATGCAGATTTATCTTTCAATAAAAAGGTTTGACAAGTATATCAAAGTATTTTTCTCTAATGAGGTGGGTTTCTCAGAGCCATATTTTTAATGGTCACACAAGCCTGTCTCCAATTAGAAATTTCCTTCCAGACCTTTTATAGATCATCTCCTAACGGACCCAAGTTTCTTTAGCCTTTCATTCAGAAGGCCAGCCACTGTTCTGAAATTCTTTCATCTTCTTTACCTGCAGAAGCAGCTTGTAAATTTGTCCTTGCAATTCTCTTATCTCTTTCTCAACACTGCTCATTTCTTTACTTCTTGCAGCAAAAACATCTTCATTCAGAGGGCTTCTGGAGGAAGCCAAAAAAATTTCATTATTAAGTTGATGAAGAAAAGGTAGCTATAAACAGAGTAAGAACATATATACATATTTCTAAATTATCATTATTTTATTTTGACTGCTTTGCTGAATCAATGCAAAGGTATGCAATTTGTCCCACGAGCAGCTCTGTGGGGCAGTGCGTCATGTGAAGCCGCAGGGGAGACAGTGCACCCCCACAGTGACACGAGTAAGGGCTGACAAGCATTTACCCCTCTACCTCCTTCACTCAGAAGTCAAACTCAGAACCCATAAAATCTTGAATAAAAGATCACTTTGAAAAGTCAAAAGGCCACCCCAAAAATCCATTTCCCACAAAAGAAACCAAACAAGAGGAAGGCAGAAAGTCGTATTTCCAAATCTCTTGTAAACTAGGGTAAAACATCTGAACAATTAACTTGCACATTCAATACTAATTGCATTTTTAAAAGAGGTTACTTTGGTAAACATTTACATTCTGTATCAAGCGAATGTTCCAGAAGAAAACAAGCTAGAGTTGATTTTGGCTATATGTCTGTCAATTAATGTTTTGGGTTTGCTTTATTTTTTTTGTGTGTGAGCCAATCATGAATGAACATCAACTAATTATTTGTTAAAATTATCCACTTTTTACATTGCTTTTTAGCTTTTACTCACCTTGTTTAAAACTGGTATTTTTATTTTAGACATGTCCATAGTCACAAAATTTGGACACCAACCATGTGCAAAAATGTACGCTAAAAAAGAGACTTGGCTTTGCCTTTTTTAATTTACTTATTTTCATACTTAATAAACAAGACTAAGGCTACTCTGAAGGAATGGGCTGCAAAACAGATTCTAGGTAGTTATCATAGACAGACTGTAGGAACAACATTGTATCTCCAGTTCAGTACTAAGACTGTTTTGTTTTGCAGAGTATTCAATGAAAAGCACTTTAATACATCACGTCTACAATTGACTTACGTCCGGACTTTGTGTCGGCCGATGATGAACACCACTTTCCTGCTCCAAGGATTGACAAAACTGGACCAGCTGGTATCCAGTATGACATAATCCCCATTTTGAGTACAAAATCTAACAGGCAGATGTTCGAAAGGGGTTTGGCCAGCAAATTTCAGGACTGAAAAAAACCCCACAATCAAGAAAAAAGGTTTATTTTATATTATGACACAGCAGTGCAAACACAAATACTAATGACTGAGATCCTTTAAAGCTTTGGGTTTGAATTTGCTATGATTTGAAGATGGCTGTTGCAATTCACTCATTGATTTGTTTTTGTCCAGACTGCAGATCAGTCACATATTGAGTAATACATTAAAGAAAGAACGAACGTTAAAACTAGTAGAAATTCCTCTTAAAGCAACTGTACTTACTTTTCTGGTGAACAGCAATCATCAATGGACGATCTTCTGGGTGCAAATACATCAGTATGGATGTTCCAATTAAATCCTGAGGTAAGTAACCCAACAAAGGCACTGCTCTGAAACCCAAACACATTATCACTGATTATAATATTGAGTATTTACATCCTTAACTCTGCTTGTCAGTGAAGTCCCCGTGCACAATCTATAATGGCAAAAACTAAAGCTACAGAACATTTTCCAGACCATCTAATAATCCTCCAGTCCAATGCAGATCTGTAAATACCAATGACAAACATTTCTGTGCCTGGAGATCTAACAGATTTTCACATTTTCAGGCAGTTTTGTGCTTGCCTAGATGCAAAGGGGGAAATAAAAAAGAAAAAGATCTTGAAGAAACCGGTCACAAGCAAAGCATCAGTAAGAAATCTGACATGGATGCTGTAAAATGTGTTGTAAAAACACTCCTGTGGCTTTGCAGGAGACAGCTTTAGTCTGGCCACATTTATTTGACCCAGCTCAGTACATCTGTATCTCCACACTGTCAAACCCAGAGCTCTGCATTATGTGGGTTTTACACTGTCTGTGTTACCAACAAAAAAGATTACATCCATGGAGTAGTAGATGATTTTCCATAAGTGGACTAACACAAAACTACTTTGTTTAACTATTGCCACCTGCACAGTTAAACTACTTTACTCGGGTCTCCAGCTGCATGACCAAAGGATTTTTTGCCACCTCTCCATATGCACCTCACAGGTCTTAAGATTCAAATCTCACCTGTCATCTATCTCAAGAAAAACACATCCAGGGGTGTGAGTGGTGGTGAAGATTCTTTTATCCATAGGAATTCGAGGAGCTAATAGAAATAGAAATATTTACTGAAACAAAATATGCACGGAGACAGAAAACCTAACCATTACTTTTGCTCATGATATAAAGTTAACTGGCTCCTGAACCTTTTAGCTGTTCACTGCTTTCTGACCAGTAACTCATAGAGACAGGTGCTACAGACTTCTCAAAAATAGACATAGTGAGAAGAAGTCAAACGCTCTGGGGCCTTGCAAAGAAGGCACAGATGCTCCAGATTCACATGCATGCACAAAACACGAACTGCAAGTTACACAGGTGACACTACCCAAGCATAACCTCTAAACAAAGGATTCAGACTTTTGTATACTGCATTCTCCTATTGGTTTGTTTTTCCACTGGTGTCTCCTGACTTGCCTTCATATCCAGAGTGAATTTTCTCAGCCAAAGCTAAGCAGCAGGACTCTGCATCCACGTGGTCAGAAGTACAAACATGGACCAAGTATGGGGTGATTCGGAAGGGGTAACAACGTGTTTCTTGTTCTTGATCTTTACCACCCCTGAGAAAAAGTAAAAGGGATTAATGTACTGGTTTCAAGACTCAGATACTTTATGCCAGGCTGAGCGCCCCACACGGAGAAGTCATGCTGAGCACACAGATCCAGACAATCAGAATCTCCCCAGGCCCTACACACACTCTTTTGCGATCCAAGGCCAACCCGCTCAGCAATACTGATCTCACTCCCTTTAAAACCAAGTATGTGTTTTGCCTCCAATATTTGCATTCAGAGGCTGTTCTAGAAATGCTATTACTCCAACGGTTAAAGACCACCTTCTATTCTCAGTCTGAAAGTATGCATGAGAACCACTCATTTGATCTTGTGCTCTCCTTCAAGTTAAACAGTTCTTTTTCTGTTTGTTGTTTATTCTGTACCATTTTTAGGGAAAAAAAGTAATACTCTGTCTCTCACAACTATTGTTTCACTGAGCTAGGTAAATAAAGCTCCTCCAGTCTCAGTTCACAAAAAGTTGTTGCTCTTTGATTGTCCTCCCATGACAGTTTGTCTTCCTAGAACATGTGCAAGCAGCAACAGCACATGACACCCTGGATGAGATCTGAATCAGGACTTTGTAACTGCATTAGCAATTGCTTGTTGCTATTGCAAGTGCTTTTTCACCTGTTATAATTGGACGTTATCACTTACACTAAAAGTTACTTTCTTATTCCACACTTAGTTTTCTAAAATGTTTGTAGAGAGAAGTCAACGTCATAAAAATACTCCCAACAGCTCCCCTTCTGGATACCAATGGAAATTAGATACAGCAGAAGTTTAACCCACAAAACCCCATTTTCAAATTTTAGTCTAGTGTGTACCTGTGAAATATTTCTACTCATGAAGCCCACATAATCAAAAGGATCATATAATTGAAGAAGAGATGTCATATGAAAATCTCAAGAAAAACTTGCAAAATGTCTACTTATCCTATGTACAAACAATTCCCCCAACTTAAATTGATGTATGTCCTGCCACATTGATTCCAAGCGCCCTTACACAATTAAAGAGACAAAAGTGATTTTAGAGCTCAGGTTTTTGAAATGCAGATGAATGAATCTGAAAGCCTTACACATGCTCAGAAGCAAACAGTTCTTACTGAAATCAAGAGACCACTCAAGTCTGAAACAGAACTGCACTGAAGATTACAGGCCAATCTTTTTTTGTTTGTTTGTTTTAATTTCTTTTAGCACCGAAATTAGCCAGGCACAAAGCAACAAACTGCATCTATAGTGACTGCAAATAGTATCTCATGATTCAGGTCTCATACGGGGACTCGGTGACTGAGTTTCTGTTACTGTCTCTGTCACAAATACTTGAACAATCTTAAGTAAAACCACCCTTTGCCTCCACTCTCAAACTGTAAAAGGGGGAGCAGCAACTTTTCACAAGATCATTCTTCGCCTGCACAACAGTACTGAAGGTAACTGATAGGTCCAAAAGACAAACATATGAACAGTTTTCCTTCTATCCCCATGCAAGTTTAAGCTTCACTATGTGAAACATATCCAAAATGTCCTGCTGGATGCCAATATTAAGCACCCAAGTCAAGTTTGTAATGGAGTTCCACGAGCTCACATTGCTTAGTTGTAACAACAGAACACTCTTTCTACACAGTTATGTACTCTTTGCCCAGCCTTTGCAAACATAAAACTATAATAATGTACTTACCTGATTCTGCAGAAAAAGGATTTCACTTGGGCGTATTCATACAGAGAAACTAACAATAAGAACACACATTGAAAGTGTCAGTTAATACTCTTAAAAAGGTCACACCTATCAAAACTATTTTAAATTATGCATTCTCCAGACTTTCTGATCAAGATCAAAGTCTCACAACCTGCTCTTTATTCACTACTGAATTAGCTGTTCAACAGTCTGCTCCCATCTCAAATATCATCTCTCTTCTCCAGCCCACTCAGTCTTCAAGAAATGGCTGACCTGGAACTAAATTCAGAGGAAATGCATATGATCTAAACCACTCCTTTTCCCAGTGCATCATCATAGAAAGGCAAGGCAAAAATTCCCAGCTTTTTGAGCCATGTACCAAAAACTATACACAGCCAAGAGTTATGGGGAGAGAAAAACTCAGTAACAGTTCACAGAAAGAAAAAAACAACTGCATAGGGGTGCTGCTGCTCTGCTGGGCAGGCACACGACTAGCTTACAAGGGGTAGAATCCCCAGCATGTGAGTGTTAGCAGCCTCTGACATCTCACATACTTTAGTAGGAAGGATTCTGGATCTCCCAGCTCTGACAGCAGAACATCTCCACAGCAAGGTGGGCACAGACATGGTCTAGGCACATGAGCTACATGTGAACTGCTCACAAATAATGTAAGACTCTAAAGTCATCATTTAGGCACATCTGGCACCAAACAGCAAGTTCCTTAAATTTCAGCTTCAGTGAGCTGTGCTCACAGCAGGCTAACCATAAAGACAAAGCACCTAAGCAAATGTACGACAGAGATTAAACAACATTAAACTCACAATTAGATCTTTAGCTCCTTTTAAAAAAGCAGAGCTATTTGCAGAAAGTAAGATGGTACACAAAACTGTCTTTACTTACCCCAAGTAAGAGTTAAGCCTCTAGCAGACCAGCTAGGACTAGCTGCGTGGCTACGCAAGGTCTCAAAGTGGAAAGGGAACAAGCGTAGCCCATCTACATTGCTGGCATAAGCATTTAAAACAAACAACTACTCTATCCTCATTCTGCAGAGACATGAAGACACATACAGCCTTTAAGAGCATCGCCACGTCCCACCTGCTTGAGTTTCCATGGTCCACAGCGGCAGGTGGGACTGATCGGTGTGTGCGTAGAACACACTCACATCCTGAGGCACCAGCAGCTCTACAAACCGGGAGGAGTCCAACACTTTCTTCTTACAGTTTAGAATGGAGGCCGCCTGCTCAGAAATATGCACCATGCGTCCCGAGAGCAGCGAAAACACCGCCACAAACGTGTCCTGCAAAACACATATTGTTAAAGGCAAACCTTCCCCAAGGTGTGATAGCAATATTGTAAGGATAAAAAAAACACTAAACCAAAACCAACCCCAAACCAAACAAACAAATCCAAACCCACTACATACTGCAACCTCAGGCAGAGGTTCAAAATGCATTAGTGTCCAATTAAAGTTGTGCATAAGCTACTACAATCTCCAATGCTACAGCACCTTACTCATGATTTACAAGTGCTAATGAGATTGCAATATTAAAACTGAATCAGATTACAGTGATGCTTGTCACTGTCCAGAATGACTGGTTATTACTCCATATGTTTCTCCCCAAATTTCAAAGTATTCACCATAATTCTACATACAAAAATATTCCGAGAACTTTTCAAGTAGAAAGCATTTGCAATATTTCTGATAAGGCATCTAACAGTATTCAATATCAAGAAACACTCTTTCCATTAAATCACAGCCTGAAAGCATGACACATTCTGCAAATTAGGAAAAAAAATGTAAATACAGGAGTACAAACAGAAACCAAAGTCCCTCACAACTATGGGCTTGATCAGCTTTGAAAACATTCTGCTAAGTCCGTCTCAAGAGATAACTATGCCATAATGAATTCCCAAAGAGATAGCTGTTGCTTCTGGCAAAAAAAAGAAAAAAAAGAAAAGGTATGTCTTCACTTACTGCTGCTGGGTACCCTGAGTCAGCACAGATAAGAATTAGGTAGTCTGACCTACCTTTAAAAACACAAATGACTCTCTGGCTAGACCTTAAAGGCTTTTTAATTTTACACATTCTATTTCCACAAAAAAACATAAGGAAACGATTTTAAATAGAGAGCTTCAGTGCGCCTGAATTCCTTACAGTGTTTTTTGGAGTGTGCTCAGATGCAACTGCCACCAACTCTTCTATGCTGTACGTCATCACATCTGCCTGCAATACCCTTCGGTCATTCAGAGCCTGGAAAAAGTCATTGTTCGCTGATTGAAAAAAACAAACAAACAAACACAGACAAACAGGAAAAGCAAAACAAACATAAGGAAGTCAGTAAGAAGACCGTTTTGAAAGTATTTCTTACAGCCCTTGTACTTTTGTCATCTTTTTGGTCAAGTCCAAGGTAAGATGAGGAAGGTCTGTGTAGTGACAAAGGAGAAAGGAATACTGATTATATTACTGGAGTGACCAATTTATGTTACAGAAAATGAGCATGAGGAGGTAAAAAGGACAGAACATGATGGCAAGAGAACAATTGTAACTACTTAGTTCTCTTGGAAAACACAGACTATCAAATAATTTTTTAAAGTGGGACAGGAATGCTGATTTTTCAATATATACACAGAAAGTTATTAGTAGGCACATATTATCTATAGGATTCTGAAGAAAAGAGAAGCAGTAGGTAGACATTTCAATAGAGAAGATAACATGATTATAAAAAAAACCCAACAACCCAACCCATAGTGTTTCAGAAAGTCAATTGTTTGCAGGATAACTGGAATGTTTTCATTTATTTTTATGTTATTTGCCAGACACATCTATTCAAACTAAGCTGCTGTACACCTTCTAGGCTTCCAGATTTTTTCCACACATACCTTGGACCTGTTGGACACACTGCAAGGCATAGTTGAGAGCACTGATGGTACTGGGCTTGCTGGAACTCCTTTTCTCTTCAGGCAAACATCTTTTTATTTCTTGGATCATTATCATCAGATCTCTGTGAGACTGGCTCCAATTCAGCTGCTCACTGTCAAATAGAGGCTAAACTTTACCAGAGAATTCTGGTATAGGAGCTTCTTTTCTGTCAACTGTTTAAGATTATTCACTAAATTAACACCTTATGGGCCTAGCTGCAGAGTCAATGGAGACCCAGAAATGTCCTGATGCTCATTCACTGTATTTCCTGCTGTATCTTTCTCACTTCTTTGCTACTTAAATCTTTTCTCCTCTGCCTTCCTTCTTTTCAACTCCAAAGTGTCATGGATGGCAGTGTCACGTCATAACCAATCTGCCTGGTAAAATGCTTAGCAACTAAAAATAATCTGATATTTACTCTAGACTTTTTTAATTCTATCTCCTATTAAAATAATTAATAGATGCTGATTCTTTAAGTATGCATGTTTTCACAGCTTTGAAGCCTGCATGTGATTATAAGCACTTCAGGGAAATGTAAGGTTCTCAAAATACACCCAATTCAAAAACTTCATTCCTCATGCAATTTGGGACTCTTCATTATACCCCTAACAGAGTTGTTGACCTCAACAGCTGCAAAATCTCCCTCTTCTTGACTTATTTCATTGACTGAAAAGCAACCAATATCCTCAAAACGTGGATCGATTCCAATCCTAAACATAAGACATGAACACCGTTATTTAAAATATCTTTTGTCCATTTGGCATTTTTATGAGTATCGTTCTCTTACTGTATAAATCACTAAGTAAGTATTGTATGTTAACTTTATGTGCCAGTTCAACATTGCATAAATTATAGTTCTTGAACTCATTTTAATGGAAAAAATAACAAAACTATTGAACTTCTGAACTTTGGGGGAAAAATAGTGTTTAAGTAATTTCTGCTTTACTATTGCCAAATACAGTCTTTAGGGTAGGTATATACGGAATACATACTTGGGGCCAGTGACGTACCTGGATCAGCCAATCTAATAATTAGGCGATAAGCTGACGAGGACGCGCAGAGCGCTCTCATCTACAGGCCAGTGCGCTACAAACACCGGCTCCCCCGGTGCCCCGGGAGCTCTCCCGCCTTCTCAGTCCCCGGCGGCTCCCCGCCCCAGCTCAGGCGGCAGGACGGCCGGTCCCGCACGCCCTCACGCCTTACCCGTTAACTTTGCTTTGCCTCGCCAAGCTCCCCGCCGAGCAGCCCCTCGTCCGGCGGCCGCAGGGATCGCTTCTGCCGGAGCTCGGCCCGTTAAGCCGGTTCCCGCCGGAGCCGGTTCCCGTACAGACGGTGCAGCCGGAGCCCGCAACCGCCCCTCGCTCTCGCTCCTGCCCGCCCGGCCCGGCAGGGCTGACCGCCTCCTCCCGCTCGTCGCCGGCCGGTGGCCAAGGCTCGCCGTGCTGCGAGCTGCCGCCCCGGAGCTCGCCCACGTCCATGGCCGATCTGTAGACCGCCGCACGGCAGGGGCATCGACTGCCGCGGCCTGAGCTCCTCGGCCGGCCCGGACACTCGGCCTCCGGGACGGGTCTGCCCGGTATGCTGCGGGAGATACCAGCACCGCCTCGAGAGGATGCGGGAGGCGCCGGCCCCCTTCTCCCCCCGCGCCGCACGGACCGACCCCTCCTCCGCGCCGCTCCCCGCCCCCTTCGGCCGACCCTCCTACACGGGATCTCCCTTCCTACAGCCCGGCAGTGCCTTGCCCCGCGGAGGCAGACCCCAGCGGCTCCGGGTAGCCGCCGCTTCGCTCTCCCGTCCCCTCTCCCCAGCCCTACCTGCTGCGGGCGGGCCGGCACCGCCAGCCTCGCGCGCGCCCCCGCCCCGCCCTTACGTAACAGCGGCAGCACGCGGCGGCCCCGCTCCCACACACAGCGGCCACGTGCGCTGCGCACCGCCCCCCGGGGACCAGAGACGGTGGGAGGGGGAGGGTAAAGACGGAGGCGCTCCAATAGGAGGGAAGAGCGCGCGGCAGGGCGGAGCGCCCGGCCGCCGCCCCACCCCTCACGTGCCGCGGCACGCGGCCCCCGTGCGCGCACGCCTGCTCCGTCGCCACGTGCGGCCCTGCCCCCACGCGGAGGAGGTGTCACCGAGGAGGGGCGTGGCCAGGGGCGGCCCTTCGTGACAGCAGCGGCACGGGCCCGGTGACCTGCTCGCCAACCCCCCCCCCCCCCCCCCCCAGGCAGCTGGACGGGCCCCCATCCTCAGGCGACTGCGGAGCTCTGCAGCGCCCCGCCGGGACCAACCCTCCGCCGCAGCCCGCCCCGGCTGAACAAGGCATCGTGCAAGGGGTGGGCTGTGCTTGTTAGTCATTTATGGCAGGAGTGTCTTAAGGCAACCAGGTGAAGGAGCTACATTTCAGTAATCGGAACAGTTTGGCCTCGAGGGGCAGTAACCGGCTGGAGATGGAGCCGGCGGGAGGCAGAGAGGCTGGAGATCGGCACCGTGGATTGGTCTGAGCTTCCTCCAGCGGCTCATGAAGGCACACTCAGGACTACAAAGAGAAGAAAAAGGTTGGAGAAGGGACAGTCTTCTTCAGCCCCTCCCCATAACACCACCACATTTCAAGGATTTCAGATACCAGAGGCAGCTAAAGAGGCATTTCAGAGTTGCGCATCTTGCCTTTCCTAGTTTTCATTTTCCTTTGTGCCCACAGGCTGGCATTTCTTGCACAGGACACGCATCTGTTGCCAATGGTTACCGCATTGTTTGTTGCCGTCTTAGAGCTCCCATGGAATGCTCAGGGAATTACAGGAGAATTGCAGCCAAAGATTAACTGTATGTTCCCTGGCTTGCTATCCCAATCCAGCATTACTATCAATTCAGCCAGCAAGAAGCTGACAGATGAAAAACAGTTCTCAGAGAAGGGAATATGGATATGGAATTTCTCCTTATTCTTCTGCAACACACAGCTGTAAGAACACAGCTGTTCTGGTTCAAGTCCTCCCTATTTCCACTCTCCCGTTCCACTCCACATGGGTGTCTGAGATTCTTCTCCCACAGTGGTCACACTTCACCACTCACTGCAGGCCACCGTTAAAGCAGTCACTGCTATTTCAAATTAATGTTGTATATACTTCCATTTGAGAATCCTGCATTTATTTAATCTGTACCAGTCAATGACTTTTCAGTGATTTACCACCATCTATTCCAACTCTACCAGAAATTCCCATTTTGGTGAAACTTACCAATAATGATGATGATGATAATGATAACAACGGCTATCAATATTGCCCACATCTGTGGAAAAAAAAAAAAAGAGCACCACACAACACTTACTTACTACAAGCCATGCAGCAACATTAACTGGCCTTTAGGGTACAGGAAAGCAGCACCTGTGAGGTACTTTTGCACTGGGTGCTAGATCAAACATGGCAAGTGAAACTTCTTCAGTAATCAAGCTCAATCCACCACCCCACTCAGAGACAGCAGGCTGTGCACACAGGCAGAGCAGAGCAACAGATTCTTTTCTACTTTGCCTCCATGCAAAGCCCATCTCAGGTGAGAGTACAAGCAGGAATTTTTAAAAAAAATACCCGACCACCCACCACAAACCACTATTAAGTATCACTTCCATTCTTACCCTATACCACATCTTTCACTGTCTTTGCCACTCACGAAATATGATTCCAACCTTTGCCAACAGCCACAAGTACAAGAATCCAAGTGAGCTCCTTCTGCTTTCTAATACTTCCTGCACATTAACTCAACATTTTTGGCCTTTTAATTTATGGTCCCTGAAGCTTAAGATTACTGAGGTGTTTCTCTCTGAATGTTACAATCTTAGATGAGGTCTTCTTGCATCAAGCAGCACGATTAGTAATCCAGCTTTTGGTTGCTTCACCTAACCACCATGACACGTTTTAAAAAACAAAACAAAACCAAACCCAAAAGAAAACCAAAAACACACCACAAACCAAGAAAACCCCAAAACTATAACTTAGATAACATTGGCTACAGTCACATTTACTTCTGCTTTTTAGAGACTAATTGCAATAGTGTTAACAGAATACAAGCCACGGTTACCTTACAGTTCTTCCACCAATACTTCCTTTTCAGCTTGGCTGCACTGGTCTCAAACTGGGAAGCTCCCGCTTGCAGCGCATCAGCACGGTCATCCAACTCTGACAGCTTCTGATCTCGTTCCAAAACCTTGTCCACATTCACTCGCATGATGTCAACCACCTACATCAGTTTAATGCTTAAGGTAAGTTCACAGTTCCGTCACCCACTGTGGAACTAAATTGCAGACAACCGATACAACACATGGTAGTCTCAATAGTTTTGCCCCAGAAGTAGCAGCTATTGCCTTTTAGTATATCCAGTCACAAGCTTAAACAAAACCGGACATTCACCTCTGACCGGAAGTCCCCAACACCTACTTTGAAATGCCAATAGTGCCCGTTGTGCTGGCACTCCCTTAAACTGAGAAATAATTCTTGACTCGCTTCAGAGGGAGTTGAGGCATATAAACATGGTAACCAACCATGTGTCAAAAACAATACTGTCGGTAGCCACTCTGGCTTTTGGACTCCCCAGAAATCTGCACACATCATATTTGGCAGTCAGCTTTCATTGCTGCTGCTGAGAGAAAAAGCTTGTTCTCCCTGAGGTATGTCAAGAGCGAGCTATGTCAAATGCTCAAGCACTGAGTTTGCAGCCAGTGTTTGGTCACTGGTAACATCTCGCTACTTCCCCAATCCAGCTGAATGGATTTTTTTTTTTTTTTAATCTTTGCAAGAGTTAAGATGACACAAGTATAATAAAGCTATCTGAATAATATGTCCCTTTCCTATAATGAGGGGGAAACTGCTTAGGACAAAATAACCCTTCTAGTTATATAGGTTGCCTGAAGGAAAATGACTGCTACTACTATCACAGTAGACTTTTACCTCATCTACTTGGTGTTGAGTCTGTTGAAGACGGCGATTACTACCAGCAGCTGCATTTGAGCTTCCAGGGACACTGGCTGACCTGCAGTAAAGAAAGTAATTGTTTTTCTCCTTAGCTTTGAATAGGTTGTGGTTTTGGTTTGAAGCGGATACACTTAGAGTACACTAGTTAGCTAATGTTCCTGAAAACAGCAAACTTGTGCCCTTGTAATAAATATGGGGTAGTTTCCTTCTGGAAAAGCGATGTCTTAACTGCTGACAATAGGAGTAAGTCATGCAGGGTCCTAACATATTGCCAACGAATCGCCTGACATGCTAGAAGACAGCAGTGGCTGGCTAGTACTGTAGTTTACAATAACACATATGACAACTCCTCCAATGGTTCACAGGACTCAAATATTCAAGAGTTTGGACTCAGAGATGCTATTATCTCCCAGTTAGAACACAAGCTACAGTAGTTTACAAAAAATTAAATACAGAAACTTAATGGTTATTTTAAGTATGTGCTCTTCCAGTTGTAGCCTCTATTCTTTTTAAACAGTTGACATGGGAAAGCACAGGGACGAAGCAGCAAGCATTCAGGATATATACATCAGTTTACCCTCTGGTCAATTTTGAATTCATAACCCCAGGTAGTTGAATTCTTTTTACCCGCTGCTACACCCTGCATCTCTGCAATGGATGCAGAAGCTTCTGTACACATTTCTCATACCTTTTCACCTCTTTGCCAGACTTTTGTTGCACATCTCTAGAACCATCTGCACTCAATTTGCTTTTCCATGTTTTCATTTACTCTGTACCAGGTGCACGCATTGTTTGGTGCATCCTGAACCCAGGAGAGCTCAGACTGAGTACTGGCTATATTTACACATTGCACACTGACTTCTAATTTACATTCAGCGCACAACAAGCAATCCGTGAAGCCCGTGACAGGGCTCCGGAGCAGCCCCTGTACAACACAATCCAACTGCTCCTGTTCCGGCGCTTCAGTCACTCCCGGTGCTGCTCCAACGGTGTCCCCAAGCTCAAGAGTTCCGGAAGCAAAACCTCTTCCCGAGAGCCGCGGCTCCAGGCACAACGACAAACCGGTCACCACGACTCACTCGCTCGGTGCTCCGGCTGCGCGGGCACCTCTCCAGAGAGATGCCCAGGGCTGCCCGAGCACCCGCAGAGCCCCAGTACCGGCCCGGGTAGCGCCTCAGGGCCCCTGACCCTAGCGATGGCCCGGCCGGGTGCCACCACCCAAGGCGCCAAGCACAGCCGCTCCCGACAGCCCCCGCCCCCGGGCGGCGCCCTCCCCGGGGCACCAACCGGCCCCACGCCGGGCCGCGCTGCGCAACAGGCCTGGCCCTGCTCCCACCGCCACTGTCCGCCTGGGCACGGCGGGCCGTGAAGCCGCTCCCCGGGCTCGCTCGTAGCCCCGGGCACCCCGATCCCACACTCACATCCTGCCGGCAGGAAAAGGCTTCGCAGCCACAAAGTCCGGACGACTCCCGAAGGGAAGTACGCGCTGTCCCGCCGGCGCCCGGGATGTGACGAGACCCGGGGCGGAGCCTGGGTGCCCAGGGGGCGGGGCCTAAAGACCACGCCTTTAGATGGGCCACGCCCTCGAGCGGGGAGGCGGGCAGCGAGCGCGCGATGCAGTCGTTAGTGCGCGCAGCGGCGGGTGTGCGCGCGCGCGTGTGTGCGTGCGTGTGTGCGTGCGTGCGTGCGTGTGTGTGTGTGTGAGTGTGTGTGTGTGTGTGAGGGCGGTCCCCCACCCGTTCCCGCCCCGCATCCCCCTGAGGGAGTGGGAATGGGTGTGAAGCCGGCTGTAACCGCCTGTACAGCTGGTAGCGATGCTTATGTGCAGTGCATGGGTACCTCCCCCCTATACCACCACCCCCCCACCATACACAGGCTCACTCCCACAGGCGCCCCCTCCCCCATCCCACACATCCCCTCCATATCCCCCCTGGCTCTCAGCCAATTTCTGGTCGGGGCTCTGCTGGCTCCTCTGCGCGTTACTGCGGCGGGGTGTCCCTGTCAGTGCTGCCGCCTGCTCGGTTGAGACCCCAGCGCTGTGGCAGTGCCATTACATTGCCTTGCTTGCAAATGCTTGGCCTAAACTTCTGTTCTCACCTGGTGATTTTTGAAATACTGTGCTTATACAGTGGGAAAAGTGTGTGTGTGGGGTGTGGTGGTGGGGCTTTTTGGTGTGTGTTCTTGTTTTTTAAATTGCACGAGCATGTGCCGTGCCGCGGCTGGAGGCGGGGGGCAGGCCCCCTGCTCCTGAGGGGCTCTGGAGGCCAGGCCAGGGGGTCATTTCTCGGGGCCCTGGTGCAGTTACGCCTGGCTGGGATGGAGGTGGTGTTTGTCACTGCAGCCTGTATGGTGCTGTCATTGCAACTTCTGGCCAAAACAGTGTTGATAAGACAGTGATGTTTTGGCTGTTGCTGAGCCGGGCCTGCACAGCGCCAAGGCCACCTCGGTGTCTCATGCTGCCCCCGCAGTCAGTGGACTGAGAGGCAGAGAGGTGAGAGACTGAAAGGGGACACAGCTGTGACAAACAGCCTGGGGTGCTATTGATAGCATTGCAGACTCACAGACTGGTTTGGGATAGAAGGGACCTTAAAGCCCACACAGTTCCGACCCCCTGGCCTGGGCAGGGATGGGGCAGCCACAACTTCCCTGGGAAACCTGTTCCAGTGCCTCACCATCCTCACAGGAAAGACTTCCTTATACCTCATCTAAATCTCCCCTCTTTCAGTTTAAAACCATTACCCCTTGTCCTATGGCTACACTCCCTGATCAAGAGTCCCTTTCCAGTTTTCCCATAGCCCCTTTCCATGCCAGGTAACATCACCCTCAGCAGTGAAGCTGGGCTGGGGGGGGTTGTGGTCTTTCCAAGGTACCCAGGCAGCTGGTGGGAGGTCATGAGGGACTGTCTTTGCGTCACTTGCACTTATTTTTTCTTCTTTTCCTTTTTTGCCTTCACTTATTAAACTGTCCCTATTGGACCCCATTTTTTTTTCTTCACATTTGCTCCTCCAGTTCTCTTCCCCCACGCTGCTGGGAGATGCGGGGAGACAGAGGAAGAAGCTTGCAGCTGGTAGGTGCTTATTTTCTCACCAGAGTCAATGTACCGCGATGCTAAAGGACAAGCCAGGAATTAACAGGAATAGAAAATGTAAAACTGGGGAAGTATCTGTGAGCAAACTGGGAAGTTAAATGCTGATTTATTCTTAAAGAGAAACATAATTAAACTTGCTTCTCTATAGTCCAAAAGAAACATTCCTAATGGAATCTCAGCTTCTGCTATGGTCCTGGGTTTTGGAAGAACTTACTCATAATAGTAAAAACATAGTCTTTCACAAAACAGATGAATAATTTATTAAAACTGTTTTTCCCTGCTAAGCTAGCCGCCTAGTCGGGTACAAAATTTGCATTATTGAGGGTTGGTTCATGTAACGTGTATTTGTTCAGTGCAATAGGTAGATATTAAGTCTCAGTTATTACTCTTGTTATTGTGTGATTTCTTAGGCTTCTGCCTCTGCTGGATTCTTCAGTTCTACTAAGATTGGCCTTTGCTGTGCACAATGCAAGATTTAGCATTCTGCTGGTGGGTGTGCATGGTTTCTCATGGAAAACCCAGACATTCTGCCCTGAAAGTGGTCTTCTGAAAAGGAGCTGAAAATAATTTGATCTCAGAAAAGCTAGTCGTCTGTAGACAAGTATGTATCTGCCACATGTATATGATCGTATTGAACTGCTCTAAATTCTGTTAGTCTAATTGGAATTGAGGCCATCAAAGGGCTGGGGAAATATTTATAAATACGTAGTATTATATCACCTTACACAATTTCACAGAGTGTTTCCAAATTTGATAAAGTACTGCATATTGCCTTGAATACCAGGCTGTTCACTGCAGCTGGGCAGAACTTGCATTTTACAAACATTAATGCTTTCCTGTAGTTAGTCATCTTGGCAAAACCTGTAATTTGAAGCTTGGATATTATGGGTAGGTGGGTACTCAGCATCTGTGGTTCTAAAAGAGCTGAAAAGTTTTCCTGTCTGCTGCAGGAGTGTGCACAACACTCAAGAGGAAAAAGTTCCTGACTGGGGTGAGGACCTCGTGGGGAGAACCAGAGCAGGTGGGGGGTGTCTGCAGGTTCACCCAGCAGCTCCTGCGCCAGCAGCGCAGCATCACACAGCTCTGGGACTGTCTCCGAGCTGCACAAGGACTGGGCAGGCAGGGACCCAGAGAGTTTGCTGTCCAGAGCAGCAGGAAGGGCTGCGGATCCAGGGACTGTGTTGCTGCCTTCATTGAGTCCCACCAAGCTTGTAGGTTGTTCAGATTATAACCCAAAAGAAACTAGATGCTACTTGCATGCAGGTTGTGTAGTGGAAGAAACACCTTTTTTTATGTTTACTTACAGTGACTAAAGGACTACATCACTCTCTTAAACTAGGATGGAAGAGACGTGTTTAAAAAAAGGCACACACTTTGTATGGGGAAATTTTCTTTGTTTTTAATTTACAGCAGAAAGAATATAAAGCATTCAGAAAACATTTTCCATATTTTAAGGGCAATTCAAAACATTTTGCATGGTTCCAGCAGCTGAGTTCTTCAACAGATCCATTGATTCAGTGATGCTTTACATGCACGGTTACAAAAATAAAACTTACAAAAGAGAAGACATCTATACTAGTTTTACATGCAAGTCTTGGGGACCCCCCATTGGGCACCAGCTATTGTGTGGAACTGCTATAAGCGTGCAACCAGAGAGGGGGTTCATGTTATATTCTGTATTTCTTTCACACAGTATTACTGCTGTCGAATGTGTTTCACAAAGGAGCAATTCCATTATCAGAAGACAGAAGATCTGGCTCCTGGCACTTGGGAATTCAAATTTTCCCGGAAAGCTGCACTGACTTATCTTCCGTGAAAATTAAGTTCCACAACCAAGGGAAGGGTGAGCAGAATCACTTCACTGCGGAGGGAGCGCCCAGCTCCCCAGGGACACACTGAAGGGTTATGGCCCGACACAACAAAGCACTCGGGGGCTGTACTTGGCTTTAAGCACGCGAGCAGTTCTGCTGCACCCGAGGAGCTGCTGCCGTGTTTAACAGCAAGTACACACTTAAACGTTTGGCTGAAGCAAGATCTAGATTAGTAGATACACCACCAGGCCCATGGATCTGGAAGAGTAATTTGAAATAGCTCTGTATATCACTGAATCATTTTCTGTAAAGACAGGGAGTTAAAACATTTACACTGAGGTCACTACTCTTGTTAGGAAAAGGTCGATTCTATATTGTCACGTATTGGTTAATGGGAGCAACATTTCAGTTTCAAAATGTCAGAGTTCTTCCAGGATTAATACAGAGCATTTCCAATTCACCCCAAAGGAGATTCTTCGGCGTCTCCTGTTCTGGTTTTGTGTGATAGGAGAATTTAATGGTTAAGGTCCCAATTCCATCCAGTAAATTGAGGCTACAGGGCTGCCCACAGGCACAGCGTGAGCACCAGGCCATTCATTTTTCTTTTTTCCCTTTTTTTTTTTTTTTTAAATTGAATCAGGTCATAAAGCAGCAGTTCAGAAATGTACAAGAGAATTCTGATAATGAGCTATAGCACATCTACTGTAATTCAATGCTGGCAGTGAAAAGAAGTAATTAAAAACAGGTACAATTATAGAAAAGGCACCAAGAGCACTGACCCCAGTTTTTTTTGCCACAATCTTTGTTTTTACTCTTCTTTTAAAGACACCAGTTTAAAAGCTTCTTCTGTGTGAATATTTTTAGGCTTCACAACAAGCCTTGCGTTTAAACATTGCAGTTGGTGGCCGGGATCAAGCTAGAACAACTATTCCAAAACTAACAATCTCAAATTTACACCAGTCCATTCAGAAATTTTAAACTGCCACGAGCAAAGCACACACAGGAAGAGTTTCTGATCTCAGAGACATGTACGTAACCCACAGTAATGACACAGACTTCGGGAGTTTCTTCCCTTAACATTCCTCGGTAATAAAGATCAGAACCTGGTTCCCACGGTCAAGAATTTGTGACAGTTTTAAATTAGTAGTTCAATTTAAAAAAATCTAATTTCTTTGGCTCCTCACTATGTGGAAATAGCAATATACCATGACACCCCTACAAGATCAGTTTGCATCTTTTTTAAGTTTTACTTAATTTTTTTAAAATTTTTTGTGCAATTTTTATTACATTTTCTGACTTCCAGCAGGAGATATGAAAATGTGAGACATATTTTTCTACTTTTGTACTATTTCATTTTTTTTTTTTTCATTTTATGTTCATTCTAAGTGTTCTTTATTGGAGTGAGTGTATGGTGTTAAGCTAGATACGTTTTTTGTACTCTTATGATTATCTGCTTTGCAAAAGTAACTTAATTTTCTTAAGCAATATTAGCATTCACATTACTTGGCACCATTGGCAAAAAAAAAAAAAAGGTAAAAATAAAAGAAGGAAGGAATAAATAAATAAAATCCAACCAAACCAAACTCCTGGTAGCCAAAATCAAATGTAAACATATCCTTTTTTTTTTTCTTTCTTTTTTTTTTTTTAAAGTAATGTTGCTCTGCCTTTTTTTCCTAAGTCTAAATACAGTAGCTCTTTTTTGCCATTTAGTCATGCTTTAGCAAAAATGTTCTTCTAAAGAACATTTAAAATAAAGTTTCTTATAGTGAAATAAAGTTTTTGTTTCATTTTACAGACCATAGCCACTAATGCTTTGCTTTGTTCATTTCTTTTTCTTGAGTTCATGCACATATCTCTTTGTTTTAATATATACAATATGTACAAACAATACATCCACACTCTTCTCGTTCATTCAGACAAAACTATACAAATAATAATTTTATCTCGCCAAGTTATTGACCCTTTGTGAATAAAATATTTAGTAATTAATCAATATATTCCCTTTCAAATATTTTTCCCATTTTCCATTTCTACCTTCTATATATACAGAAACTGCCCAGATTTTGATGAAGTAGCCAAAATAAGAAATTTACTGGCCAGAATGCAGCACCACTCTGATCTTTAGGTGGTATAAAATGTCCAGGCAACAAATGTATGTGACTCTGCAAAATGAGAAGAGGTTTGACAAGTATGTAAGATAAAAAGCTACATGTTTTACAAATTATTTGAAGAACTTAATTAAAATAATAGTACATGAAAGTAAGGCTAGAAAATAAAGTGCTGAACATGAGAGAAAGTACATGACAATTGATATGTTTGCAGGTTCTAGTAAAAATACCAAAAAAACGTTTTAAAACTTGCTTAAGCTGCTTTCTCCGTTCCTCATGCGTTACCCCATCATCTCATACACCAACCCCCTCTGTAAGTTCCCACGGGATGTATTAAAAACCTGCAGATTTAAAAAGTTGCATTAAGTGTGCTGTAGAGATTTAAATAAAACACAAAGGACAGAAGTGCGAAGGAAATGAGGATGCATGGACCCAATAAAGATGTTCTGATCTAAGCCCCTCCACTGAGACTCTCAAAGCTTCAGTTTATTGGAGATGACTGACCGGTGCAGGAACAGCATTCTTGTGTTGCTTGTGCATTCCCACCTTTTCTTAACAATATTTTTGGTATAATATTTGTACAGTTCCACATGTTGTTTAATACAGCCCTATATGAAAAGGATAATTAATCGCTTCTTCCTTCTTGGAGAATGAAGCAACTCACAATTTCCTCCTGGTGTCTTTTGTTTTCCCCATGATCCAACAGAAGATTGAGTTCCAAGATGTCTTGCTGAACAAATTAAAAGTTGTCCATGAAAGTGCAAATGCAATGACCAAAACATTACTGTTAAAATCCTGCAGCTGGTATTTCCAGAACTGCAGTGGGTATTTTTGTTGTTGCATGTCTCTGCTAAAAACAGAAAATGAAAACAGTCTGAAAAGCAATGTCACATTGCTACGGGATGCTGCTGCGTATCTTCAAGTTCCTTGGCCTTTTTCAATTCTTTCACTCTGAAAAAACAAAGAGGAGCTATATAACACTTCTATTGCAAATTGCTTTCAAGTCATAAAAATCAGAATGATTCCTCACTCCAACCTCCCATGCAACGAGCCAGCGCCCAGAGGAACGGCAGGAGGGCGACACCTTCCCGACACCACCGACAGTTGGAAGCGCAAGGATGGGCCACTAGAAATATGAGACAAACACCTTTGGAAAGAGACACTAATTTCCAGCTACTGTTGTTTTCCTGATTTTTGTAACTAGAGCCGGACTTTGGGCTGGTACTAGCCTAATCAATCGCTTGGGGTTTTTCAGACTGCTGTTCAGTGACTGATGTTGCAGCTGCCTGAGGCTCCAGCTGTTACGGCAAAGGGCTTGTTGGTGCTGACCCATTCTCCTCACGTAGCTGAAGCAGGGACAGCCTGACGTGGTGCCCAGCATAGGGAGGATCATCAGTTGGTCACACTTACAACGGAATTGTGATGGTGGTACAGAATCTCACACAAGAAAGCGCTAGTATGTGAGCAGAAGAACTGGTATGGGTGCATGGAAGATAATTTACCTCACATTCTCCCAGCTGCTGGTGGCTATTTTCTAGCACATTGTTGGCAGAAGACTGGTGTTTTTCCCAGCCAGCAGTGGACACTGCATGCCACAGGAGATGAACCTACAACCTATAGTAGTTGCTCTCCTGGATGGAGCCTGATGGTTCAGTTCTCAGCTCTTTAAAAATGCATGCAATACATTACCTTCTCTAGCACTTATCAGCATAAGAACTAAATCATCACTGAAAGCTGAAATAATTAAAAATTAAATCAAAGGATGAAGAGAAGGGAATCATTTCAATCCCATCAAGCAGAATTCTGCATTGATGCTGGAGCAGCAGCGACCCTCTGCTTGGTCTGATGAACTGGCTGCATCTCAGCAGAGCTCCCTGCAAAGGAGCCAAATCACATCCCAGGGGCTCCCCAAGGTGCCCCCAAACCTGAAGGTGGGTGCCCCACAGAGTCTGGCTCTGCCCTACCTGCAGCACCATCCCTTGTCCACCTGCCTCCCCATTGCTACCGCCAGGGCAGGACCCACAAAAGGAACAGAAAACAGCCTAAATTAAGGTGATTTCAGAAGAATATATATGCCCAACTGATGTAGCAAAAACTTGAAAGGGCAAATAAAGAAGATATGGTATAAAGAATTGTGTCAGAGCTCCAAGTCTGTAACAGAATCCAACTAGGAGTGAATGAATTTAACAAAACCCAAGTAAATACAGATAGTAAAAGATGCCAGGAGGGCTACGCAGCAGCAGCAATGCCAGTCTGAAGCTTCTGTGCGAGGACTTCCCCTCACACATCCTCCTTTGGCTCCTGCACCAGCAGTCTGCTAATACAAGGATACGATGAAGGCTACAGACAGACCTCTAAATACACATCCACGTCATTGTTTAGTTTATTCATTTTCCTGCATGCACTATTACTCAGAACCACAGTCGAAAAGAAGCTGGGCTGCTTTTAACTTTTATAGCTGACTCGAAGCTCTAGCACTCAAAGGTGTTCTCTGTATTCGGGAGTTAATGAATAAATGGCACTAACTGATATGCTCTGCTAATTACCTTAATTGCACCGAACTGTTTGACAGTATCACGTATGGAAAGAGAGAGCACTCTGCTAGTCCAAATGCACACACCATTTGGGAGCCTGAGGGGCCGCAGCCCCTTCCTGAAGCCGGGTCCAGAGAAGGGGCGCAGCGCAGCTCCCCCAGATGCCAAGAAACGCCCTGATCCCTGGGCTGAGAAAGGGCAAGGCAACAAAAGCAGCACCATGGGCTCCGAATTCCTGCTATGGCTTCACAGAGAAGTTTTCTATGGGGATATTTTGGCTCTAGGCAAGCTGGTGTCCAACGACCCTGCTGACAGCAGGGAGTGGGGGCTCCATCAGCAAAGCCCCTGCCAGTCCCTAGTGGACGATGCCCAGTTACAGGGACACCTGCTGGGTCAGGTCCAGACACAGGGGGACTGGTGCAGTGAACTGAAAATGCTCACAAATGACAATCTAATCTTTCGTATTTTTAGTTTTCTTTCTTTTCTTGCAGTAGAAAAGCAGCCTCTCCTTTGAAATTATTACTAATATTTCTATTACTGCACTACTTTGAAGAGGAAGATGAGTCAAGATCCTGCTGCGCTAGAAAATGTGGTGTTCCTCTGTGCACTAGGAAATTTTCAAGTCTTAGATTAACTACGTTCAGGATACCATCAATTAATGCATGATTTGCAGTGCAACTTCCAAGCATTTTCTGTTGCACTTCAATACTGTAACGTAAAATTAACCTGTTATTATAGACCTCTTGCTGAGAACATGCACATTAGATAAGCTGGTGGCTCTTTCACTGAGACATGCTATACCTTAGTTTAGCACTTCAACATGCAAGGGCTACGCTAACAAAGCACTTTTGCTGGAAGAATGCAAGACATGCTCTGCTGCAAACTTCAACCTACGACATGCAATATCTGTGCTGGTGCAGACCTGTTGGATCTGTTTAACACACCATTGAAAGCTAATTACTACCGCATTCAACATCTGCACTAGTACAGATCTGTTCAGAAACACGCAGCACTTTCCTCGGCCAAGTGTGCTTTACACTGGTTTACAGATTTTCAGGCTTATAAAAATGTTGCAAGTGCAATGATAATTACTGCTTAAAAACACAAGCACATACTGGTACACAACTTCTCCACAGCAAAGTCACAGACTTTGCAATTTGTCATGGGTACATTACTGAAAGATGCTCTTTAGGTTATAACGGTTTAAAACAACCCCTGCCTTCCACAGCACTTATGAACTGAAGCTTCAAGATGATGGCCACCCAAGTTTATTAAGCTACCACATTTTTCATTATTAAACTAACTTCTGTGTTCAGGGCAGGTAACTGTACACATGTTACATGAAAACAGGAATGCAGCAGGCACTACAGCCTGTCCCCTGTGCAACCCCCTGCCACAGGAACGCAGACTCATGGTCCAGGGCTGGGACCTCCCCTCCTGGCCCACCAGGACTGGCACCCAGAGCCCGGCCAATTCCCCCACTTGTTGCAGGGTCCACATGGTTCCACAGCCTGGCTGGACCCTAAGCCCCTCCAGCTGCTACCACTAATCCAGCAAATCCCCAGCCAGACCATCGTGTTGTTGTGAACACCCCCAACTTTCCCAAACCAGGGCTTAGCGTGAAGTGCCAGAACCAGTCTCCGCAGCAGCCTGTGGACCACACCAGGGTAATCCATTGATCTCATTTAAAACAACTGTTCTTAAACAAGACTCTGAATTGCTTTACCAAGAGAATCTAAAACTAATTGTTTTCAACCAATTAATTCTTTCTTGGATAGTCTGCACTGCAGCCTTTTCCTGTTTCTTAAAAGTCCTTTTCAACACATCTTTTCTTTATGAGTAAATTCCTTACTCAGTGGTACTTCTATTTGATTTTGTTACAACCATAGGAAGTGTTAACATGACTGTGGGTCTGTTATTTCCTCTTTGTTAATGCTCAGTGTAATAAACCCTCTAAATTTCCAAATGCAGTAAAAATACAGTTTGACCAGGGAAGAATTTTGCACAAATTGGGACCCTGAAAATAGAAACCCACTGAGTAAGTGCTGCTAGGAGAACTTCTAAGCAAACAATATAGCACTGCCGTCACACTAAAGGCAATCTTCTTTGGTTCCTATCTTCCACTCTTCAATTCAGGCAGGGGAGGAGGGCTCAAGCAAAGCATTTGCAGTTACAAGCATTAAAGAACTGCTCTAAGGAAAAGTGCATTACTGGCATTTATAGAATGGTACAGCAGAAAGGATCTTCCTAGAGAAGATATTTCAACCCAGTTTGGTAGATTTACAGTGATACCTTTTTTAAAAAAAACCAAAAAAGCAAAAAAAAACCAACCCCAAAAGCAGAGGGATAGGAGCTGCTGAGCAAGCACCAGCAGCAGCCGGTGCTGGCAGACGATGTACAGACCCCCCAGGGGCCATGGGCACTGCTCTGCAGGGTCCACATGGTTCCACAGCCTGGCACCTCTCTGGTTGGCACCTCTTCTGGAAGGGCCTCCAGCCACCTGGGGACTGGGGCGGGGATGGGACAAGTGTCACACGGCCACGAGGCAGAGCCCACAGAACAGGAACAGACTCCGCTGCTGCCAGAGCCCGGAGAAGCACCCTCCTGCTTCAGCAGCCGCTAAAATCATGCGCAGAATTGCAAAGACTGCAAATTTGGTTTTGCATTGATAAAGCCTTCAACAAAAACCTCCTCAGGTAACATCTCCTCTAGAGAGTAAGTCCCTCTAAGGGACAACGTCACTCCCTCAGCAATTGCTGAAGACCAGATGGAGGGAAAAAGCACGTGCAACAGAGATGGCCACTGATACGGTAGCCGTGGTGCTGATGCACAGAAGGGGAAAGTAAGATGATTTCAACAATGAGCTTCGATTCCTGACACTCGGGCGCCTCATCCTGGATCCCAGATGGCTCCCGGAGGCCCCTCGCAGAGTGTCACTCCCTTGGCCACCGCAGAGGAGGTGGCACCAACAGGTGCTGAAGCGATGTAGAAAGCAACAGCCCAGAAGCGAGCAGCTCCTTTCCCGCACCCTCCCCGGGCTGCTGTCAGCAAATGAGCTGGGGCTACTCAGAGTTACAGTGATCGATGGCTGCGTGGGTAAAGCGTAACACAAAGCTGCTTCGTCAAATTTACTCCATAATGCCCAGCCAGGGAAATGTTTAATGGATCTGAATGCTGAAGATCAGCGTAAGAGACAGGGTGGGGGAGCCAGAGGCGGCTGTCTGGCGAGTTACCTGTTGCTCTGAGAGCTGAAATGGCCTGTGGGACATTTAAGAAAAGAGAGCTCTTGCCTTTTTCCAGATATCTCATTTGGGCAGCAAAACAAAAAAGACAGAAAGGCCCAATAAGAACGACACCCCAGAGCATGCGGTCTGCGATTTAACACACACATTTGAGCTCCAAATACATTCAGCCCCTGCAAGAGGTAAATGAAAAAAGAAATTACTTTGAAAACTTTTGTTGTAGGTACAGTGACGCATATCACAAGTGACCAATATCACATTTTCTCATGTTGTCCTGAACTCAACCAAACAAAACTTTTCAATCCCTTAAATTTTTCACCCATTCTCAATCTTACTAAGAGATGTATGAAACTGGGTACTTAAATATAAAGGCTGCTGCATAGCACATATTAAAAACACCCAAAAAATATAAGGCCCAGGTGTACAGTTGTAGGAAAGGGCTTGTGTCTGAAATGTCAGGAGGGGAGGGAGCAAAATGTAGTAGATGCTGTTTATTCGAGTATGAAATAAAGTTGTACTTACCAGAGGAACCGACTTCAGGTGTTACACGCACACTCCCCAAGCTGGAGAGCAGCATTTCATCAAACCATAAGAAACAAGGGCTGGGGGGGAGGGGGGGGATCTACTTTTAAACAAAAGATGCCATATATGAAAACATTCTTTATTACCTGTGATCACAGATAACAAGTGCACTTGTTCTGCCCCAGAGAAGACAGAAATTTTGCCGTAGGCAGAAAGCGAAGGCCTTTGCCCAATGCTCCCCATGATCTGCCCAGCTCATCCCCCAGCTGGAGCTTGCAGGGAGCATCACTGACCAAGGGCCACCTGTTTTTGTATCGGGACTTTGAGCAAAGCTCTCTTCCTCAGGAGGCCACAGCGGATGGTTCAACTGATGAGCAGGGACACTTTTGTGCAGCAGGGACTGGGATTAGCTGAAATCTGGCCACTACAGTGGGCTCCCCCAAGATCAAAACTATTACATCAAGGCAATAAGAACTTTTTATTTTCTAGAAAGTCTTTTAATTTCTACCACAAAAAGATAGCAAGTTTTGTCTCACATAAGTTGGTCAATAAAATCTCCCACTTCTCCCTCTTTACTGATCCTGGCACAATGTAACCCATGTAAAACCAGAAAAATTAATGAAATCCATTTGAAAAAAGGCTTGCAAACTGAAAGATGGAGGCAAATGCTATGACCATTTATCTGCACAGGCAGACTGTTCAAGCAGAGGGTCAGTGTACGGAATACACCAAATTTGTATATTACAGACAAGTTCTCACACATTCCCCAGCATAGATGGACCTGTCAGCTTGTGTACATCAGAAGACCCAGAAATATTTTTCTTGTGTGCACGCAGGGCAGCAGCGTATGCACATGGGTTCCTATCAGATGCAAAGCAGCAAAGACTTATTCTGGCAGAACAGCATAGCTGCTAATACATTCTGTGACAGTTCATAGCTTACTTCTTCCAGACAAGCAGACAACTCCCTGATTTCCCATCAATCCAAGACCGCTCGCCCTTCAAGGCAAAATCTGCAAATGCTACTAAACTTCCAGAACCTGCCTCCTGCTAATTTCTCAAACGATGTTACACACACAAAGCCATAAATTCAATACCTATTTCTTCCCCAGCGCTGCCACTTGTCAGCTGCCCCCGGGGAGCGTGTCCTTGGGCCAGCATCCTTGCTCCGCTCAGCTGCTGGCCATAGCCCAGACCCTGGGCTCACTCCTCCTTCTGGTCCCTCTGCTCCTGCACCAACCAGGCAACATGGCTCTGCTCTGTGCACCCTGGGACCACATCCCTGCTCCCCGTAGGGGCCCTGGGCTTGAGTGGAAAGGCACAGCAGCACAACTGTTTTATTCTTCTACGTTCAAGTCATACAGTTCCCATTTTCAGTTTTGAATCCAACTAGCCCACTTTGGTATACACATTTTAAGTTTACATTATTTTTCCTATTCACAGAACAGAGCTCTCAAAACCTCCCCTCCTGTTAGCACACCCAGGGTAGAGCGCTGCCCCCAGCCTGTGGAGGGTCGAGCCCTCAGACATGGGGCAGACTGAGGAGCCCCATCAGTTCAACAGGAATTCTCTGGAGAGAAGGAAGACTAAGAACAGAGCACCAAGCCTGCAAAGATAAGAATAGTTGAAGCAGGAATATATTCAAGCATACCAGCGTGCAGCTGTGATATGCATACCAGTCCCTGTCTGTCCACAGTGCAGGAGGGGGTCCACGGCAGCCAGACAAAACCAGGGAAGCTGGGAGACCCCCCCCTCCAGTTACCTCCATTGTCAGAGGACAGTCTCACCAGGACACTCTCTGCTGCAGAACAAGTCTGAGGCAGCACAGGGAAAAAAACATTTGCTCTGACTTTTCCAACAACTCCTGTCTTGCACTAGTTTCTTCCAATTCTGCTGCTTTTGCAAGGGCTTCACCAAAGCAGCACTTAAAACAGTTAAGGCACATGTGGGCTTTTGTCCCCTTTCATCCCATTCTTACTTCCTTTGTCACTAGTAAAGAAACCAGCCTGATACTTGTAAAATATTGAGCAAATGCAACAAAAATGGTAGTGCAAAAGTCATAGTTTGGAAATAAATGTCATTAGCCATTTTGTCAGGCTGAATAGTTGCAACAAACAGCGCTGCCTCCAGCAGGCTTAAGTCCCGATTCATACCCTCACTCCTAAGTAAAAAAAATCACCTCTGCAATTCAAAGTCAGTAAAACTCCATGATCAACTATTCAATTTATTTTCTGAATGTTCCACGGAAGCAGGAGTCAAGGTCACCCTCCGCTCTGCCTCTCCTCCCTTGGTGAAACAGCAGTAACAAGCGCACAAATGGTGTTATTTCCAGTTGCCGTTTTTGACAAAGAAAAACCCTGCTGTTCTACCACCTCTCAGATGCAAGATGGCACTGGCTAGTCCTGTTGACAACTCAGTCCTGTCATCCCTGCTTCCACAGGGACTGGGACAGGCCCCGGGGTGCTCCCAGCCCGCAGCCAGGTCCCAAACCAGCTGCCGATGTCACCAACACAAAGACTTCATGCTGAAAACAGCTCCCTGGGCACTTTAATGCAGTTACAGCATCTTCATTTTGGGTATTTTGTTTTCCTTCTCACTACACAGATGAACAGCTGAGAGAAGCAGTTGTCAAAAAGCTGGCCCTAGTAAGGTCACTAACTTACCAAAGACCAAGGTCTAGAAGGTAAGATCTAGGGCTTAATCACCAGTAGGGTGTAAAAAGCAGCCTGAGGAGCTCTTCTGCTGACCTCTGGCTCAGGCAGAAGCAAACTCCCATCTAGAGTTTGTGTCTGTGCTGGAGGTCCTGCGATCAGCCCGAGTGCTGTCGCAGTCCTGTGAGAAAGGACATCGTTACCCATTGAGGGTGTGTGTACAGACCCCACCAAGTTCCAAAATCTACCAACAGCCATTTTGGATACTGAAAATATGTCCCACCGACACCGCCGCCTAAGCATGCCCATGATGAATAAACATGTCCTTTTTCACACATTCATGCACTGGTAACATCTACTGCGGAGCTCTGTCCTGTTACAAAAGCAGCAGTGTTAGTCATTGCAGTAGGGTTAGTTTATACAGGAGTCTGGTTTGTATAATTAATGGAGGTGAAACTTACTGGCATATCTCGGCTGCAGCCCCATGCAAGCAAGCAGAAAGCAAAAATATTTAAAATGGAAGAGAGGAACTGGCTAGCAGGCAGCTACACTCACCCTTTTGTACAGCCTATGGTCCACCAGTGGGCTTCAGATTGCAAAACAATACCAAAGAGCCATTAGCACAGAGAGGGCAAAAACCATACCTTACCAAGAGCTTCACTTCAGGGAGGAGGAGACAACACTTCTGCTTGCCTGGAGAGAAAGAACCCTTCACACTCCTGCCTACCGGGCTCCTCCTTCATCAGGGAAGAGCAGTCCTGTGTTGAGGTGTTTTAGGGCAGTAAGTAACAAGCAAGTAAAAGAAACCCAATACTGTCACCCCTGTGGCACTGCTAGCTGCATCCTGCCTTCCCTTGCAGCGACAGCTTTCTGTCTGTCTCATTCCAAATGCTACTACATAGAAACACCACAGAGCATAGTCACAGCCTAGCAATGGTGCAGAAACCTCTCGGAAGAGTAAAATTTCCCTGATAATTGGAGAAAGAATAGGAAATGGGAGTTACCTTCCCAGTAAAAGCTGACAGTATGGACCAAACATGGATTCAGCTCAGCAAACCCAGCTCCACTCCGGAGCTCCCGGATCCTCCTGTAGACATGTCTAAAGGGGTCATGTTTGGGGATAGCTGAGGAGGTGGCGTCTTCCCAAAACCATTAAATAAACAAACCCTGGATTCTGCCTCACAGAGGAGAGACAGCTCAGCTCACAATGGGTGTAATGGCAAGTTTTAGGCTTAAAGTTAGTCCAGTGCCAGCCAACAGGTCCCAGCACCATGGGAGGATGAGCAAAGCTCTCCTGGGAGGCCAGGAAGTTTCTGTTTCCCGTTCTTAACCAACAACACTTCCGTGACAGCTCATGCTGATACCATGTTATGGCTGATACATGTTTTTCACCAGATTTTTAGAATATGACAATAGATGGACAAATACTTCTTTTTTTCCCAAAAGTCAAAAAGAAACAATACATGTCTGACCACCAGAATGACAACTGCTGATGAATGACCACTTCTGCCTCCATGATACCTGGTAATATTCAGCTACTAGAGCACTAAAATCTTCTCTAAGAATACAATTGACCAAAATTTAAATTTCTTTTCTGATTTTCATCGATGTCTACACATCTATTACTGTGTAGCTTACCGCGAGCTCCAACTGCAGAACCTCTTTCATTAACCCTCTCAAAATATCTGAAATACTGACGGATCAGGCAACAAGCGTAGGTTCAGGAGATTAGAAAACACAAGACCAACGTGCCTGTGCACCCTGGGTCCTCAAAATGACAGGAATCATGTTTGCAAGACTGATTCTTTGCATCAAAAAGCTAATAAGCAAAATAGGACAAGAAGGCCACTTAAGCTGTTCTGCTAGCAGAGAAAGCGCTCTCATAACTGGCTTAAAGTATACTTCGATGAATTTAAAATGGGAAAAAACCAAGCAATCAGATGGTTGTCGGGGAAAGCCTGAGTAAATCTTGCCTAAATGGCTCCAGGATAAGCTCTCATTAAGAGTCATTTATTGATCCTACAACAGAGTCTGTCTGTGGACAAATACCTAAGTTAAACAGTTTAACATTTCAAGTCTGAATTTCTGAACTTTAACAACTTACTGCCTTTTCACTTAGCTCACTACCCGTATGACAGGCTGCAAGTGGCTTTTACAGCCTCCTCTCACGCCTCTATCAGCCGACAGAAACCTGCTACAAGATCCTATTTCTGTGATGTTCCTGTGCATGCTCTCTTTTCTCCCACACTCCCTCAGATTTTCCAAAAATATCTGTAATTTCTGTCCCTTCTACTGACAAGGCACTGTGCTTTAACAAGTGGCTCCACAGTGCCATTTTTACACTAGATGTTAGTTGTATGGCTTGTCCCTGGAAGTTCAGGAGCTTGTATGGCCCAAATATTTTTTTATGGAGCCTGGGAATTTCCTAATTTCTTGTTTATAGCAGCAGGATGCTAGTTTTAAGCATTTCAAAAGGAGTGTGTTACAGGATTCCAACCAGCAGCACTCCTGAAACTGCGTGTGGGGTTATTACCCAAGCACCAGTCACAGCATCATCAGCTGCATCCTGCGTGAGCGCGACACAGAACACAGAGCAGACTGAGTGGATGTAACTAGGAGGCTTATATAGAGGTGGTTTTAAACTTACTTAACATAATAAGTTTTATTACTCTGTCCTTAGAAATAGGTAAATAAGATATGTCAAGCAGTGAGGAATAAATGTAATTATTAAGACACAGAAAATTCAGAAAGCTTGAAGAGGAGCAGATGAGAAGGAAGCAATTCCCTCATCTCCTACCCGGATTGTTTCCCCTCTGCTGCTTCTTCGTATTTCCTGCCTATAAATCTCCAAGACCTAAATCCATCTCCCACAGACGCAGAGAGGAGAGAGGAGACTGACTACAGGCACAGGGATGGGACCTGCCTGCAAACTTCAGAGATGAGAACGAGCAGGGTCTCGCTCTGCAACAGAAACAACCGATGCTGAGAAAAGGGATGGCAAAGAGCTGAAGGCAAGAAAAAATGCTGGAATTGTGGGAACCTAAGCCCCAGAGAGTCCCAGTTACTCAGCAGCTGGAGACCTGACCGAGTGTGGGTGAAGCGCATGGTGCATCCTGGACCTTGGTGGGAAACCAGTGACAGAGCCAGTCGTGAGGGATTTTTCTCTGGGCTTGTGTGTGAGTTGGCTGTAAGAGCCTCGGGCAGGGTGACCCCACGCTGGAAACAGGCATGTGTTCTGCCTGGATCTCAAGCAGATCTGAGAAGACAGAGACGTTCCGAGCCTCAGTGGGACACGCTGCCCAACAGACACCACAAAACAAACCTCTCAGTCTCTTCCGCACGCCCTGCCGAGAGCAAGAAGCCACTTGTGCTTCTTCATGAACAACTGTGGCTGTTTCAAGTGCATTTGAAACTGGCCTGGACACTATAAAGCCCTCTTTCTTGTCCACACGTTACTTCCCACTGAACCTGCAGGTCTTTCCACAACACGAGCCACTGACCTCCTGCAAACCACAGCTCTGAAATCCTACAAAAAGTATCCATCTGTTTCTAATCATCAGGCCTCTCAGAGTTCTCTGTGTTCACACATCACTAGGCCGAACTAGACACACTTCAAAACGTATCAGGTCTGACTGGCTCCTGAGTGGATGAAATGCATGTGTGGTGAGAATGGAGGGAACAGTCAAAAGTATCTGAATCCACTTTTGTATGGCAAAGTTCCAGTTTGCAACCTGAGCATATATGGGATCCTTTCACTGAAAAACCAAACAAATGCCCTGCAGGTAGCAGAGTGTGAGTACGGCAGCGGTAGCTGCCACGTGAGCCCTTTGGGGAACCCGCACAGGGTCCCACTGCAGCAGAGATGATTTGTCTTTGCCTGTACTCCCAGTGTATGGAGGTGCGTGTGGAGTGGCTGATGTGAACTAACTTGTTTGATGCTCTTTTGGCACATTCCACCCATCCACATTAAAAAGAACCGGTATTTGATGAGAGTTTACCAAATGATTCTGTGACCAAACTAAAGGCATTTCCAGTGTACACTATATGCTATCGCATTTTGCACTTTCCCACACACCATGAATGCTTTGTGCAGTGCTCACAAGATGTAGCTAGGATTCAGTAAACTTTCTTTCAAGTCCAACTTTTAAAGTCACGTGCCTTGCCTTGCTCAAAGTTTCCTTCTTCTGTGTCTCCCAACACAACCCGGGAGACTTTACCACGCCATCAATGGAGCTGAATATGATTCTCATTTAGCAACAGTCCTAAATTAGAGATTTGATTTCTGTCAGTGTATCTTGGAAGCAGCTGGGCTTCATTATTTGATTAAAAGCTTTGTAGTGAGCTGGTTCTGTTATCTTTCACACTGCACTCATTGCTGACACACTTGACTATGGCTATTGCTCTAATGAAGGGCAGACACCAAAGACTGTCCTACCTGTGGCGGCAGCGTCGTAAAAACCGCATAATCTTGCGAGCAGCTTGATCCTGCTTCTTGGTAAGCAGACTGCTTCTAAACACACAAAAAAAAATCCAACACTGAAGTGTAAGCAAAACTAGGGAGATGAATATTAAATGCAAGAATAATTATCCTGTGAACAACTGTCCTTTTCCCACTGGCCTTTGTCTGTAAATTATAGCACAGCCCTGATGAGTATAAAAACAATATATAAAGATCCTGGTAGCATCTAACATCCAAACAGCTCACCTGAGTTTCTGTTGTACAATGGTGGCTGCCCGACGGTTCTGCCTCCTCTTCCCACACTCCTTGTAGCTGCGGTAGTACTGCTGGATCAGCATAGCGGCTCGTCGGCTTTGCTGGAATTTCTTCTGCTCATAATAACTTCGGAATTTGCTCTGGATAAGAATGGCAGCTTGCGTCATCTTTTTATAAAGTGCATACTACAAGAGAAACAAAGAGAAGCTGAGGCATTCCAACAAACCAGCAAGAACCAGGTTCCTACACTGAAAGACTCTTGTTCCACTAAGACATGGTGAGAAGCAAAGGAGCATCTACTTGCTGACTGGGAAAAGGGCAACAGCAAACGGGAACAAGGGTGAGACGATGGTCTGCATCAAGAAGCAACTGCCTGTTTTTCTGCCCTGGAAGAGTTTAATGGGATTGGTTTTATTTATTTATTATCCTGGATTGTGTTAACACAGCTTCGTGTTTGTACCGCAGTGGCTCTGCCTTAGAGATGAAACTGCTGACTGGGCTGAGAGGAACTGTGTGTCTCCCTTGTGTACAGAAATCTCATTACAAGGTATGGGATGCTCATTTCTATGCAGTCACTGCTTTTAAAGACTCTTAACAACAGCAGCAAAACCACTCCATTTTCTAGCCCAAAATAAAGCAGGCACAAACTCTTAAAAAGAAAGTCTTCTTTATTCTATACCCTTTTCCTTTTAAAGCATGCAAGTAGATGCCACTTAATAGAAACCATGTGCATTCATGCATGTTTTTAAAAGTCCTTTTTAAGATACAGGTGTAGAATAACGTACAGAAGTTGCACTCATACCTCTGAACTAACACTAAGACAGAGATTTTCAGTGTTTACTGGTTTTATTTTGAATGTTTCAACATTTTCAAAACTTGCTCCTGGATATTTTATCAGCTATGACTTCTGCTTGCCTTATCAGACAGACGAGACACAGAAATAACAGCCACTGCCCTGTACAGGGTAACATCCTAACATATCTCAATGGAGTTTTCCTGTCTATTGGGAAAAAAATCCAAAAAGCAAAACAAACACACGCTCCCAACATAACCCCAAGGCAAAAACCCTTACGGTATAATCACAGACCACCATTTACCAAATTTCACTTTTTGGAATTGAAGCAGTCATTAGGTGCAGTTATATCTTGCCATTTTTTTGTTGTTGTCGCCTTTTTCACATTTTAAATTAAATGGATCAGATTGTGGTTTTACATTAGCTATTTAATTAAGTCCACTCATGGGCTTGTTGTGGTTTTCCTTACAATTTTTATCCCAGATGGGACTTCTGTGGCTGAGTTACAAACCCCTGAATAGAAGGGTGCAGAGAGCTGTGGCTGTTCAGATGCAGTCACGTGCCTGTGCTGATCTCAGCAACGCTGCAACAGAACGAGGACAGGCACGAGAAGGAGGAAGCAGCGGTCACGGGGGAGATCAGACCCCGATATGCTTGCGCTCCGCTCTGAGACCCACAGCTGACGAGCTGCTCCCTCTCCTCCTCCCTCCAGCGGGGTGAGGGTCCCCCAAGATGCCAAGGGCAGAGCCTGGCCAGCCCAGCGCCGGGGGCTCAGCTCACCCACACCCACAGAACAGGGGACCGCAGGGCAGGCGGCGCCGGGATGCAGAGTGCAGAGGACACACTCCTGTGCTCCCCAAAATACGAGGCAGAGGTCACCGTGTGATGGCTAAAGGAAAGCTTGTCCTCTGAAAACTGGCTTCAAAACGTTCCCTGCACCTCAGCCCATCACTGCTGATATGTGTACCTGTGGAAGCTAAAGACTTTTCCTTTTTTAAAATATTTTGTTAGTTGTAATACCACGTTGAAATGCTGTGGCACAGCAGCCCCTACTGATAGCCCATAAGGCTTGGTTTGTCAGTGATTTCTCAACCACAGGCATTATTAGTGGATACTATTAAAGCATTTCTCTAAATGCCAGGTTCTCCTGGTTTATACTGAACGTGACAGTTAGTGACCCATGGGGAATTGTTTCCAAAATAGCATTTGTATTTGTATTACCTTCAAGGCTATCCAAGTAAGCTTAGGGAGAAACAGAAAAATACATAGTTAATGTTAGTTTTGCAAATAAAGAAGGAAAAAATAAAAAACCAAACCATCTTCTTTCAAAAATAAGTGATTCCAGGATCCAAGACAAAGCAGTTTGTCAAGCAGTTTTTGAACGGAATTAAGCTTCCCTATTACAGGAAACATTATTCCAAACACCAACCATGTGACAGGCTGGATATGAATCACGATGCAGTCACCTAACACTAGAAAGGCTTCCCAAATACATGGTTTTGAAAGCTGTAAAATAGCACAGGCATCTTGCCTTTTGCTTTATGTAACACACTGTCAGGCATCAGACAGCTTGAGTCTAGCAGGGTACAGAGAGAAGTGGGATGGGGGCTCTAGCTCCAACAAAAAAACCCCCAAACCAACAAAAAAACAACCAAAACCCAAAAAGGAAAGAGAAAAAGTATCTTCTTTTTCTGGGGTTAAGAACTCAGCCTAAAAGTGTGTCTCCAACTAAAGTCTGGAGAACAGTCTCAGTCCTGGAACAACTTGCATCAACCTAAAACGCGTGGCTTCACATAGTTTAAAAGTATAGTATGTGCAAAATAAAACAACCTATTTTTCATCTTCACCTTTATCAAAGGCAAAACCAACTTCAATTTCACAATGAAATTTGGCAAGCAAATAGTCAGAGAATAGTCTCACCAGGCAACAGCATGCATAAAGGCCAATACGGAATACATCACTGCCCTCTGTCTCATAGCAAAAACACAGCTATCACAAATAAAATCCTTTCAAGGATTCCCTCCAAAATTAAAATTCAGGACAAGAATTTTCTTCCCTTTTCAATTTTGCCTGAGCAGGGTATTTCCTTACTCCATGCTGCAAAGCATACAAAAGCAACACTGGGGTAATTCCCATTACAAAGGTCTGTGTTCACAGCATTTACGTGTGTTCCGTAAAATTTCACTTCCTTGATTACCTGTTTGTACTTTCGGTAGCAACGCTGAATAACAGCAGCAGCCACCTCTTGCTGTTCCCGGAGAGGACGACCCTGCATGGAGAAGAGAAGAAGCAGTAAGTAGTCAGTGTCCCAAAACAGGAAAGATGACAGTAAGTGGCTCAGAGCAGCTTCAGGGCATCTACTTCTAGATCGCTCCCATCAGTGCCATCTGGTCTGGGCATTTCCTGGAGAGATCACTACTGCCAGCTCAAACAAGGGACAAGCTCTCAAAAGTGATCTTTACACCAAGCAGGCAACTAACCGGGACCTCTGGGTTGTATTTTGAGGATACTCTTTGCAAGTGCTATTCTGGCACAGAAGGCACGGCATGGCCTGCTCTCTCCAGCTGCTGGGTAAACATCAACAAGTAAATGCCAGGAGCATTGAAAAGATTATGACAAGAACTGTACTTTTGTCCCAGGAATGGGTATTACTCGCATTTTGTTTTGTAACACATTACACTCTCTTCACACCTAACAAGGAAGACATTGGATGTTTTGGCCACATACCTTGTATTTCCTGAACACTGTCTGGACGAGTTTGGCAGCTTCGTAGAGTTCCCTCTGCTCATGATCAGACAGAGTTAACTGTGCAAACTCATTTTCTACCTTCTCGCTGGTGGATGCACTCAGAAATTCAGACCAGTCTGCTGCCGAGGGAAGGCTGGGTTTCTCAAAAGCTATTTCACTGATTGGTGAGCCTGCAGGGCTCAAGCTGGTGTTCGAAGAAGGAGTCAGGGGTTCGCTATACAAACTTCTGAAATATCAATCACAGTAGGAATTATTGGCTCACAGAGCACCTGGGCTGGCATCATAGATAAGGACTACAACATTTCTGAGTTCAATCCTATGCTCCCCGCCCTCTTTCCAAGCAACACCCCGCATTCCTGAGCCTGCCCATACCACAGACTTGGCACTGGAAGAGAAGTCACAAGTCAGACCTTGTGGCCACATTCCCCTCCTGCATCCTTCTGCATGCACACGAGTTCTCCCATGAATTTACACCTGTGCTGGCAACAATACGTTTGACCAGAAGAGTGTGGCTGGGGTTGAACAGCAGCATTGAACCCCACTGAGAAACAGCACCCACAGACTAAAGACTGAGCGCTGCTGCCCAGCACTTGCACCACTCGAAACCCCAGAGTGATTCCACAGCTCCCACTGACCGTATCTGTGCAGCACTGGGCAGATGGTCGACATCAGCAAGGTAACTGGCCAGCCAGCTCATCGTGGTGCTCATGGCAGCACCCTCTGTTCTCTCCACCAGCGGCGACTCCATTGGCACAAAATTCTCCCGCTTGATCCTGTCAGGCGTAGCTTCAATAATGTGCTCCGCAAGTGTCATCATGTTCACCTGGGAGGTAGAGAGAGCAAACCATTGCTGCCTGGCAGTGGGAACCTTGCGCTTGTGTGCTACAGCCCAGCCTTAGACAGATTGCCCCATTTTCCCCAAACTGGAGTCTACTGCTTCTCTCACATTGGAGGGAATTCATTAACCAGAGCTCATTTGCTTTTCTGTCTCTTCTGACAAAGCACTGCAGGATTTCATATTCCCCAGACCTGTTTGTCACTGAGTGTTCAAGGAACCTAGGAGATCTGGTGAAAGGTTTATGTCACTGGAGCTTTGCTGTGCGCTGCGTCTGGTCGTCACTGTGGTCCTGTTCCCAAAGGAAGAGTGGCATTGCCACTCTTTCACCGATGTGCAATAGAGAATGACAGGACAATAAAGGCACATCAAGAGAAGTTAAAACCCTTGGGATGACAGTTTCGTCAGGAGCTTCTGAACCATATCCCCTCTACCTGCCCAGGTTCACAGGAAATTTTAATACAAAGAACAGAAAACAGTTTTTATTTTGCAAAGATCTGGTTCATCTGTGTTACACGAGGAAGATGAGAACATTCAGAGATGCCAGGGCAGTGCATGTAGGCTGTGCTCCCACTACTCTCTTCACTCAGAAGGCCAAGCACAGTATCTTTTCCCCAGTGACTACTTCTGTCCGGCTTCTGATGTGTTTTTACTACTTATATTCCATACCTGCTGGGATTTTTCTTTTCCCAAACTCATTGTCTCTCCCCGTCTCCACTCTTACCTCCTTGTGCTTTAAAGTGCAGTGGTGTGGCCTGTACCACAGCACTGCCTCTCCTGGTCACCTTGTCCTTGGAAGGATAGCTTTCCCATTCCCAAAGAGCTATGGGGTCGCCTCAGCTTCGTTTACTGATGCAACCAGAAGGCTCTGATTTTTCCTTGCAAAATTGCAAACAATTTTGTGTGTTCTGTGCACTGCTGAAGCATATGCTAGCGTGTAACACTAAACACTAACCATTAGCCTTTGCCTGCGGTTGAACGGACGCCCTTTGATACCAGGAGACAGTACACATTGACTGTATGACCACCCCACAGAATCTCTACGTTTCTCACAGGCTCCTCTGTGCAGCCATCACGTTCTCCCAGACTGCTGATCTCGGTGCTATGGGCACGTTTACCTGCAAGTCATCCATGTGGTGTAAGCAGTCCTCCTCCCCTGCACTGTCCCTGTAGGACAAGAGCTCTGCATCCACAATCTCCCTGTCAGCCATCATCAGCACGTTCATCTGCTCCCGCTGGCGTAGCCGATGGGCTACAGTGTCCTTTCCCAGAGCAGCCCCCTTCTGGCTCCCCGACACCTGCACTGCAGACACACCAATATAAATGTCTTTTGGGTTCCACTTGATGCCTGCTTGGCTGCCAGAACCCCGGAACCCTTCTTGGATGTGCTGGGAGAGCTCCCGGCTATAGTCCCTTATCCCTTCACTGGGGCTGATTGTCTCAGTGGCGGATTGCTTGGAGCTGGAGTTCTGCTTCCTGATGTTCGGCTGCTCCAGGCTCAGTGCAGTGGAAAGCAGCTTCTCTTGCCGGGCTTGAAAGTATTCAGGGCTCAGCTTATGTTTTTTGGGTGCAGGGTAATCTTTCTGAGTCTCACTGCTGTAGTAACTGGAAGGTTCTGATCTTGGTCGTCTCAGCTCTGGAAACAAACAGATCAATCATCAAAACGAAACACACAACCCACGATGGCTGTAAGAACCACAACAGCTCCTGCCACTGAGCTGCAGGTGGAGGTTTGTGCCCTGCTCTGGGACACCTGACAGGATGAGCAAAGGGAGTAACAATCACCCCAGAAGAACACTGCCTCAACCACTCCTAAGGTACACACATCTTTTTAAAGCAGGCATTCACTCCTCTTCCTGATACTCGTGCAAGTGCACTGTTCTTGACATAGACAATGATAGAGGAAAGAATTAAGTATGGACAGCTGGGCTACATGCAGCATCTGCCACTCAGGGGAGCTCCTTGTCCCCAGGTTTTCACATGTTAAGTGTCAGCAAAGCAGCGCATGCCCTCAGGGCTGTTTTACCTGTGTTTGTACTGGAAATCACAGTGACTCCCTTCTGAGGCTCCTGAGAGGCAGCAAGCTCACTGTGCCACTGGGACACCCAGTTCTCTGTGTTGGAGTCTGTGCTTGAGGGGCACTGGACCCTGGGGTTTTGCCCAAGCTGAGTTTGCTCATCACGCTGGAGCTGCTCCAAGCACTCCGCCAACTTCACATGGCCTCGAGAGCGGGCGATGGCCAGGGGCAACCTCCCGAGGGAGTCAGGAATAGAGATGGCTCGGCGGTCCCACTTGTACAGCACAACGGCTGCGTCCATGTGACCCAGGGCACATGCCCACATCTGGAAAAGAACAGACAATTGACCCACTGGGCAACCTGCCTTCTCCTTCCCTCCTAATGCAGTGGAGTCTGCTCCCACCTGGTGGAAAACAACTCTGATAAGCAAAACCAAAACATGCTTGAGCTCCAGCAACTGGCTTTCATAAATGTTCTACCCTGACAAACGGCCATTACAGAGGATGAGACGCATGCTATTCTCTCCTTTGACAGAGAAACCTCAATCTGCCAAATGAAGCTGACATTTTAACAGTTTCTTATTTAGTAATAAGTGTTTTGGGGGTTTGGCTTTTTTTTTGACTTTTTTTTTTTGGCATCAGTGCATAGACAGAACAGCCTCATATGCAAAGGACTCTGAGATCAGAGACGTGTAGACAGGACTAAAGGTCGGGAACAATAAAATCAACACTGCTGTTGTAAACTGGCACTTCTGGTTCCACCTGCTTTGGCTTTTTGCTTGTTTAAATTCTCAGTCACAATTTCATGATTCCAATGTCCAAGATATTGTAAAGATTTTACAACGTCAATCATCCAAAGAGAACAACTTAAAAGAAGGTGTGTAAAGTCCTCTCTCCAACACAATACTAGAGACTAGATTTTGGTCTGTTCCCTTCCTCACATTACTCAATGACAAGGTTTTTTTCTGTGTGACCTCCCTCAACAAAATGCCAGGAGGCTGATATTGTGGCATCTGACCATTTGCACAGCAAAGACACATAAGAAACATCTACTCTTTGGAATGTGAAACACATTAGGGAAATAACACATCAGAAAGAATTCTGTAGGGTCCTCAGATTCTCTAAGAAGTTTCAGTTTCTGCTCTTACCAGAGGAGTGCAGGAGAAATGATCCACATTCAAAGGGTCAACTTCTAGCTCCAGATCGATGCTGTCTGCGTGTTTGGTGCTACAGAGGAAAGGACAGAACAAATGATGCTCTGCAGCCATGGTAGGGTCATTGCCCAAATGCACAGCTTTACCCATGGCACCACACCACAAAGAAGTGGACACACATATGCCCATGACACACATATTTACTACAGACAGTGCCCCCACCAGAGACTTTAAGAGCATGGTACATCCAGTGCCTGGACTCACTCTCTCAAGAGACAGGTCCCATAAGATCAGAGGCAGGAACAAGTTCAGGGACTTGGCTGTTTGTAAGGGACAATGAGAAATCTGGACCAAGCAGAGCTTACATATGCTTCTGCCATGCCTGTACTGACCCCCAAGAGCCCAACTGGGTCTTACCGCCATTTGATGAGGGTCTGGATCAGTGTAGCATAGCCCTGGGCAGCGGCTAGGTGGAGCAGTGTCATTCCTCGGAAAGTCTTTGAATGGATCAAGTGTTTGGACTTTGCCCAGCAAGCACGACTCATCATCTTCTCGCACACCACCACCACGCGGCTCTCAAAGCAGCTGCCCAGTGTCCCAGTCCCAGAAACGCACTGAAACACCACACACATCCCAGTTTAACCACCAAGGGGAGCTGCAACCTGCCCCAAGCAGACAGTCTCCCACTGCCACAAGTACCCAGACAGTGGCAAATGTGAGTGAACGCCAACTCCTGTTAGAGACACCCACAAGTCAGACTTGTTTAGGAAAAACTATAATCCTTTCCAGCCACCCCAAAACCAAACTCTGATAAGAAATCACAAAGCTGTCATGTGGGGACACAACGGGGCTCATACCTGCACTTGCGTTCCTCCATTCCCGCTCCCGTTGCTCCCACCTCCTACTCCTTGTTTGTGCTGCTGGGAGCCTGTCATTTCAGCCATTCTCCTCTCCATCTGCTCAAGTCGCTCCAATATCGACATCCTGAACTGGTTATCTAGGTTAGAAGAAGCCAGAATAAGGATATTTCTATGAAAAGAAAGCTCACGTTTTTGTAGCCAACAGTAGGAAGCCACAAACAACTACCCTGGAAGTCACACAGTAGATCTGCTCTGCTTGGCAACACACAGGGACACTTGCCCTGCAGCACTCTAGCTCTTCAAATTCCTGCAGCAGCCCTTTGACTACAATTACAGAGAAATTCCTTAAAGAAAACAGACTGAAAAATGAAAAATGCAGGTGGAAGATGGTCCTCTTCCTTTGTGAATCTAGCTGTATGCACACAATAAAGGATTGGAGTAGCGCAAGTTCTTTGAACACAAAAGCAGACCCTAAACAAATATAACCGTTCAGCCAGCATTTCATTTCTGTCAAACTACTCTCCGTGTTAGAGCCAATCCCCCTTCTTTCCAAGGATCCTGAACTCAGCTTGGCTTGTTCCCTGAACTGTGCAACAATGGTACCTGGAGGAAAAAGACTCCTCTGCTTCCTTCTGTGCTTAGAACAAGAAGCCTTTAAAAGGCACGTGCTCCTTCCCTGACAGGCTCCCTTTCTTGGAAAACAGCTTCAGCCAAGGGCCAGAGACAGGACTACCAGAGATCACTGAGTATGGGCACTGATAATCCAGTAACATCACTCTGAAAAGCAGCACAGCACTTGAGCCCTCTGGTCTCTGGAGACAGCTCAAGGCTGTATTAGCTATTTTCTCCTCCTTGCACTGTAACCCGGCACTATTATACAGCTAGCAATGCTTGAATAGTGGGGCAGGGGAATTTAGACAGGGTAACAGGGCATTGCTAAACCTGCTGCTGCAGGAAATGACTCAAACAATCACTCTGTGCTCAGGGCCAGTCAGTGCAGCTCAAGAGGCTGCAAAACAGAGAGCTCCTTCTGCCTTGTGACCCCTCACAGGGAAGCTTCACGAAGCTCATGTGAAGCTGGGCAGGATAATTTTGTGGACAGAAAACATTTCACAGATCTTGCTATCATGCTAACAGTGGATATAATAAACTGTGGAGAAAAGACAACCCTCATGCTGTTGGGTTTCACGCACCCATGGTGATGGCATGTTAGTGCAAAGCACTGATAACCCAGAACAAAGCACACTGACAGCAACAACAATCTGTGCATCAAAACAAATAAGCTCTGACCAGGTTTTAAAAGGAAAAGTCTTCTTTGAGTGACCTGGCTACACGCAGAGTGCATCACAGGGGCACTTGTGTGCTCAGCAAGGCTCAGCTCTCACCAGAGGATATCAGAGAGACCCCACCTCTCTGCTGGATGGCACTGGAGACCACGCTGCAGACCATCGATAAGAGACTACTCAGGTCCCCTGGCTAAGGACGTGCCCCTCTCCCTGCCAGGTAGCCGTGGTTTGACAGTAGCCGAGAGCTCAGCTCCTAGGGGCTGTACTGCAGCATCCCAGCCTGGCGCGAGAGCCGGGGAGCATGGCCAGCACCCCCAGCCTCCCTGGGAGGGGAGCCCACTGCAGCCTCTTCTCACCTAGTCCGAAACAATATTGATTATTATCAGCACCTTATTAATGATTAATTTGTCCTGTTAACTGTGAAGGCTCTGTGAAAGCGACTGACAGGGACAGGAGAAAACGCTGGTAAGGCAGCCGCGGCTGCAGCACGGTCCCTGCCAGGGATGCTGCAGAGTGCTGCAGTGCAGCCCGCGGCAACGCCTCCGCCCGCTGCCGCACGTACGCTGCGGATCCCCGCGGGACTCTGGCCAACGGGCTACTACAACTCGGGCTCTGGGAAACGGGGCCACGATTGCCGCGCAGGCTCACAGCTCTGTTCTGCACATTAACGCTGCTCTCGCTAGCAGGGCAGCCAGCACTCGCTTTTTATTAGAGCTGAGAGCAGCAATGCACACCAGGGATTGCATCTGAGCATTCAACCTCATACAGGCAAAAGTAGCATCTTTTTTAAAGAAGAAGAAATTCAGCCTGAACTGGCCAAATCTATAACTGGCATTATAAAACAAGCACCCCAGGGCTGCAAGATACCGGAGATGTGCTCCTACCGATTCAGCTGTCAGAAAAGAATCATTATTCTGTACAGCCAGAAACAGCAGGAGAAAATTATTCTGGCAACATGCAGAAATACTCTGTGCCGATTACTATTCTTTCCCCTTTTTTTTCCAGCTGAAACCATTATGTAACAAAGACGAAGGGCCCCATATCTGCGCTCATTTTCCTGGCTCTTCTCTCTAGGCTCTGTGACCTCTAATGAGTGAAGACTCCACGTTTCCTGATACTGAGCTAACGACACTGCTTCCTGACATTTTGGAGGACTGAAGTCACTAAACGGACATATTTCAGATCACTACCCCCAGATGGGAACACTAGAAAGAAGAGCACTAGAAAGCACTACAACACTAGAAAGAGGAACAAAGAAAGAAGAGCAAGGAACTTTTCTTATGAAAAAGAAATTGAAACAGCATCTAGTGCTCCCACATATTCCTGTTCAGATACCTGGACAGTGCTCCTAGGAAGCACGTAGGGCAGCACTACCTGATGGAGGGAACAGAGTATCTGTTTGACTTAACAGGCATCTGAAAGACATTATAAACTCACCACAGTAAGCTGTAACTCTGCAGCATCGTACCAAGACAAGGGTGTTTTTCACAGATGGTTGTAAATCACTGCTCAGCCTACAGGCAGGTCAGAAATATGGGGCTATTAGTAAAATGGGAAGTGGAAACACATTGTGGAGCAGCAGCACAGAGCAAAGGGACCCTCTGTTCACCCCACAGCAGGGAGCACAACGGATCAGAAACCTCCAGGCAGTAAATGAGGGAAGTGGGGTGGTGGCGCATGGAAACCTCTACGCTGCTCATTTTCCAGGTGATTAAACTCACTACCTAAGCAGCTAGAACAAAGGCACAGCGGATGGCAATTTCAAAATGATTTATGTATAGCGCTTCCATAATCAATTCCATGGTATCAAGAACACCAAGGTGTCCCCTTCAAGAGCAACTGGTCACTTTAAGTGCGAGCAATGCACTATCCACCAAAAAAGTAAGTGAATTAAAAAAAAGGGGCTGGGAGAGAGAGCAAGAACAGGAAAGAGAAGACAGCAACTATCTATGCTGCAGGAGTTGGTACATCCTTAAGGGAATAAAACAAGAACACCAAAGGGAGGGACCTTCCCCAGGCTCCCCCCGGACTCAGCAATGAGACGAAAGGCTCTCATTCCACACGGGGACTCAGACACACAGCAGACAAATGGCACTCAGCCCAGTCAGCACGGTGCCCACCCTGCTGTGAGCCCAGAGACGTTGCAGCAAGCCCACCACAGTGGTCCTTCCTTGTGTGGAATACCCTGCGATGTCCACCCCCCCAACAGCACGGTTCCTTCCGTCCTTGCCCAGAGTGGGGACAGGGAACCTCCTCGCCTCCTGTCAGGCTCCCAAAAGTAAATCATGTACAAATACCAATTTCTGCACGCTCTCCTCGGTGTACTCCTGCAGATTCTCTCAGGATCATTTTAAAAATCAACTGTCCGCAGGCAGGTGAACTTCCGAACTATCTTACCAGGCTGCACTAGACCTACCCCGTTAAAATTAAGCTACAAGGAACAAAGATGATCTTGTACCTTAAAAACTTGCAATTTTGCAGAGGCCTTATTAAAGACTAAATCCTTTAGGTGACATCCTAGGAGTCAATATTCTGTAAGACCCAAGTTTGCATTAAAACATTGTCTCTTCTGTATTCTCAGTAACAGGACTTGGCCGGCTTCTTCCCCAGCATAACGTAGAAAATAGTACAACTTATACCACAGAAACTGGCTTGAATCAGTTATATAGTCCCATGTTCAACAGGCTCAAAACCAAAGTCAGCTTTATATACCAAGAGTCGTACACGATACACCTAGTTTATCTTTAGAACTGATGTCTCTGCGTCCCCATTAGCAGCCCCTACAGAAAGATGCTACAGCTGTGTAAAACTTAGAGGAACTGGGTACCGAGCAGGACTGAGGTCTGAAACCAGATCCTCCAGCCCAACAGTGAAGGTATCAGACGGCACCACAACACACTCTCTAAGCAAATTACTGTGCTTCACCCCAAAAGAAAACCAAGCAAGACCTAACCTAGTCCTGATAACTGTCTAATGCATTTTCCTGTGAAAAACCTTAATTGCCAAAAAAGCACTGTCAACAAAGCCCAAACAAGGTGAAAATTAAGTGCAAACAAGAGCAAAAAAAAGCCATCTGGAATTATGTAATTTACTTTGCAATAATTAAGAGATGGGCTGTAAGTGCCATAGGGCTGAACAGTCCCAGTTCCACTTGGAGACATTTAAGTTCCTTTATCCCTTATTATTTCTTAATTGTGCCATCACACTCTCTTCTGTCTTGCCCACATCAGCATCTGTATAAGAGCCACCCGATTAGCAGGCAACAAACTTACAGGAACACGGCTTCCATGTTCTTATCTTTTATACTCAGGGGAGGATCTCACAGCAAGTACCCACCTCGCAGTGCACTGAAGACAAGAGCTCAATTGCATATGACTCAAGTTGTCAAAATAAGCTTTTCTCCCACTGCATTACAGAGGAAATTTACACAGCTCCAGCCCAGCAGAAGATGTCTTGCACTGGGAGCACCCCAACTCTTTCCAAAGGCAGCAAAGATGCATATACATATACATATGCACGTACTTGAGGTTTTACCCAAGGACTCTGCTTTTGATGTTAAAATTTCAGATTTTTTTGTGAGCCAAAAAATTAGACTTGCAAATTTTTCCATTTTTCCATTGAGTTTCTTGTGCTGCAGAGCTCAGTCATGAGTGCAATGCCCCAGCGTGCCCCCCTGCCACAGACTTCACAGGCTTCTCACCCCAAGACCTCTTCCAAAGACACTATTTATTTCCCCCACGCACAGTCCTGCACAGACTTCCCCGGCTTCTCACCCCAAGACCTCTTCCAAAGACACTATTTATTTCTCTTTTTGAGCTATGCAAGCAGTGTTCCTGATGGGTAGGCACCAGCTCAAACCGCTGCCTCCTGCTCGTGCTTTATTACAAAATGTAGCATGGCCACATGTCAGCGGAGATCAAATCCAGATCTTGCACTTTGATGTGTGGTTCCTAAAACATCTCTATGGTCCAGGTATGGAGCTATGAGGACATCAACACACAGCCATGAGTTACAAGACCTCCTTCGCTTGACAAGCCAGGTTTAAATTAGCATAGAGTTGCTTTCACAATCTCTGCGCGCTGCTTTACTGCACAAGCAAGTATCTAAAAGGATCTCTTTCATCTCTTAGCCCAGCAAGCTTCAACCAGCAAGAAACTGTACCACTCATGGTATGGCAAGGCTGCCAGAACTATGACACTGCCTTGCACTGATGAGAATAGACCAATAATTTGTAGCAGAGCAGTGCCTACACCACTTGCTCTTTTCCATGCCCTCACCTGGAAGTCTGGGGTTTTTTTCCACGCTGCACAACCCAAACGACAGACGGTATTTGACTGGAAGGGCTAAAGGATGAGGGTGCCCGATCTGCACATCCCACTGGGGCAGGATCTGCCCCGGATACAGTTATTCCCCCTCAGACTTCTAACCACTGAACTAGCTGTGCACTGAGCTGTTCGAGACCTGCATCTGCCCGTGTCCCCAGCCCTGGGCTGGAACACCCAGGGGGCAGGAAGCTGCTCTGAGGGCACTGGCTTCTCTGCACGTGCAGGTTCTTTAAGGGCAGCTTCTGCTCTGACGTCCCCTGCATGGGCACATGCAGACGGAAGGGAACGAGTCGACAGCTGAGCAATGCGAAAAAACATGCAGCGCAAAGACATTTTCCGTTTTGCAGAGGGAGGACACACCATTCCCTCGCCCAAGCAAGCAGTGGGTGGGGATGGAAGCAGCTCCGGACACGTCACTCCTCTGAGTGCCACCGCTCTGTTCACATTTTACAAATCACCTGTCACTTGCCTAGAAAATCTTGCTCAGTTCTTGTACACAGTAAAAATCCTGAACACCTTCCATGTCGCAGCATCAATTTAATCTGATTTAGTACTTATTTCTGAGGTGGCATCATCACGGGAACACGTATTTCTGAAATGAAGCTGCAGCAGCATCCTGAAGGCATCTTACAAAAAGCTCTGTTTAGCAGTAAGCTGTTACAGGTCATGGTCACTACTAGCAAATAAAAGCATTTAAAATTTTTACTTAATATTCTAAATCAAACACATATCTGTGCAAGCAAGACAAGTCACTTCCAGGCCTTTAATTAGTGAGAAATAACTACTAAGGCACAAGATGAGGAAAACACAGTATTTACACTATGAGCCAAAGTGACAGATGCAGAAAGTCCCTGCTTTCACAGAAGAAATAAACACTACTGGGCGTGGGCAGGGAAAATGATGTAATCCAGACCTGCATGTATGGGCAGCATCATTGATTTCAAGCAATTAATCCACCTACCAGAGCAAGACTTCTTACTAGCAACACTCTTCCCATAGTTCTTCCAGTGCTGTAGGACTTCAGCTATTACTCCCATACCTTCTGGGACTACTCCGTCCCTCTCTGTCACCCCAGCAGCCAGTGCTCTCCCAGAAGATGGTATTTCCCCCCACTTTTCTATATCGCGCCATTGCTAGAGAAGAGAAGGGGATGGCTCAGGCTGACTTTTCCCCCAGGTGCTAGTTTCTTTACCAACAGCACTTACTACCTATTTTTCAGTCTTCTCTTCCCCAGAGCTTAGGGATGGCAAGGTTTCCATGTTATCCAGGAACAGCTACTTCAGCAAACCAGAAAAGGAGACGCCATGTGGACTCAATATATTTAGGTAGGGCAGACCACTAAAGATGTCATTTTGTGCTACTTAGTAATTTGTATAAAAACAGTTGGCTGCCTACGGTCACCCTCTGCATCTCAGGTCAGAAATTGGTTGTGCTTTCCCATGAATGCCAACGCTGGGAAAGATGCTGATTTTGAGTGTTTGTGAATATCACCACAGCAGCCTAGGGGGCCGTGCTGTGCTGCTGCTCAACCGCACGGTGCTACCCACCGCTCACCGAGACTCCCTCCCCCCAGGGTTACACCCTAAAGGAGCTATAAACAGGGAGAAAGCACCTCACAGACCACCGTACAGTATCTGTGCTAGGGTACTCCAAGTACCGTAAAAATTGTGAATTAAGTTCTCTTTCATAAAAAATGCAAACTCAAGAAACAAAATATTCACCCAGAAATCACCAGACTGATGAGCAGAATGATATAAAATGGCCTCTATTTGCTGTAAAATTAGGTAAATAGAACTGCTACAAGCCACAAAACTGTGAAACACTAGAATAGGTCAGCAGAAGAGATTTCCTTCACTGGAAGCTTTCAAAAAGTCAGACATTGGTCGTGTTTACCCCATCTCTAACTGGGAGTGGCCTACATGGGTCTTCTGAATTCCCCTTCCTGGTCCTGCTCTTTTTGATAAGCGCCCTGCAAAACAAGTTTTGCAATAACCTGGCAGGGAGCAGGCGGGTGCCTCCAGCATCCCTGAACTCCCCAGGGGAAGGTCTGGGCTACTGACCTCATCCTGCACCGCAGCACCTGCAAACAGGAGAGGTGTCAGGTGCCATCTGTCCCTCTGCACGCCTGATGCTACAATGAAAGCGCTGTCACAACTCTCAGCCCACACGGTAACATCAGGGGAGGGAAACACCACCGCGTCCCACGGCTGGGGGCACAGGGGGAAGGGGGAGGCACAGACAGCTTAAAAGGGCACGCATTCACATCGTAGGTACAGTCGAGTCACAAACACCACAGAAGCATGCAGAGTTAAACCCAAACAAATACTGCACGACACACCGTCCTGTGATACTTACTGGAAGCAGTACTCTGTCACATCTGCACAGGGTGGGGGTCCCGGACCCCTCTGCAGTGCCTCTGCCTGCTTCCAGGTAAAGAAACCCACTGCACCTGGCACCGGCGGACTGACCTGGGAGGCTACAGAGGCATCAGCGGCGGCTCCAGCCGGCGCCCGGCGCAGACCCTGCAGCGGGGGCGGACACGGCGGGCTCCCCCACACCCGGCCGTCGCCTTTCGCATCGTCGCCCGCCGGAGCTCCTCGGTCCCGCCGGCGGGAGCCTCAGCGGTGCCCGCCCCGCTCCTGGGCCGTGCAGAGGCTAGCGCTCGCCGGCGTGCCCCGGGACGGGGAGAGCCCCGGCCGCGGCGGAGGGTGCGGAGCGATGTCCAGCGGCGGGGGGCATGGCGGGGCGCAGGGCCGCCCGAAGGCTGGCGGCGGGGGGCAGCGCCGCAGCACCGGCGGTCTCCGGGGCAGGGTCCAGCATGTGGGAGACCTGCCAGCCTCTCCGCACGGCGACGGGCCGCGCCTCGCCCGCCCCGGGCGAGTCACCGGTGGGACGCGGCCGCCGTCCGCCCCACCGGCGCGCCGGAGCCGCAGACGGGCCCGGGACAGGAAGCGCGGGCGGCCGACACAGGCACCGGTGCGGCGGGTCAGGCGAGGGGCTGGGAGCCGGCGGGGCGGCGGCCCGGTTACCCCGGGCGTGCCCAAGCGCCCATGGCCGCGCCCAGCACCCGCCCCAGGGCGGGCTGCCCCCGAGTCCCCACCGCCAGGCGCTCCGGCTCGGGCTGCCTCGGCGGGGAGCGGGGTCCCGCCGCCGCCCTCAGCCCACTCCGGGGCCGCCCGGCGCCGCCATTGCGGGATACCAGCCCCGTCCGACGCCTCCCCGCCGCGCTCAGCGGAGGCCGGCTCTGCCCGCGGGCGGCGGGAGGCGGCCGTGGCCGCCGCCTTCCATTGTCTGTGGCGGCGGGGCCGGGCGGGCGGGCGGCCTCGCTCCCCTCCGCCCCGCGCCCGCCGCCGCCGGGACACGCCCCCCCGTGACGTCACCAGCACCTGTGTTTACAGCGCGCGCCCCGCGGGCCCCGGGGCGCCCTTGGGGTCCGGCCGCGGGCACTGACCGAGCTGTGCCCGCCCGGCGGCCCGGTCCCCGAGTGCCGGTGCCTGCGGGAAACGCGCGTCCACCCGGCGGGCTCCGGCGCTCAGGGCCGGGACGTGCGATGCCCGCGTCACTGCCAGGCCTGCAGGCTCTTACGTGCTGTTCTCATCTCGCTACGCGCAAAACGATTACACTTTTGCTAATTGCCCCACCACGGCCCGTGCACAGAGCGTTAGAACCCGACATAAAATCCCCGGGAACGTCTGTGAAAACGCTCCAGAACGGGGGCACCGAGTCCAGCGTGGAGCCATCCATTGGCCCGAAAAAACGGACTTCCAGAGGAATCAGTCGTATGCCCGACCGTGGCTGGCTCCAAAGACAACATCCAGAGCAGAAGATGAAACACTCCTCATCTCTGTTCATTCACATTACAGCCAAGTAGAAGCTGATGGTCAGGGAAATGCAGTCAGAGCAATAGAAAACAAGCTTTCTGAATGGTGGCAGAGCACAGTGTCCTTAATGATTGTGTGTGTCAGGAAAAAACAACCAAACAAATCTCAACGGAAACACAAACAAAACAGACAAAGCCTCCACACTCACCAGCAGTCAGTAAAGACAGAGGAGGATAAATAGTAACAGTTTTTATGGTGGCAATCAGGCCCCGCACCAACGCTCCTGCTGCACTCACAGCCTCATAACACGGTACAAAATGTTTATCCCTCTTCCAAAGAGAACCCAAACACATCATCTTTTATGGTAAAATCCGAGATGTGATGTTAAACACCCAGTCGCCTCTACCCAGATGGAGAAAGGAGGGATAAACAGTGCTACTACTCATGGACATAGTATTTTTTCTACCGAAATTCTCTTATGGCTGTGAAAGAGCATTTCTAATGACCTCACCAATCCTGAACATGTCTCTCCTACAAGACTGTTGTCTGCATCTCATCACATCCACATGCTAGAGAGGGTGCCTGGTCCTGGCGAACAAGCATCCTCTGTGGATTTTGGTGATGAACACCTGCCATCTCACATGGTTACCACCGCATTAACACCCCATGCCTGTCACTGTGAAATGCCACAGGGAGCACACATGGGCTGCGCTGTGACAACCTGAATGCAGATGATCCCATCCACTTCCCCCGTGCCACAGGTATGGCCACATCACACTAACGCGAGTGAGCCACCAACACACACACCCACCCCCTTTTTTATGTTTTCCAGCTGGGAAAGACACCCACATTTTCAACTGAGAATCCAACAGTAGCTGAAAGGCTGCCTGTTACACTCTCCTGCGTCAGTCAGCACCAGTCACACCCTGGTCCATCCCATACACAGTTTCAGTTCACACGTTGCCTCCCCATATTTTTAAGTTCTGTTTGTGCTCCCTAAGACAGCTCTTACTCCTCCCCAGCCCCTTTCCTGCAGTTGTGTAAGTGTAATGCCAAGGAGCACTCGTACCAGTCTCTCTGGAATTCCTGATCATGTCCCATGCCAAAGGAACATCATCTCTAAACTTTTTGAAAGCAGCAAAGGATTCAGCAGAGAGCCAACATACGCACTTTACACTGGAAATCTGCATCAAAGAGACTTCCTAATTTGTTGCACATCTGTCACTAGAAGGTCTCTGTCCTTCAATTCAGAAGGGGTGTCATTTACTTTCTGTTTTTCTCACTAAAAAGAACCTCTCTACAGACAGTGAATTAAAGTGAGGTCAAATAGTTATTGAAGCACACTATGGCTTCTGAAAACTGTCAGTTTTATAGAGAAAAAAGAAGAGGCTGCCAAGTTTATCAGAGGGGATTGGGATCACATGGCAATGCCTCCTTTATGAGAGGAAGAAAGGCTTTCTTTGAAAAGAACACCACTATTCTAATGAACTAGAAAAAAAGTGCAAGAACACCAGCAGCTGGTGTTGTTTGTAAAAGATCCAATTCATCTGTGGGGTAAAATAAGGAAAACTCAGAATACAACAAGGGTGGTTATCTATAGTTTGGAAAAGGGTGCCCTTTATAGCACAGCCAAGGGATGAAGCCCTCCAGAGGATGGGCACCCAATGTGCTGCCCCTCAAAGCTCCTCTGCGTGTTCCTTCACTTGGCTTGAGACACAGAGGGATACAGTCTTACAGTACCTCCCAGTCATTTGCAGTGCTTCTTCCTGATCCCAATGGCCTGCACTTGCTCTGTGCACAAAAAGGTGGGATTTTATTCTTGCCCTGAGTTCACTACTTCCAGGAGTAACAATTACTATCAGTCAGGAAATTATTTAACAAAATATTTTTCTCTGGGAAACACAATTCCCATTGTTTTGCTCAAAACACCCTCCTGTTCACCGTACCTCTCCTAGCCCCCAAGCTGTTTAAATGTTCCCTGATAATCATAGGAGTTACCTGCCTTTAAAAGAACTTAAACCAAAGGTTGCTATAAGTGCTTAAAAAAGAAGGAAGTGCCGTGTGTCATACCCCTGCTGCTCTCTGATAGTGCAGTAGCCAAGGGGAAGCAGATCCTGCCGAGACGCTGCCCAGGCCCAGGCATGGATCCCAGGGCATCCCTCTGCGACAGCAGGAATGGCAATGTCCCCCACCCAACAGCATCTCTGCTCGTAGCCTGCACCCAGAGTGGCTCAGCATCCAAAAAAGCTTGTGATGACTTTTTCCTGCTGGTCACTGCGGAACCCTGGTTTTGCACTGTTGGTTTCAGATGCTTCTTTGCTAACCCATCTTTGTTGAAATCTGGAAATTTCTACAGTGGTGTGATTCCAAGTGCATACACTACCTTAGCACTGACTGGGAGCCCAAGAGCAGCATCCCCATCCCCAAGAGCAGCAATTTTATGCACGTATCTATTTTATTTATTGGCTTTGTTTACACCATATCCTTTCTCGATTGAGCTACTACTGTCTGTCCTTTTATGTCTAAAGCCTGTATAGCACAGCCTATTAATGCAGAGATACAACAACTCACAGGAGGAGTTTGCAGAGAGTTGGAAGTCACTGTGTGCTGAGCATGGTCAGGCAGCTACAGACTTGCCTCCTTAAGAAAATAACAAAGGCTAAAGGTTTTCAGGTATCTGCAGAACTGAACAAAGGCAGCAGATAAATTTTTGCCTTAATGTAACTGAAAATATACAGTTCACATATAGGATGTCTTTGTTTTTATTTTAAAGAGATTTGTGGAAGACAATGGCTTACCTAAACTTATGTAAGATCGAAATTACTTATCCTTTTACTATGCTGTCCCTGGGGTGCAGTTGAATGTTAACCTTGCCTCTCTTGCAGTGGTCATGCTTGCTGGAATCATTAACTGTGTTTTAACAGCATACTGCAAAGGAACTCAAAGCATTCTGTTGAGTTAATTAAAAAGAATTTTAAAATTCTAGTCAATATTTTGGAACTACAAATATTCTTTGAAATCCTTCCCTCAAGACTACCTAACAGGCAGTAGGGAAAGGACGTGAAGCAGGGTAATGAAAGTAAACAGAGAAGACAGGGATTTGGTTATTTATTCTATTGATAAAATCAACTCACATTAGCTTATACCTTACCTAGCTAAGCTAACATTTGTACTCTGAGAATAAACGGGAAGATGTTGCTGGTCCTTTAAATAAGAGTGTAATTTGCTCTCTTTGGAGCACAGTGCATCAAGGCAGAGGCTTCTGATAAGTCATGGTTAGTATAATTATTCAGTCTTTTTCCCTGAAGGGCCTCTGCAATGCAGCGGTCCTTTTACTTTTTTTTTTTTTTTCCCCTCCCTGTTAGCAATGCCCTAGTTTGTTCACTGCTGCAGTCCCCCTCCCTTCCACCACCATCACATCATAACAATCTCTAATTGAGAGTTGCCTGCTAACCAGAGCTCCCAGACAAACTGCAGGAACACCAGAGACACTACTCACAGCCACCTCTGCAGCTCCTCCAAATTCACCATCACTGAGGGAATTGTCAAACAAGGGTTTTAAAACCTTTGCATGCCACATCTGAGAGATTGCTAAAAGCTGAATATCAATCTCCATCACATTGGTATCAGCTGCACTTCACATGCAACCTGCAGCCTCGGTAGCAGGTGAAAAGCACCTGCAGACAAGTCAGTCAATTATGCTGAACATAGCACTCTGTGCCCTTCCTCTTTAAGAGCTATTTCCATTTCTGTTTGCAAGTATGCCTCTGCAGCCAAGTCACAAAACTCTTTTATTCCTTCAAAACCCACAGTGATTTGTCTCACCTCCACGTGTGTCTACAAACATGGGAAGCAGCACTGCCCTGACCTCCTTGAAATGTCCCTCCTGTGTGTGACATGAGAAACGCAGCAGCTACAGGTCAGAATACGGAGACAAACTGAACGTTTGTGTTCTGTGACGTTATAGGGAGGGGGAAAGCCAGGACAGATGCATTGGTCTGCTGCTAATATTAATGTATCATCCTGAAGATCCAGGTACTGTGCCACTCAAATCATGTCTGATGCTACTTTGAAGGAAATTCTATGTTATTATTATTCCAACCCCCCCCCCCCCCCCCCCCCCCCCCCCCCCCCCTTTTTTTTTTTTTCCCCCCCCCCCCCCCCCCCCCCAATTATCTTCAAAAGCACCAGCTCAGACTCTGCACACATACACACACCGCTCTGCCAGAATCCAGCTAGAAATGGCTCCTCCTCACCTGCAGACCAACTGTGGATGCTGTCATCAGTGGTGACAGGGAGCTCAGACCAACCCACACAACCAGTCCCTAATCACAGCTGCTAATGGGTCTGGAAAAAGCTTCTAATGAATGCTTTAATGAAGAAAGCTTTTCTTGTCAGGAGCCCACCAAAAACCTTTCAAACACCACCTGTCTATGCTGACAGGGAGCTGGCCCGAATTAAGCCTAAAACTGTTTAATATTTCTCCAGTTAAACAGTTTTAAGTATTTGCTATGTTCATCAAAGCTATAAAATAACAACACATGCTTCAGATCTTTGTAATGACAGCAATAGTTTAAAGGCATTAAACTGGTGTCAAAAGTAGGATTCACGGCAGGTTTCCCAAAGCATGTGTTGTATTAAAATTACTTTTTATATGTTTGCCTCTGACAGACCAAATAGGATGAGGTTAATGGACTAAGGAACAAATTGTATCAGTATATTAGCTCATTATTTCTCTTGCCTTCGGTATGGCCCTGTGCAAACAACTATTCCTGTGACTTCTTTTGTGTGATGGTTTAGAGCATTAATATTAGTTTGAAATCTCTGAAGACTAAGGACCTGACTTTACCATATTTGTCTCCTGTATTTACCAGAGAAAACACACTTAGCAAATGGGTCACCAAGCAGGAGTGTTGGCTAAGATTGCACAAAATGCAGCATCCCAGCAGCTGACTCTCCCTGATGCAGATAAAAACAGTATTACTGGTCTTTCTAGACCTGTCACAGAAACCAGCTGTTTCTCTGTCTCCTTGGTCCGAGTTGGAAGCCGCATCTCTCCAGCAATCACATTCATGAAGGGAAATGAAAGTTTCAGGCTCCTAAGTTCCCCTGCCATCCTCCTCATCATGCTCCTTTATAAAATGCGCTTTGGGGGCACAAGGTTACCTGAACCTAAAACTTGCATGCACAGAGCTGTCACACAAATCCAGAGGCTCTGTTCCTACCCCTTGGTGGGACATTTAGGTACCAGAGATCTGTTCTGATGAGTCATGAATTCTTCTGCCAACTGCTTGGCTAAGAGCTATCGGCATTAGCGTGTCTACCTCATCCCTGCAAGGCACAAGGGATGCTCTTACGAGTCTAAAAAGGCTGATTGTGACTGTTAATGCACCAGGGTATGTCTGGCTTGCCATCACTGAGACTCTCAAGTGTTTGGCAGAACCTGTATTTGCCCTATTTGGTGACTCCTAGGTAACAAGGTGGGACGTGGACATCACAGCAGTGGCTGACTGTAAAGTCTCATCATTTCTTAAACTGTCTCATCATCTTTCTACTTTCTGTTTCTGTAAATACACGGTTTTCTAGACAAGCTCAAGTTCCAGAGTTCTCAGGGAGAACAACTGTGGGGTAGGTGCTCCTCTCCTGCGAGGGACTGGATAGTCCCTGTTTTGGCGAAACAATCAACTTCCTGTACAGACAAAGAAAACACACATTTGTCTATTTCCCATCAAATGCAGCCACATTCTGTTCACATCAAAAGAATCAATAAGAAATTTCAGCCCAAGGTCTTTGATTAACTGTGCAATAGATGCCCCCCATAGCACAAACTTTCCCCTCTACATTCCTCCCCCACGCCAGGAGTTGCTCCTCTCATTCACAGTCCTACCATTTGGTGAACTTTATTAAAGAATATTACATATTTCTTACCATCCAAAGACAGCCAGTCATGCTGGGAGGAAGGCAGGGTTGGCAGGGCTCTGGCTTTGTATTCAAACACCACAGAATTGGAGATGATCTGATTGTTGAAGGCAACTTGCAAAGTCACGAGCCCAGTGTCATGAGCTAAAAGGAAAGAACATAGAATCATAGAATGGTTTGGATTGGATAGGGCCTTAAAGAGCATCTTGCTCCAACCCCCCTGCCCACCTCCCACCAGACCAGGTTGCTCAAAGCCCCATCCAGCCTGGCCTTGAACCCCTCCAGGGATGGGGCAGCCACAGCTTCTCTGGGCAACCTGTTCCAGTGTTTCACCACCCTCACAGTAAAGAATTTCTTTCTGGTGTCTAATCTAAATCTCCCCTTTTCCCACAGGAATGCATGGCTGTTATTGATCTCCCATGTGCTAAGTGGCAGCTAAGAGCAGATGCAATGAGAGGAGAGGGGGTGTTTGACAATATTTTTGTGACTACACAACTTAAGAGTCAAAAATGCATATCTGTATTTTCAAGCATGAAGGTTATAAGCTTAAGAATCATCTTATGGTTTGTTTTGGTAGAAGGCAGAATCACATGTGTTCCTGAAGATTAGCCAGCCTTGCTGCATTTCCAGTGGGAAGTGGGGCCTCACAATGAAGCAGTTATTCTGCATACATATTCTGCTGGTCATATACGAGGGCCAGCACTACTGAAAATCTCTGCATGGAGGCTGGAGATATTCTCATCCTGTAAGTACCAGGGACAAAGAGCAGCATATAGGCAAATTAAGGGTCATCAGAGCAAGGAGTGCACCCCGCATAAGAGTTATTCTTTAGTCTGCTATTTCAAAACTAAGTAAATGCTTAGAATTATTATAAAAAATTATTTTAAAGCTAATTCAGAGCTTCTAAATAATATTTGTTGTGATGTATCAAGATCCTAAGTAGTTTTTCTCACAGTAAATAGGTCAAAGGAAAAGCTTCTCAATGTTTATGCTCTACCTTTCACAATGGGTCCATGAGTTTAGTTAACGACTTAATACACGACACTATTAGGTAAGATCTTGCTCTGGAACCTCTAGCTCTAGGAGAGAGGTGTTCCTTACCTGGGCAGTAGCAGCGCAGTACCCCTGGCTGAATTAAAGATGCAGGCACTGAGATCTGATCAAACAGACAGCTGTAATTATTGCTGGCTTCCTGCCACGGACCAGTAATGAGGACTTTTACTCCTCCCTGTGAAGAAAAGAGTGGGGGGGTCTGTGTGTAAAAAAAGCATTAGAGAAGAAGCTGTCTCCAGGAAGGCCCATGCACTGAGATGGCTGAATGGCAAACAGCATCATGAGGGCTAAAGCAGTGCCAAGCTAACACAGGTCCTTGGCACCAGTCAACACTGATGGCCCAGTCTTCCCGCACTGCGGGAGGGATGCAAAGAGTGGTCCACAGCAGAGGCCTTCACTCGCTCTGTTCCCTGCTCCTGCTCAGACACTCGAGCCCTGTGCTTTGCCAGTGGGACCTTCACACCGCAGACCTTTTGGTCACTTGCCAGCTCCAAGATCAGCGATGGCAACCTCTTCAGAGGTACACCTGACCCCTCACCAAGTAGCTCCTGGTGACCTCTGGTGCCCTGTTCTGCCTTGCGCCCACCATGGTCTCCTCACACCCACCACGGTCTCCTCGCTGCTGCCTGTGTGGGCTCCACGCTTGTTCCTTGCCACTGAGCAGAGGCTCAGGTCAATCACAGCAAGTGGGCCACATGCTGGCCATCACGGCCCCGGCCCTGCCGGTGTGGGTGGCAGACTCTGGGCACGGGGATAGGGCACGGAAAGTGACACACGGGCTCCAAAGCCAGAGCTGGGACCACGAGAGGCTCTGGGCCACGGATGCGACTGGCCGCCACGCCAGATCTCAGCTAACAGCAGCCGTCGCATGACCGGCGCTTTCCCGGGGACTCGGTCAAACGGGGCAGGGTGACCCGGCGCGGCGCCGCGTTGCGGAGCGGCGTTCGGCCGCGGTTCCGGCTGCCCGGGAGGGGCCCGTCCCCGACCCTTCCCCCGCCGGGCCAAGAGCGCGGCCCCGGGCCGCCTGCCCGGCGGCACCCACGCTCGGGCTGCGGGACCGGGTCCCCGCGCCCTCGCCGCGGACCGCACCACCCGGCGGGGCCGCCGCGGGCCCCGGCCCTGCCCTGCCCTTCCCTGCGGCCGTACTGCCCTCGGGCGGCCGCCGGCGGCAGCGCGCCCCGTCCGCCCCGGGAGGCGGCTCCACGGCGGGGGCGGCGGCCGGAGGAGAGCCGGGGCGGGCGGCCGCGGCGCGGGAGCCCAGAGCCGAGCCGGCCAAACACACCGGGCCCGGAGCCGCGCTCCTGCCGGGACCCGCCTGAGGCGCCCCGCGCGGCCCCCGCGCCACAGCCCGACCTCCCGTACGGCCCCGCACAACTGGAGGGGTCCCGGACAGTCGGTGCAGAGGGGTCAGTCCTCGCGGTCTGTCTATATCTATAAAACAGATATGAAACAGGCTCTGCCAGCAGGAGTCGAACGATTCATTAGTGCAGCAATGGATAACAAAAAAGGTTGCCATGGTAGCAGCAAAAAAAAAAAAAAAAAAAAAAAAGGTTTGCAGCAGAAACACTAGAGGTTTGCTGTTGGGGCTTTTTTCTTGATTTTGGGGACCTTCTACACAAGAAAGCAAGAGTCAGGCTGACTTCTGGACAGCAGGAACAGCAAAAGCAGTGTCTGTAGCCAGACATAGCCACATGTCCCCAAACAAAGCCAAATGTCCCCAAATACAAATGAAACCTAACTGGGCTCAGTCACTAATGAACCATCACTGCATTCCTGTTCCACCTAAACCACTCAGGTAACACAAGGAGTGACCACCACAGTGCTGACAGTTCACCTTGTGTCATCTCCAGAGCAGCAGAGGACTGGCATTCAGATCCAGTCCCACCATGACCAAGGGCAGGTAATCTCCAGCTGTGGTGAGCGGTTGATGGTCAGCAACCACCTTCTCTTAGAGAGGGCTCTGGATGTGGCAGCCAGCAGAGGTGAGGCCCCTGGGCACCTCCTGCCCTAGATGGTCCCAGATTGCCCAGCCAGCAATGGTGGGTGAGGATAACAAGCGGTGGGATGCCTTCAGCTGCCCACCAAGCCCATGCCTGCACTGCCACCCTGCTGGCTGCTGTGGTCTTGTCTGGAGAGAGAGCAACTAAACAGAGGGCAGAAACTCCTCAAGGAGGCTTTTCATCAGCACCCATCAGCCATTCCTGCACGTTGGCAACCTCGGTTTCTTTCCATCAGCAGAGTGAACACCCATGTTTTCACACCAAGTACCATGTTGCAGAGCCACTGAATACAACTCATCACCTGCTCCTGTAACACTGTGGTCCTGGAGCTGTCACAGCATCATTCAGATGAAGGTTAAGCCACCTCATCTGCTTATTTTGCATATTTCTGCTGCCTCAGCCACTAGCAAACTTGCCATCCAGTGGTGTCAGATGTGCACTTACTGGGGGAGGTATCACAGGACTGAAAATCAGATAGTGCTTGGGAACAGAGAGATCTCCTGAGCAGTTATTATACACCTCCCCGAGGTAACCAACACAATCGTGCTCCCAATTAAAAAACCACAAAGGACCATTTTTTAAATTCGAAACAACCTGCCTCTCCACTCCTGGCTCAAAACAGCCTTTTTCCTCTGGCATCTCTGGATGTCTGAAAAATCTGTGCTGCGGACATTTTTACTTTGTGGTGCTTACAACCGATTTTGGATAGTCTGTGGGATGGAGTTAAATGCTGAACTCATTAAGGCAATGCAGGTCAGGAATTATTCTACTGAGAACATCAGGGCAAGATTTAAGGATCAGCTCCAGTTTGTAAGCTCTACTGCTCTGACGTGGCTTGGTAGCACCATGAAGCCATCATGTGGGGAATACTTTGCTTTTCAATGAAACAAACCATTTCTGTTCAGATGCTTCCTAAGTGAAGAGCCAGTCCTGTCAGGGTAATGAAGTGCTTAATTAAAAGTACACTCAGACATGCAAATGGCCGTGGATGCTTTGACTTCTAAGAGAAATATTTTAAAAGCCTTGTCAAAGTTTTAATAGAACAGTTCTTGGAAGCCCTCGCTAACCAAGCAATGAAGGATAAAGCAGTAAATGTTATTGAGTAAAAGCCCTAGACTTACCTCAGGGTACGACCATTCTGGTGAATAATCTGTCACCATGAACAAGCGCCCGCTCTGCTGCAGCAGCCCCAAAGTGCCCTGTGCGGCGGCGGCTGCGGAGACCACCTCGGCCACATGCATGTATGCCATGGTGCTGGCCCCGCTCTCCGTGCTGCTGAGCTGCATGTTGGCCTGCTGGGGGCTGCAGCAGGGGATGCACATCTCAGCCTGGCTGTAGGAGGCTCTGTTACTGTCTTCGGGCTGGGACAGGCCAGCACTGTCACTGGACACCAGCTGGTGTCCATAGAGGGCATTGCTCCCACCTTCTACCGATATGAAATCGTTAATTAGATCAGAAAACTGGTTGCTGAAGGAGATGTCAAAGTGGTCCAAGTTAAGCTCCATGTTGGAGGAGTTATTTAAGCTGGGATGGGCCACAGGATAGAGTCCTTGTACCATGTTTCCTTGGAGAATAGGGAGATTGTTCCCATTCCTGATGCCCCCGTTGGCCTCAGGCTGCAAGTAGTGTTCTGTGCTGCAGGCTTGAAGATCCCCTGATTTAAGTAGATTTTCGTTCCCTTCTGCCTGCTGGGAGGTCTCCATGGGAACTTCAGCTTCTGCAGTCATAGCCTGGAAGTTTGCTTGGAACTGCATGAGCTGGAGAGAAGAGGAGGACTCTATTCTCGTTTCCACTGTGCCATTACAGTTGGAAGTGGTTTGGGAGGAGGACTCTGTTTTCACACTGGGGATTCCTAATGTGTTCACAAATGAGCCACTTGTGTCATTCAAATTGTTGTGAGTGTTTTGCTCAAGGGGAAGAGGTTTGCTGGCATCCTGCAGAAAGAAGCTGGGGGAAGGGGTCTGATGAACATGAGGGCTCTGGACGGTCTGATTGAAGCTGGAAGAATAGTCCTTGTTGGAGTCAATGGCACTGAAGTCCATCTGCTCCAGGGTGGTACTCGGGCTCAGACCTCCTCCAGATGGAAGCAAACCTGAACCAGTAGTGAGGGTGAGTGTGTTAGATGCAGAAGTGGAGGAAAATGCTTCTTTGGACATCTGTTGTTCAAAAGATGTGTCCTCAGTTTTAATTTCTTTTGTGAGGGTTGTATTGAAGTTGAAGCTACGTTCCGTTGTGGGTGACTGCCGTATGTTGGTACTGATGCTGTCACTTTTCATACCTCCTCCACCATAAGTCTGCCCTTGCTTGGGATTGTTAAGAAAACAGTCTGGGTCAAAATTCATGGTGGTTTCTGGAATTTTTCTATTCCCATCTAAAGTTGTGGAGAGCACAAGTTCCTCAGAGACGGTGCTGGGCAGCATCGACAAGCTCTCTGAACTGCCAGTCGTTGGAAAAGCAAATTTGTGTCCATCTGAACTCACAGCAAGTACCAGTCCTTGCGCAGCTGCATCTGTGGACAGAAGGTGTTGATTTGGGCCAGAGGTGGGTGACATGGTATACACAGCTTCACTGGTGACTTCTGACATAAACACGGTGGCACTTTGTGACAAGCTTCCCATAACTGAAGCTACGGCCATACTGGACACGCCAGTGACGGCCGGGCTGTCCGCCATATCCGGGTCGCTGTTTAATCCACTGCTGATGGACACGGGAGAATTCTGGGTTGTGTCAGGGACCTCCACCTGGTTGGTGGAAGAAACCTCAGTGCTGTTTTGATGGAGCAACACCGGTTTTGCCACTTTGCCATTCCTCTTCTCTCGGCTGGAGGCCTTGCCATGACTGTGCTCGTTCTTGCCTTCAGAGACATCGTTATTTTGTACCTCTGAATGAGCGCTGTACCCACCTGTCCTTGGTTCGACCTTTGGTGATATGATGCGATGTTTGGCACTGTTACACTTGTGATGCACGCTGCTTCCTGCCCCTGTGCCAGGAAACAACACCACCAACATTCAGTAAATACAAAATTAGGACAATGTTAGTTGCATATCTTCTGGCTGTACCGAGAGAGCTGTGCTAATGCACGCGCGCGTGAGAGCAAGTGCATATATGGGAGAGCAAGAGACACCTCACAAATAAAATTACTTTATCACCAGTGCAAGGTTTACAGCTCCCTTTCTGTCTAATGCTCAGACCCCTCGCCTGCAATGGCAGCATCCTCTGAGGAGATGCGCACCCTTCCCCTCACTCCATGCAGCACACACCCCCTTACCCCCCAAGCAGAGAGAAATTTTTGGAGTTGTTTAAACGTGCCCTGTCCCAGCGCAAAGTCTGCAGGGCCAGGACTGTTGCTGTCAGCTGTGGGTTTAGCCCTGTAGGTCCTGCTTCAGCTGTGCCATGGGTGAGACCTCAGACCCCCTGCGACAGGCGCCTGGCTCCTCACATCAGATGATGTCAGGTCTTTTGACAACTGCTCTCCTGGGCTCGATGCTGATGGGTATAATCTGGAGGTGACAGATGCCATATCACACTCCTGTCCCTAGCATCACCCTGCCATCTAGACTGCAACCCTCATCTTCTTGTCATCATTGTGCCTATTACAGCTGCCACTCAAATTATTATAGTACATTAGCCAGCACAAAGCAAGCTTTCCCTCCTGTAAGGACGGAGATGTCTTTCTCTTGTTCTAAGCCATTCGTACGCTGACAGATGAACATTTTGTACTTTGAGAGGTCACACGCAGAGCACACCATCCGTGTGGGAGCGGCTGAAGGAGGCTTAGGCAAAGGTCTCCAGAAGACAACCCTCTGTGGAGCTCAGCCGCCCCGACAGACGATGAACATCACCCACGTCCTGGGGGCTTGGAAATGAAGGAGCATGAAATAAATTCTGTCTGCAAAGGCATCTTGGACACGAACTCTGGTGCGGGGACTGCTTTTGTTATTTAAAGAACAGCCCATGAATTTTTGATGTTTCTTTCCTTAATTGATTCATTTTCCCTAGAATGAGGTAAGAACATTAATTATGGTCCTGTATAATGACTAAAGGGGGAAAGAAACCTCCTCTTTATAGCTAATGGCTACAATTATAAATGCCATCTTCTGGGTAACATAAAGCCTCTGTGTAGATGCTGCAATTTGCAAAATCTTTTGTTCTTTGCCCTTGAAGGGGAACTTTTCTATTATGTGCTCAAGATTTGAATCAGGTCACTTAAAGTAGTTCAGGACAGTGCTTTTGAGACTAAACACAGTGTTAAATCTCTCTATTCTCCCAGGTACAGTGATGGGCAGGAGCATGGGAGAGGCTTTCACATGCTGCCATCTCTGCGGATGACAGTCAGGAATTGGGACTTTGTGTGTCGATGCACGGCTGGTACGAAACAAAGTGATGCTGTTATGCTGAAAAGCATGCAGCAGGCTTAGCACAAGACAAAACATCAAAGGGAAGAATAAAAGGATTCATGTTCAGATCTGCAAGCACGGATCAAATGCTGAGCCTTAAGGGTTGAATTTTAATCCAAACTGAGATATTTCAGAGGTCATTGTTCCTATTTAAATCTGGATTGTATAATGCAGCTGCCAAAAAAAAGAAGAAAAAATAAACCCTTTGAAGCACTGACAACTTTCCTTTATAAATTTCACTAAAGACTTATTAATGTGTCTCATACTTTACTTGACCAAAGTACTAGGAAGGGGTGGCTATAAAACAGATGAGTAGGAAATCACTCAGCTTCCCACTTTCTAGATAAATTGCTAACACTAAGGATACTGTTTCTTGCTCAAAACAAAGCCACCTTCTTTAGCAGGAAAGAAGTCTCTTGCATGAAAAAAGTCTCATTCTGGTGATAGCTTGTAATTAACCACCTGAGCCCATTTTCTTCATCAAAGTGGGCTGTGGGGCAAGGAGTTCAGAGCATGAAGTTGGAAGAACATCAACTTTTGAGGCTTTGGAAACAAAATTTGAGTGTGTAGAAGAGAATATGCCTTTTTGAGCAGATGACATATGGAGAGCGTTTGTTAGAACTTGCATGTTACAAAGTGTTGATGTTTTTCCAGAAGTTCCATCTGCATCTTTTTATGCTCAAGTATTCTTCTGCCACCTCTGAAGCCCCTGTGTCTTGGTGGTTCATGACACAGCATTTCCAGCACCTCAGTACCACAGACACCACCCCAAGTCTGGACCAAGCCATGCTCCATTCGTGCCCCCAGGAACTCACCCAAGGTACCAGTGCAGAGACAGTTGTGTGTCCGAGGCTGCGGCTTGGTCTGGTGGCTGTCGAGGATCTGCTGCACGAGCTGCTCCACCGAGAACCCTGAACTGCTGTTCCCATTGCTGCACGTCCACTTAATGCCATGAACTGCAAAGAGAATAGCAAAACTTCCCATCAGAAACTTCAGAAACATGGCAGAAAACATTAAAACCCACTCCAAAAGAACAGCAGAAACCCACTCCTGCAGTAATGGTTATTGGTTTACTATTCTCCCAGATAGCCATAGGCTTCCAAATGCAATTCCTGGGATTAGGTACATACAGAGGAAAAAAACCTTTGCTGAATATCTTTCTCTATTTCAGTTTGCTGTTAATGGTGGCTCTAAGCTGAAAAAACTGTAGGGATTATCTGTACAGTGCACATAACCTTCATTAAAAACCTGAAAACAACAAGCTACTTGTGTTTCATTGAAGTAAGACAGTACAATTCCAAGGAGCATTTTAGATTGTTTTTCTGCCTGATGTGCAAACAAAATTAGTTTTATAATAAAATCATCAGTCGACAGAACACCAGTATAATAGCAAATACAAACCTTTTGCCAGGTTTTCATCACGTTGTCAGACCCTGGCTGGCAGCAGTGAAGACTGAGTCATGTTTTGGGAATCACGAACAGACAGTGTGAGCTCCTCTGACCTGGACAACTTTCTAGTAATTTAGGAAAACAGACGGGAAGGTGACGCTGCAGAACATGGTGCAAACTGAAGGTGGGGAATCCCTTGGCCTATCACCATTTAAATAAGAACACTAAACTGCACACTTACAAATTATTTTAATAAAGGCTCCCTCTCAGAATTTTTTAGATGCAGATCTTCATGTAACAGTGATATTCTCAATGTGACTTACAGTGGAAGTAGTATTTGTAAAATATTTTCTCCATAATAAGTGACTCAAAACATCTTCCATCTCCTTTAATGTCTCTCCAAGAAGCTTATATGTGCTTATTATTTATTTATCCTTTGTGTACACTAGAGTTCACTTGCAGATTTGGGAAAGTGCTGGTTGGTGGCAGCATCGTCTCCGAGACGTCCCCTGCCTGATAGCTCAACCCTGAAGTGCTGCCTGTTTACAGGAGTGTCTTTTTTGTTTTCCAGCAAACCACATTCCTTGCACATTTTATTCTAAAATACTTAACCAGAATATACTGAATCCAAGTGAAAACTCCCACAGACTTGAGCTTTGTAGGATTAGGCTCTAAATATGCAGATCCTCAGGCGGAGAAGGTCCTTGGTGTGAGGTGGTGAAGCACCAGCAACAGCACGTTGGGCTGATCATCTTGGTGCAGCCCAAGCACCCGCAGGATGGAGCCGTGAGCTGAGCTGCTTCACATGAGAAGGTCAGAAGCAAACGAGGACTCGTGTGTGACTGCTAATGACCACTGTCAGAGAGGCAGGATATAATGTGAATCTCCTTTTCTCCTCCCTGATGTCGATTATTTAGTATGCCTGGATCTGCTACATGAAGCAGTTTTATTGCTTTTTTTATCACCTGTTGCTGTGTTGCCTCATCACCCACTGATGTTACTTTGCCTAACAACATCTCATCTTGGTCTAGTTTTATAGTACAGAATTCGTATTTTTATTGGCCGGGGCCAATAACTTACAGAAATACTGTAAATAAGGTTTACAAGTATTCTTCCTCATATCACTATTTAAAGTGCTGCAGTTAGTTTAGTAATGACTCCCTCTATGCTTGCTTGACAACCACATTTATTGTTATTGTACCCAACAGATTTTGCTTTCTAGTATGTTCACAATTTTGAATTTCCTGTTAACATGCAATATCTGTTATTATGCCTAAGTTTAAGTGTATATACTCTTACCACTTCAGTACCTCCACTCACATTCATTTTATTATTCTAGGCACATTATTCTGCCACATGTGATGTTATGCCTATTTGAATAAGTGACATTCAAATAGCAGTTTTGCCAAAAATACATTGAAAGTGAGACTAAAAAGCAGTAACGTATTTGGAATACTTTCAGCTGTACTATATAAAAGTTACCGAACTGTAATTATTACTGAGAAACTTTGCATTGAGCTATTTCCAGTTACCTCAGAAACACTTTCTTGAAGAAGTGAGCTCAGGTATGCGTTGTAAGATACAGGAGGTCTGTTTCACAGCAGAACATCAGAGTTTGGGCCTCGCTGCTGCTAAACTCTGGGATGAGCAGCGAATCACAGGGAACAAGTCTGGCGAGTGAATACTGTCTCATGGCTTGTGTATTCATGATGATGATTCTTAGTCTGAACCAAGCTGTGGGCTGGAAGCTAAGAAATAACAACCAGCTTTATAGCAGGATTTTATAGTATCACGCCTATTGTTTTTAGGTCTTTCCAGTGTAACAAAGTTCCATAGTGGATCCATTGCTGCTGAGGAAAGGTCCTTCTCTATCCTTGCTCCAGCTGATCCTAATGGGCTCTGGCTTCTCTCCACAAAGCACATCTTTTTTTAGTGCTTATGCTCCCTGTATGTTATGAAGGTTATAAAATAAAAAGCCAGTGAAGGGTGACAGATTGAAAAAAAAGAATGTCTGGATGCTTAATGCAAATTATGCACTATCTTGGCACATCCAATATGCAGATTTTCTCCCTCCTCCTTTTAAAGAAAAACTCCTGTGAGCTGGTGAGTTGTTAGCACTGAATACCAAATACTATCAAAATAGCTTTTAACGTGTCACGCTTGGCTTCCTGACACATAATGAATCAGCAGGAAAGGAGATTTCTATAGGGAAGAAAGTGCATTGTGAAAGGAAGGTTAACAAAAAGCATACACACACACACTCTTCCTGTTTCTTAGAGGTTCAAAAAGTGAAACTACTGTAGAACTACGTTTGATTAAATATAGTCATAATGTAGGAACACAAAAAAAAGAATAAAAAGATTGAAGCTTAACAGAAATTCCGGGAAGTGTTTTAATCTGTGTTTCTGTTCCTGTAGTTCCTCAACATTTAAAAGGAAAGTTGTGGACTGCTCCAGCACCTTCCAGTGATCCCACAGACAGGATTTTTTATGTGCTGCTTTACAGCAGCAACATATTCCTTGTCACGCACCCTCCGCCGGGCATCGAGGCAGCGGAACAGGGGGGTTACTGGTATTTCACTGGGTGGCTGAAGAAGAGAAGTGAGGCTGGAGGAAGGTCCACAGTTCCGAATGCCAGTGCTGCCCCCAGCAGAAACGTGTCCAACCACTTTGTGAGAATGGGCTCACACCTTGCTTCTCTCTCTTCCCTTAGGAAGAAAAGACAATAAAACGACCTTCCAGTAAGCTGGATCAACTGACAGAGCTGGAGTATTTGGAATAATCAAGGTCAGGTTTCTGTTTGCGCGTCCCTCTGGAGGTCTCTCGGGGGGCTCAGCTCAAACCCCCACACCAGAGCCCTGTCCCTGTCTGCCCCCACCAACACAAAACGCTCCAGAAATCCTACAGGCGCTGACCATAGCCAACTGGTCTGTGGTCCTGACGCTTTCTACATCAACTCCACCAACTGTTGACACCAGGCGGCTGTTTCCATGGCGATGGTCAATTGGAAATGGCAGCCTTGTCCCTTCAATTTTCGCCATGTAGGTGCTGACAGATGTGAAGGCCTTGCTCTGATGTCTCAGTTCAGCTGGAGAAGATTTTCATTAGATTTACCCTTTTGTATCCAGACGCCCCCACAAAATGCACTCTGATTTTCCAGCCCTCAACTTCCACTCGTTATTGGTTACGAAGGAGACTTCCCGAGCCTTCTGCTGGGGGTGAGGTGCCCAGTCGCCGTGCCTTCGCGACAATCTCTCTGCAAGGACTTGTACGGGGGTTTCACTCTGGGCTGTTCTTCAAAGAGAACTCTTTCTTCCAAAACGAGAGCTTTCCTTGAAGGTTTGCCCAGAGGTGACCTACAGCCAGCGGGAGGTGCGTGGCGTTCGGGTGCCCGCAGGAGGACGCGGCTCTGGCAACACCGCTGGGAGCGAGGAGCGATGGCTCCTCGCAGAGGAAAGGACGGAGGTGAAGCTGCCTCCCTTCAGCCGTTCTCCTGAGCCGCGGAGAGTCCCCCGAGCGTCCCGAGCTCCCCTGCGGCCAAAGCCGGTGGCGCCGCCCGTTCTGCCCGTTGGCCGCTGACACGGGTTGGGACTCCCGCGGGACCCCCGGTTCCCCACTCCCCGAGTTCCGGCATCGCGTCTGGAGCGATTGTGGCCGGTCCCGGGGCAAGGTCGGCGCGGCCGGTTGGCGGGGCTCCGCACCGGCATCCCCGGCCCCGCTCCCCCCGGCCCGGGACCGGCCCGCGCGCGCCGCCAGGTGGCGCCAGCGGATCAGGAACAGGCGCGCGCGGGGGACACGCGGCTCTTTTTTTTTTTTTTTTTTAATAGTTTTTTAGTTGGTTTTTTTTCTTCTTCCAATTTTTCTTACTGGCCGGTTTTGGAGGAAAAAAAATTCTTCCCGCGGTCCCGGCTCCTCTCGCGGCAGCACCCGGCCGGTCTCCAGGGCTGCCCCAGAATCTCGCTTATGGAGAGAAGCCACCCCAGACATACGGACATTTATTATTTAACATCCCAGAGGAAGTGCCAGGAGAAGAGGACTGTCATCTTCATAGATGCTCTGGCACTGAGTCCGACAGTTAGTACAGCTGAATGCTGAGGGGAGATAAAATACTGAGGAAAAACAGAAAATAAATGCTGGTTTGCCTATGACACCCTCAGAGAGGGTCTGCAATTGCTGCAGCTGGCTTAATATCCAGCTTTCAGGGGGACAGGGAACTATTTGGTTTATCTTTTCTCAAGTTAATGTCCATTTCTACTAACAGTCTGGTTCATTACTACCAACACTGAGTTTCAGAGGGTGGGATTGTTTTACCGTGGCATCTCCAAATGCAGCAGAAATACCACCCAAAGCACCAGTGGGAAAATGGCTACTAATTTTGTTGTTTTGGCCAAGTGGAATTTCTTACAGGAGGTAAACACACGTTTTCTAAGAAGTGACCCTCAGTTTCCCAAGGAGAGGCAGGGGAACGAGCTTCTCTGGGGACAAAGGCCACCACAGATTCAAGAGGGAGAGAAAAGGTGCAGTTCTCACACGTAACCTGTGTTTAGAGCAGCAGAACTGCAGTAACAGGAGGGGTAAGGGATGCCCTTACCCCCTGCTCTTGGCGAGAAAATGTGAAATGGAGCAGTAGCTGATCCTGACCACGCAGCTGATCGGAACGGGGGGACTCAAAGACCCGATGGCCAGTGGGACATAGGAACCTACTGACATATTTTCTTTCTAATAAAAAACCCACAGCCAATTACAGTAACATGAAAGTACTATTCCAGCAAAAGTGGACATCTACACTACTAAACCCAATCTCTTTTAAAGAATCTAAGTTACTTTTTTTTATGTGGAGGTCAGCTCCATTAAGCTGGCAAGCTTCAGCTTCCACTGAGTGTCACTTCATAGATCTGACAAACCTGCTGGGGAACAGTAAGAATCATCCCATGTAGCATTTTGGTACAACTGATCTTTCAAGATTAAATAAAGTAAAAAAGACCCACCTTAAATGCAATTCCTGAAATTTAATATAAATTTAAGTCAAGATAAAAATACCTAACAACTCAATTGTTCAAACCATATTAATAGCCCATTACCGCTATCTAAACTTCATTCTGGTCTATGAGCGTGCAATACCCCCTCCAGTTGTGACCACACTGGGATGCAGTTTGAGGTCACTTCCAGGAGCTCCAGATCATTTCATGGCACAGACAGAAGAGAGAGAATTGGTGACTCCAGGGAGAGGCAAGAGCTGCCCAAACGTACCAGGTCTGGCGGGTGCCACGTGAGTCCCCCGTTTCCCAGGCTGTGTGCAGGCAGCACGAGCAGCAGCAATCAGTTTCCAAGCAGCAGAGGAATCAAAAAAGCTTTTTTTCCAAAAGAAAGATAGCTCTTAATTATAGTGGACCTGAAACAAAGATTGCAACGTAGCACCAGCTGTGAGCCTGTAACTCGCGCTTTGCCAGCTGAGGGGTGAGAAAGCCAAAAGGGGATGATTTGGAGAAACCCCCAACATGAGCTGGCCCAAATTTGCTGATCATATGGAGTTTATATACAGAATTCTGCTGTCCTGGATTCTGCCACTGCATTTTGCTCTTACCACCAGATGCCTCTAAGGACATCTGCTAATCTGTTCAGATATATCTCAAGGCTAGACTATAACAGGGCAAAAGGGGGGAGGGTAAAGGAAGCAGTGCCAAATTGAAGCCCATTCTTCATACCAGGCATCCTGAAATGACTTACAGGTGCCTCAGAGAACTTTCCCTCAGAATTTTCATCTATTATTGCTATTCATTTTGTACAAATGTCCCAAAAGGTTGCATTCATACAGAAGCAACGCACTTGATGATCTTTTTGGTTCAGACACCCCGTCAGGATTGTCACAGGTCTGCCATCGGAGCAGGATGTTCTATAGAGGCTTTACAGCCCTCCCTGTGCTCCCTGACCACAAACCACCATCCTGCTGGGGGCCATGAACAGTGTGTCCAGCCCCACCCCCCCCAGCTTGTCTGCTTCAGTCCCAAGGACTGAGGTCTGACAAGCCAAAAGCGATAGTCCAGACAGGACAATCAGGACATCATGGATGTCCCAGTGTGAAGGCAGGTGACAAAAACAGAACAAAAATGCAAAGCCATGAAAACTGAAGTCAGGATGATTAATTAATTAGTTATGGTCTCAACTCAGTTGGAGACATTGGAAAAAAACCCAAATCCTCAGAGCACCTGCAGTGAGTATTTACCTTTCATGGGTGTTCAGATGGGTTAATTTCAGTCTCTTAATTAGTTCACAGACCAGCTACATTAGAATAAGTTAATGGCCTTTCCATAAAACTCCCAGATCTGTATGGCCACCCCAGAAAAATAGTTTTTCACCCATAACCACCAGCACAAGCACAGGCACAGCATTAGCAAAAACCACCTCAGAAGCCAGCCGGACAGAGGTCTCCTCCAAGTCCAGGACAGGAGCCACCTCTCAGCAGTCCAGACCCCCATGTCCTGCTCTGCTCAGGGTGGAGGACACAGTCTGGTACCTGGTGCCTGTCCCCTGGTCTGACTTTGGGGTGATGCTGCAGGGGAGGGAGAGGGAGCCGAGTGAATTACGAATGCAAGAAACATGAGCAAACTCCCTGCTCACCCCAGTCAGGGTCTCTCTGCGTTTCAGGATAAACAGTTTGATGTATCTGTCTGGCTTGGGCTTTCGGAGCGGTGCCTCTCTCCCTGCCAGCCATCTGCCACATCACTTTGAGTTCTCCAGGCACACACAGCCAAGAGAACATGCTCCCAGCCCTTGGCTGCCACATACTGACTCTCTGCTATCCTACATTCACAGATAAAAGCTTTAATACCTGACAGAGGTCAACAGCTTTAGTACCCGACTCTGGTCTAGGCTGAGGAGGACTCAGTGAGCCAAGAACCAGGTGCTGTCATGAGCTGCTGACCAGGGGGAGGATTTTCCCCAAAGGTAAAACCAGTATCAGCTTCTCCCAATTATGAATTACATCAATGGTCTGAAACAGGAGGCAAAACCCTCCTGCAAGTACAGCATTTGGCCTCGGACTTCTGTGCACACCCTAACCACCACTAACTTGTCCTTAAGCGCGAAATTCTTATGAAAACTGGCAACCAAGGAAGCAAAAAAGAATCACAAAAACCTCATGCAGCTTCCAAGGCCAGAGAAATAAAACCAGATGAACCGCAACATGGAGCAGGTGAAAGGGTGAGGCTGTCACCAGCGACATGAGGCTTTGATTAAGTCATTGACAAACCTGCTTTAGGGCAGAGACATTTGGAAACATCAGGCAATCAAACTGTGAAGCCTGTGAAAGAATGTGATTAATGCAAAAATGTGATGAAACTAATGTGCTTGGCTCCAGAATTTCATGGCACACCCAATACTGGAACCAAATCTGATGGCCTCCTGTCGAGCAGTACCCCTCTGCCTTCCCCCAGCACGGTTATCCCTGTCCTCTGTTTTCTAGGTCTGATCAGAATCTAAAGCTTTTATTTTAGCTACATTTCTAAGGATGTGTTTCCCAGGATATGTACCCATAAACAGAGACGTGTACATGCATATATACTCTGAATAATTGTGCAGAATCTCACTCTTCCCTCCTGAGACATAAAAGAGCCAAGTGTTATTAAATTTACAGCGAGTTCGTTGTAGTTTTCACATAATTTTCTTGATGCACTGCAGATTTTTTAACAGGCTGCCACTTCCTCTCCTCTCTAACGTTGAGGTACTTGTCCAGTCTCAGCTACACCTTCAACATCTTGGATTTCTGTCTAAGGTTATCAATCCCAGGGGCAATATTCTGTTTAACACACGCGTCATTTTCTCTCTTCTCTTCTGCCCTACAACTTTGCGTGGGAAAGGAACACAGGGGTTTGGAGAGCTCACGAAGCAATAAAGGAGTGGTGCAAACCCAGATGACCAATGCTGTGGTCAGGACGAGGCTGATCTTTCACCAATGGTTGAGACACATCATCATGTACTTCTTGACTGTGCCCTCTAATTATGGGAAGTTGGGCAGACACCAGCATCCCATGGGGGAAAAAGCAGAGCTGGTGTTTGATGACTCGGATGCAAGCACCTCCATTGGGTACCATGGCTGCTGCAGTTAATTTTCTCTTGCTCACAGACCCATGTTATGCCTTGTCTTTCTGCCATTGCAAAAAGATGTTTGTGTGCACATTGGGACAGAGTCTCCCGAGGAAGACGTACAATATAACTGTGGTGTGAAAGAAAACACACTCCAGGGCGGGCACAGAGAACCCCACAGAGCTGCCTGTTTGCAGACAAACCCCCCGACAGCCCTGTGCACCTCAGCAGCCTTCTCTCTGGGGGAAACCTACCCTGAAACACGCTGCTTCATGAGCCCACCTGCAAAAGACAGCATCCCATTCTGATCTGGTACCAAACCACACAAACACAGAGTGCCCATGGGGAAACCTCCCTGAAGACACCCCAAAGGGTCTCCAAAGCCAGTAGGTAACAACAAACAGTGCATGAAGATGCAAGACCACAGGGACAATTTTTCCACAGTGTACAGAGGGGATCTTTTGGGGGATATGACCTTCCTGGAGACAGTCTGGGCATCTCTCACACTACACATCCCAGATGTGCTGAATAGTGGAAAGAGAGAAAGTGCCTGCAGACCTGAGTTGATTTTGATGGTGACAAATGACTCCTTCACAGGGAAAGTTGGTGGTAGTGAGAGACATACTTTTCTAAATTAACCCTCTGTAAAGCAAAAGAGCAAAAAAGTCTCCAGATACTCACACATCGGTTTGAGCTGTCCGATGAGTTCCTCTTTTGTCCACTTTGCCCATTCCTTCTTGTCTGTGTTGATGGAGCAGAGGATGGGGCCGCAGGGTTTCCCGCAGTCCTCGATGGCGGGGACATTCAGGTAGTGCACCAGGACTATGTCTGGGTTCTGTGGGGAGAGCAGAGCAAGGGTTACATGCTTGGGCCTCTTCCCTCACTCAGGTCTCTCTGCATTTGCCTTCCTAATTGAAACTATGATGGAAAGCACCATGATTAGATGCCAGGATATACCAGATGTCCCCGGGATCAGAGCAGTTCTCTAGAAGCATCGCCGAAAGCAGAGGCGCGGGAGCCATGAGCCACCCCCAGACCCTTTGCTGCCCCTGCTCCCGCATGAGCCCAGGGGGGAGCCTTTGCCTTTTCTCCAGCCCATACAATGCCCAATACTTGCAAAAGTCCTGCTGACACCAGTCGCAACAAACACCAGGTAATTTGCTTTGGTTTTTTGGACCTGCGGTCTGTTTATTTCATCAGCTCTGGTCCACATTGGGCTATTTCAAATATATGGAAATTCACCTGAGAACAGGAGTGACAGCTGGGCTCTCTGTACGGGGGCAAAAAGAGAGAGGGAAGGGCTAAGGCGCCTCACAAACAGCATTATGGAGCGCTCCAGCAAGACAAGCCTGAAATTTCTTGTCTTTGGAAGATCTTGCAGCTCCGTGACGACAGCAGAGAACTGCAGTGGGTCGGGACTGGACTCTCCAGACCCACCGTGGGGTGCTCTCTCCATGGGGATGCCCCACGCTCCCCCCTCTACCCGGGCACCTCCTTGTGGCCAAGAGGGGACACGGCTCTGCGCTGCAGCATCATCCCGTGAGGCAGGTGCCTGGGGAGCCCAGCAGCACCTTGCTCCCTGTGAGGGAACGAATGACCCAAACAGCAGAGACAGCAGCATCCCAGGGAGAGGGGACAACATGCAATAACCAGATTGAGAAGCTGCTTTATTTCCCTTAAGTCATTTACTGCTAAGTTCACAAACTTTAATGACTGCTTTGGAATTATTTATAAAAATAAATAGGATAATGGTGTAATTAAAACTCTAATGTTTCATTAATGCTGTTAGAGCCCTGTTCTGAGTGGGAGAGGGAACAGAAGACATAATTTGTTTGCAAAGGTTGTGCTAATGGGAGCACTTGCGTGTGAAACCCTCAGAGAGTGGGAGCAGCACGTGGACACCCGCACCGAGGAGAGACCAGGGGAATTTAACTTCTGGCAGAGCAAACACAGCATGGAGGTGATGGAGAGTGTACTGGGCAGCTGCTGGAGCTTGGGGCTGACCCTCCACCCCATGTGCTGGGAGCATCCTGCAGGTCCCCGAGGTGATGGGACACCTGTTAGTGTCCCCCTGCTCCCAGAGGCTTTCCAAGATGGTGCTGGCAGCTGAAAGGCAACCCCTCCACATGGTGACCACCTACAGCAGCATGGCCAGCGCAGCAGCCCACTGAGCCTGCCCACCCCCCCTCTGCATCCCTTGTTCCCCGGTACCCAGCAGGGCTCCTGGAACCAGACGTGTCCCTCCGTCTGGAGCAGAAGCTCTCCTGTAAGTTAGAAAGACACGCAAGAAGGAACTTGCATTTTTCCCCCTCTACTGATGAAAACTCCAAGCAGGGGATTTTCAGTGAAGATTCAGCCAGATTGCAGTATCAAATTCTTGCAGCCTGCGTTAAAAAGAGTTGCATTGCACAGGGAAGAGGAAAAAAAACCTGGTAAGGAACCGCTAACATCTTATTTCAGAGCAGTTTAGGAAAGTGCTGCAGCAAAGAAAACTGATGGCTGTTCTATTCCCGAGATTCTCCTGGAGACAAGCAATTTTATGTTCAATTTTTGCATATTCAAACCCTCCCATTTCACGGGGCACATCTGCCCCAGACAGGAGACAGCCACAGAAGGACACATCTCTCCCTCCACACCACAGGGCAAAACAGAGACATTTTTTTGTTTCAGCCTTCCCATTTTATCCTGTGAAGGTGACAGAGGTGACAGTGGGGGCTCCCGGGAATGGAGGGGGTGGCTGAGACACTTCCAATAGGAGGGGATGGGGCTGCTCTGGACTGGGGAGGAGACATTATGGTCCTCATACATAATTCAGAAAAGATTCAGATAATAAAAATTATTACCTATACACCCAAATAGTCTCCACCAGCTAATTTAACGTAATTAGGGATTTAGATGATGAAGTAATAAAAAGTAATATGCTTCAGGAATTTTGTGTAAAGAACTCTTGCTCTTAGAGAAGTTTCAAAGCGGAGAGCAAGGACACGCTGCCACCACAGCCCTGGGCGACTTGGCAGTTCTGCTTCTTCCTTCCTTTCAGATAAACTGCGGAGCTGCTCCAATTCCCAGGTGTCCCAGCTGAGGTTGCTGCCATCTGTCCCTGACCTGGGACATGGCACCAGGGGCACCCAGTTCCCCTGCAGCAGAGCATCCTTAGAGGTGGTGGAGGGACTTGCTCTAGTATCCCTGGAATGTAGGTTAAGTGGGGGATGGCACAAGAAGTGGCTTTAAAAAAAACAAACAATACAAAAAGCTGTTAGTTTTGATAAAGAAAAATGCAGCTGCAACATCTGTCTGACTCTTGTTTGCAGCTTCATCAGCACTAAGTGGCCAATAAATCAGACTGGCATGGCGTTACGTTTCTTCCGTGGCTTAACCATTAATCTAGTGCCAATTCTCATGAAAAATGAAGGAGAAAGCCTATGTGATAGTGAAAGTGTATACATTATCCACAAAGTAATAATAGCACATAATGGCGCTGCAGACCTCCCTCCCGGCGTGATTTGCCGGAGCAACGTCACAGCCTCCCTGTGACACCCACTACATGCTATTTAAATTAACAAGTAAATCAGCCATTGTTTGTTCCACCAGCCCACTCCATGTTGTATTTTTCGCATTAACAGAAACACAAAGCCGAGAGGAGCCGGGCTGCTCCAGCATCCCTGTTCCACAGGCAGGGAGGGCTGGGATGCAGAGAGAAGCAGAGCCAGCCTGGAAGGGATGGTTGAAGGATGGGCAGGAACCACCAGTATTGTGAGGGAAACCTTCCTCATCTCAGCAACCACCATCTGCTTCCTCACCACTGCCCAAAGCAGTGGCTAACACAAGGGGAAGTCTCCCTTCTCAGGCAGCGCAGAATAATCACAAAAACTCTCTCCCTTCCTCCTGTCCCCATCCTAAAGCATGCTCTTTTTGCTCTGTTAAAGCCATTTCTGGCCAGCTTTCAGCTGCTCAGCAATGGCAAATCAGCTTAAGGCTAAATCTCACTGGCAGGGGCTCCCAAACCACCAATGACCCCAGCTGAAGATATTTTATTTGGGAAAAAACCTCCGAGCTGAAAGTTTTGCATTTGTACTCTCTGCTGGAAGGGCAAAAGGAAACAAATCATGGTCAGGGATGCTGAGCATTGGTGGATTTAATCCCAAACACCCTGCAAGGAAATCACCCCCAAATCCAGCCCTGGACCCCGGGGGCAAAGCCACCAGCTCCACTCTGGGTCCTGTCACCCTGGCCATCACTGACACCCACATTATTCCTGCTGCGTCGAGCTTGCAAAGTACTGTGTGTTATTAAAAACTTTCACATTATTATGTCACTGGGACGTGAAACCAGCCTTTACCAGACCTAATGGCTAAACCATAAGGCAAAAGGGCAGAAGGAGCAGAAAAGTGTGTGTGTGTATGTCCCCCCAGTCACCCCCCAGTCACCTCCCAAAATGATACAAGAGTTTTTCCTGTTCTGACAGCTTTTAATTCTAGAGGTTTAGTTGGTATTCCTCAAGCCATCCAAAAGGCTGAAAAGGAATCTCAGGTTTCTGAGGCCATAATGCACATCCATGCTGTGGGGTGACAGGATTAACTCCCAACAGACTCTCACCCAGAAAAAGATAATACAAAGAGGTTTCTTTGAGAGGTTGCTGTTATGTGATGCTTCAGCACCCACAGGTAACTGGGAACAGGTACTGGGAGTATCTATGTATAAACTGTGTATTACCTGAAAACGAACCAAGGAATGAAACCATTCCAAGACACACGGAGGTGCAGATGACAGACCCTGCCACAAACAGCAGAAGATCCCATCTGGAGGGTTTCCTCTGGATTTTCAATGGTTCAAGATTGGAGCCTGGGACAGCAGAAGTACAAGGCACAAGTACACAACACAGACACAAAAGTAACAGGATTTTTTTTCCTTTCCTTTCTGGAAACTAACTGCTAGTTTTGGAAATTATTACTGCTTTGAATCCCAGCAATTTATTTATCCTTGAACAAATTCCTAATTGAGGTCGCGCTACAGAAGGCAACCTGGTGGCTGAGGTATCAGAATATATTAATCTTTCACGCTAACAGCATAAACAACAACAACAACAAAATAACACTGACTTCAAGTACACAAACCATTGCCTTAAGTTATCTGGAGGTGGGCATGCTTAATTAGGGAGAACAAGCCAATTAACAGAGGTGTAGTACCCGCAGAGGGGTGAGCCTGGCAGCAACCCTGCGGGGACACCGAGAGCACGGGGATCAGCCCGCTCTGTCAGGGAGCATCCAAACCGTGCACACAGCAAAGTAGGAGAGTCTTAACAGAGAACAAATACCAAACACTTACTAAAACATCACCAAATGTGAAATATTTGAAGGTATTTTATATATGAAGAGCTGCCTATGAATAGTCCTGGGAATCATGTTTATTTAACATGCACTCTGAAAGATACAGAAAAATACAGCATTATAATTTCTGGCCTCTAAAGTTCCAAAAAGAAATTGATTTCAGAATATCTTATTTTTCATAGGAGTGCCTCTTGTACCGGTGGAAGATATAACAGAAGGAGGATACCGCACAACTAGAAGCGTGCAGCAAAATAAAACAAAAGGCACTTCTCTCTCTGACGCAGGTATTATTCTTCCAGACAACGGAAATCTCTTTTCATCGGTGTCACTGCTCCCAGCTGGAAGCTTTAACTTCCATGGGCAGCTGACAGGGACAAGATAATTCTGCCACAAGCCAGGACTGCTTTTGTTTGTCTGGAAACACCTGGCAGCACTGATGCAGAATTCCTGTGCCCTGGCCCAGGCACAGACGCGCAGCCGGGAGATCTGCTGCCCCCGATATTGCTATGGAGCCACGGACCCACCAGGGACACGAGAGCTTTCTCTGGGAAGGGCCAGGAGACCCGAGTCCCCAGCACCCAGACTTCAGCTCGCTTGGAGATATTATTGCTTAACACACACCCTGCTCATGAAAATCGCATAATAATGGCAATGGATGGGTTTAACCCAGCTGCTGCATCCAGTATCGATTGCCTTTTAAAGGAGACAAATTTGCCATGGAAATCACCGGAGCATCTCCTCCTCCTTTCTCTCACTTGCTCTCTCCAGTTGTTCAGGGTTTTACAACTCATTCTGCAAAAGCCTTGAGGTTCTTCAAACAATGACTGTTAGGGCAAAGCAAATGTTTCTTTGGGTTTGAATTCCTATGAGGTGCTCTTCCTGACAAATGAGGCTTCTTACAGACACAAATTTCTTGCTATAGTGTGCACATACTGCTACTCCAACTCTCCACCTTTGAAGACTGACACTTAAACAATATCCCTCAATGTTTTCTGATATTAAACCTGCATATTGCAACTATTTCCAGAGTAGCGTAATTTCTTCTGCATGGAAGTGCTGCAGAGGAGCCAATCAAAAACACTTATAGGTGTCTGTCCTACCCTTGAATTGCACTTTTCATTTTCAGAACATCTCAATTTACTAACCAATACAGACGAAATTATATACCAGGATTACTTGATTTAATAGCAAAACCCATCTCTTTCTAGGGTAAAGCAAAGCAAAAGCTCAGTAGCACGAAGCATCATGTTGGAACCTCGCAGCCACCCGAGCCGCAGGACTGTGCCCTGCAGTTCCAATAATAGTTCAAACCATTTTACACCATCCAGGCAAAAACAAGTTGTGACAAATTAGCACATACAACCCCAAATACCGAGGTGCTGAATAAACGGCAACGGCCTCTCTGATTGCTACTCTGTAAAAGATTTGCTATGGCATTCAGACTGTTTTTCCCAACAAGTGTGAGCCAGAGATGCCTCAGCTGACATTTATGAGGACTTCTTATTTTCTTCATTCTGAAGCACAGAATCTCCTCTCTCTCTTTCTGTTTTTATCGCAACCTTTACATGGGAATTCTGTCATTGCATTTCAAACAGGCTCAGAGAGAGCTCAGCTCAAAACACTTCCATCTTCATCACCTTCCAGAAATGCCAGCATTATAAAGCGTGCCCCAAGTGGCTTCTATCCTTTCCCAGCTCACCCAAGCCAGAGATGCAACAATAGCTGGTCTGAAATAAGAAGAAATTTTCATTTCAAAGCTCCGCTGACATTCACCAAGTGCTTTCAAAGTTTATATCAACAGAATGCACTGCTTCAAATCCTGGCTTAAATGCAGATGGTGCAAATTTTTTCTCTCATGTGCTGATGGCCTAGTTTGGCTCAATAACACTATTAACTTTTAAATATTAATGCATTTTTGTGAATTAAGAACAGTTCAATGTGTACCTGAAGGTACCTCACTTTTTATTTTTTAATTGGTATTATTGTAGGTGGACCAAGCAATAGGAAGCTGGCATTTCCAAATACCAAACAAGAAAACCCCAGGAGAATGTACCCAGTGCTCACAATCAGCTTTCCCTCCAGAGACATGCTGTCCCTCAGCGCTGCTCCTGAAGCTTCATCAACCTCTAAGCTATTTTTATATTTATGTAAATGTGTTAAAATCATTTGGAAGCTGATTGCCCCTCAAAAACATGCGTTCTCCCCACAGCAGCATGTGAGTGCCAGGATGCAGGAGTGGGGGATGCAGGACAGAGGCTGCATCCAAGGGTTTACACACGTGTGAGATGGAGGTGGACCAGCACCTTGGTGTTTCACAGGGTGCTAAGGACTCCCAGCCCCGCACAACCCACCCGTGACAACCAGAAAAGGCTCTTTTTGCAGCACTGGAAGGTGACAGCAGCTCCCGCAGTGTTGGGAGATGGTGCTGTGCTGAGGTTCCCACAGCCAGGAGGGTGCAGGACACCCCAACATGGCTCCCGAAGCAGGACGGGCTCCCTGTACAACTGTGATAGGCCTTTATGTGCCTGCTGTTATTTCTGGCGGGTGTCTGGACTGGGGAATGGCTTTGACGAGTCTGATGGGACATGCTGCCCTTCCCTGACTGGTGCACGCTGCCCCCATCCCCGTCCCACAGGTCTGCACCGCACAGGCAGGGGCATGGGGCTGCCGCTGCTGGGGAAGGGTACACAGGGACACAGACCTTGGTGCCTGCCTGGAGGACCAGGAGATAAATGCCACTTAATGCTCCACACAGCCTATATGATACATGGTAAGCCAACAAGTCTTTTTTATTTTTAGTCTTTGCTCTGGCTCTGAGATCTCTGTCATTAACAGGTTCTTTAAATTTGTTACTTTTGATATCAGTGACTGCTAAAACAATTCCCAGAGGACAAACATCAATAATATTCAAAACACTTTCATAATCTTGGCTTTGATAGTCTTGCAACACTTTTGTTCCTATGGCGTAACTGTTAGGACACTGCTATACAGCATGTAGATCATTCATCGAAGGGTTTGTTGTGCCTGGATAACCTCTCCAGACAAGAGTAACCCCAAGTGCCAGGGAGTCCAAAATTTTCCTCCTGTGATACATATTTTGGAGTCCAACTTTGCATTGGACATAATGGCTCATAGAGATGCGAGAGTTCAAACTAAGGGTGCACAGGGACGGCAACAACAGGGAGGCTGTCCCTGGAGGCAGCGATGGGCAGGTACCCAGATACCCCAGACTGTGGGGTCAGGGACAGGCAGGACCTCTTCACTCCCACCACAGCCGCTGGCATTTACTTGTTAGGCATTGTGTCCTAATAATCCACAGCAGCCAGCTGGGAACTGATACCAGCACTCAAGGCTGGAAACATTGAATCGTAAGGCAAAAAAGAGCATCAGACTTGAATTTCTTCTGTATAGCAAGAAAAAGATTATTAGACAACCTTTTTTCTTCTTCACTATCACTCAGAAGCCTCAAATTTCCCCAGACAGAGGAGATTAACAAACAGAGATTAGCATCTAAGAGCTCCTGCTGCAGGCAGTGTTAGACTGAGCCCAGCTCTCGGGGCCTCCTATATCTGTATTTCTAGACTCCCAAGTGAATGTCTTTAAATCTTAAAAGGAAAGGTGAACCCCACCAGTGCTGCTCTGTGGCTCAGAGGGGCTTCACAACCTGCTGGTGAGAGCAGAGTTATCTCCTTATCAGACCCTTCCACAGACCCCAAGTCCTTTCTAGCTGCGTAGATAAATCAGGTGTCTTTTAGGGAGATCATCTTTTACCATCTGACAATCAGGTTTTGTTTCTCTATTTTATGTATGAGATCAAACACAAACCCACTCTCAGGGTGGGCAAACAGCTCTGGTCTGCACTGATACAACTCGGAATTTAGAGGAGCATATGTTTCTTCCTGCCTCCTTTTTACCCCAAATCAGGTCTCTCTTTACCAGATGCCCCTTTCATACGCCGAGAGACAAGAACGGGGATCTGGAGAGCGAGCCAGTCCTGCCTCAGACCCCTGAGCAGCCTGGCTGCTGGATGGAGATGATATCATTTGCGACGAGGGGAAGGGGTGCCACAGCCTGGCTAAATCAAACTGCCCTTCAGCCGAATCCATCGGCCTCAAACCCTGCGCAGGAGCAGCCCGGTAATTTCCCAGCAGATGACAGCGCCCCGATAACCTCCAAAGCTGTGTTATTTAAGCAGAAGGTGAGCTTTGTTTAGCCCTTGGGCTCAGGCTGAGCGGATGACAGATGCCGACGCTACATTCCATTAGATTTTTAAGTAGTGGGAACAAATTTATCAGGTGAGCATTTGAAGCCGCGGCACAAGAGAGTTGCCAAGTTCTCTGGTAACTCCATGGCTGTGTCTCACCTCATCCCTTTGGAGATTCTCCCTGATCTTTTTATTTCACCATTTGCTCCAAGAACAATAGAGAAGTTTTGGCAATGCTTTCTGAAGAATATAACAAATAGCAATGCATTTGCTGCTATATGCAGAAATTCCTTTTTTTTTTTTTAAATTTACTCGCCAAAAGTGTCTATGAAGTGGAGATAATTTATAAATTGAGTGCTGCTACCTGTGCTGTACACTTACATTAGCAAGAGAAAAGAATGCACAACGCTGACAACATTGTACAAAGTATGAAAAGGCAGGGAAACTGCTAAATTTCAAAAACAGACTATTTACTACAGCAAGTAATTTTTCATTTTATCCATCAGCTACTTAACCCAGCCACATACACTGGTATCTTCTGAGAGATACCAAAGAAGCAGCAGTAGTTGGAACATCCAGTGCCAGATATGGGGATAATTAAAGTTTAACACAAATACTTTTAAAGTTTGTAAATGCTAGGGAAAGCAGGTGCAGATCAAAGGGCTTTTTTCAGCTTAGGCATCGACACATCTAAAGAAACATTTAAGAAAAAGGTAACTCCAAGGAATGAATGGCTTATAGAAAGAGGACTTAAAATCCCAGAAACATTCCTGACTATCCAGACTTTCCAAATTTACTGCTTTTTCATTTTTTTTCCTGGCTACACTGGAGAGGAACAGAGACTCTTGACTTACTCTCCTTTACAAAATGATTGACCAGTTTTCCTTCCTCCGCTGCACATCTCACATCCTGAGCTCCATCATTAGATTCATTTCTCACACATAGTTATAACCCTTTCAATAGCATAAAGAAGTATTAGAATATAATACTATCATTAGTATTATTAATTAGTATTAATAGCTAGAAACACCACCCCTGCAGGTGTAGGACACAGAAGAGAAAGAAAGAGAATAAAAATGTGATTTGGTGCCACAGTAGGGAGAGCTGCTGCTTCCCTCCATGGTGAAGGAAGTTTGCTGCCACAGGCTGCATGACCCGGGGCTGGTTACCCAAGCCCCCCAACCACTTGAGGGATCCGAGCAGGGGTGTGCACCCCACCAGGGGTAATTGCTGGAGATCATCAGGTGAGAGCAGCTGCAGTGTTTCTGGCTATTTATCAGCCACATATATAGGTCACTTTTCATCATGCATCGCCTCCAGAAAAGATAAAAGCAAAAGAATTGATCTGAGCTTCTGTTGTTGAGTGTCCCAAACGTTGCTGCAGATAAGGTTATGTTTGAGAGGAATATTCTGTTTGCCTCCTGGCTGTTTCTGGGCACTCATTGTAGAGCACATCTTCTCTTCTGCTCCCTTTCACTGGCACAAACTGTCCCCTGGGTCCCAGTTCAACTCCACTACACTACAGTTTAGAGGTACAAGTATATCCCTTACATTAACAGATAGAATTAATCAAAAGGCCTTTTGCAAAGTTTCTTCATATCATGACCTACCTTGATCAAATATACAGTGCTGTGCTTTCACAGAAAATGCCAATATTTAGCATTTGCACATATCCTGCACTGTTTTCCTGTCTGGGAACAGTTTTCTTTCATCAGCAAAGGCTGCTTTTTTGAGTCATAGACCCTGCCCAGATGCCTGGGCAGGGATGCGAGACACAAGTGTCCTCTCTCTCCCAGCCACCGACCATCACCCTCTAATGCTGCAGGGATGGAGCCTCGCTGCTGACTCAGCAACAGCCTGATCTGGGGTGACTGCACATGTGTTGCCTTGCAAACAGATCAGTAGGAAAGATTTTCATCTTGGCAGAGACGCAGGGGCCATGGCTGCTTCATTGGGGAATTTCTATTGCCATCAGGAGCATGAGAACCAGCAGAAACCTCAGCTAAGGCAGAAACTGAAGTCACTGGGATTCCCACCTGCTTGTTCTTAGGAAAACATGGACCCGAGGCAGCAAAACCCTCCTGCAGGAGTGTCTGTGCTCACCCCGGCAGCCGCGACCCCAGTGCCATGGCCAGCACCCACCTGCAGCAGAGGGGATCCTCCGTCACAGCTAGTTTGGATTTTGGCTTCTCCAGGTTTCCTGACGTTTTGGCATCAGAAATATTTCACACAGCTCAGTATTGCGCGAACCTGGAAAAAAATCTTCCCTCCCGATTTGTGCACACAATGTGGGAATGACCAGAAGAACTTGCACGCCTATTGAAATTAAAGCCAGATTGCCAGTGTTTGCCAAAATACCCCAAAGCACATCCTTGCCATACAAAGGCTGAGTCACCAGCCAGGGTTCTGGTGTGACAGGTAATGGTCCGTTTGGTGATGTGGGAATGGCAACACGAGCAAATCCTACGGCCTGAAGGCAAGTTCTCAGCAATATCACAAACTCCCTGCTAAGTTCAGTGCATCGTCAAGTCATTCTTTTTTATAGATAGAGACACAGGGAAAAAATGAAATCTAAAAAGCATTGTCAACTTGAATGATTTTCCAGGTTCTTGTCACTAAACAACCATCATCCCTCAGAGCATAGGAAAGGCAATAAAACCAATAGAACTAATAAAGGAAAACTGTGTGGAGGTTGACAGATCTGGCTGTCCCTGGCATGTGACAGCCTCTTTTACCAAGCAGGCAAATTGAAGCTGCAGCATACTTGTCCATGGGATAAGTGAGACCCTGACAAAACCCGCACCAACTCCTAGTCTTTTTTAACAATATTCAGTTCTACAAAAGAAAGGTCCCTTGTGAAAGAACACTCAAAAGACTTTGCAGACTGTATTTGCAGCTGATATATCACCTGCTCGATAATTGCTGTTTAACTCCTCGCCTCTGCTGAGCACCAGAGCATGGACCTACCCTGTTCTCTAACACCAGGAATTTTTCACTCTGCTGAAGGGATGCCCCTCACCTTGTTAATGCTGTTTGTCCATGCATGGAAAAAAACTTAAGTTTTTATTTGTAACTGAAATAATTAGGGAAAACCAAACCAAATAGCTTTTCACCATAACTACAGCATGGAAAAGCTACAGTTTGAAAGTTCAGACACCAGTGGGACGTTGAACCCTGGGCCGCTCCTGAGGCTGGAGGTGAGACGCCTATAATCCTTTGCTGGATGGATAAGAAGGACCCAGGTCTGACCTGGGTCCCACCACCACCGCCCTCTTCCCATCCACGTTTTTCTGGACACCAAAACCCTTCAGAAGCTTTAGCTCTTCTTCAAGGGTTGGAATCCCTCAAGCTGCGCACCAAGAGCCAACACGGTTTGCAGCAAGAGCCTGTCTCCAAATTCCAGACTTCATTTATATAAGAACCTGCTAACATTTCCTCTGTGCACTCACTGAACAAATGCGCTTTTGAAGTCACTTATTTACCAATAAATTACAATGATCTGAAATCATTAGCAACAAAGTAAATTGTTTTAATTGATCTGAACTTTTTTACGATGCGGGAAGTTCGTTTCTATATAATTGCACCGTCTAACAGACTAAAATAGCAAATTAATCACTCTTGGAGCTTGCAATCTCTAAAATGCTTCTTATTCCAAAAGGCTGCATGGTTTGAAACGAGGAATAAATCCACACTTCCAGGACTCATTCATGTTTGTAACGGACCTTGAACCTGTCTCGTGAGCCCCATAAGTATTCAAGGACTTTTCTACGTAAAGGGATGCACCAAGGCAGCAAACCACTGGCCGGTATTTCACGCAGGAGGAACAGAATTTCAAGAAGTGCCTACTTGTGCTGCACTATTCATAAATAACACTCACAGGCTCTTTTATTTTATTATTTCTTTTAGGGATCAGAGATGATAAAGACTACTCAGATTTAAATAATTTCATTTGGTATAACCTCAGCCAAATGCAAAGGTGGAGAAGTCCTGAGAATAAATACCCACACCTTGTGCAGCCCCTTTCTGCCTGAGTAACAGCAGCCCCTGCCTGTTAAAGCAAATGAGGCTCGCTTGCCGCCATCTCGTATAAATATATTTTCTATTCAAATTGGTTGGGGGGGGAAACATTCAATTTACGAATGGAGTATAAATGGCATCTTTCAAAATAACAGTTTTAGGCACAGATTAGCTCTCTGTCCTCGTTGCTCCTGATAAGGCTAATCACCGCCCTAAATCAGTGTTTCAACTGAACCTGACATTGGAAATCACACATAATTATACTGATTAATTTTGCTGAAAACATACAGTGTTTTGCTATAGAAATGTAAACACAGTAAGGTGAAAGGGTGATACAAATAGCAAAAGCTGACTGCTGTTCAGAAAAAACCCCACTCAGGTGCAAAAGACATTTGAGCAAGTGCCTTTATTGCAAGAGCAGCTCCAACTCCCCCTCTGCCCCCATTCCTGCAAAAGAAGCAGAGGAGAAACGGTGTCAGCGTGACTCAGGAGCACACTGCAACCTGCTGAAGACATCCGATTATTTATATATATACAGAGTAAAATGAAGTGGAACAATAGAAAAGGGCTGCTTGAAACCTGGTCCTGCACCATCTGCATATTAAAGTGCTGATGTGTCCAAAGAAAGAGGTGGATGGAAGGGGGAGCCTTGGCAGGGGGAGGCAGCGTGGAAAGAGAGGGAACTCCAGACGGTTTCCCAAGAGTGAATTATTTAACCGCCAGTACAAGAAATATAAAGGGCAAGGAGACTGCAAGAGGGAAAAAACCAACCCTAAAATTAGGAATTCCTCCTTTGCCACCCTTGAGCAACATCAACATTTCAGAGGTTGTATCTGCTCTAGAAACACAATTGTCATCAGCGCCTGAGGAAGAGGCACCATTTCTTTGAGAGACAAATGGGCCCAGAATTTCAGCAAAGCCTGATAATGTCACAAAAGAAACCATCATTAATACATAGCACTTAGAGCTGAGGTGCATTTCTTCTCAGCTGCATCTTGCTGTGCAATGTTCTGAAAAGCCACTGGAAGAAAATTGCTTGGGTTTCATTTTTAAAGCTGCACTTAACCAAATACTATCCATCTTCACATAGGTTGTCGTGGAAAAGTAGCAAATGCCTTGTTTTTCCTGTAGCACCTAAAATTACAACAGCTATCTTATGGGTGTCTCATTACCCAAAATCAGTGCTCACAGAGCTGATGAGACCCTTCTCCCCACATCTGGCCTTTTGGGGCAGCGGCTCAAGGTTTTCGTTTCTGGGCTCACAAGCACAAAACCAGCAAAGCACCTGCACCCCACAGAACAGCAGGACAGGTTTGATCGAATATAGCATTTTCCAGGGGCCTTTCACAGAAATTTGAGCGTGGTACATCTCGCTCTCATGGAACAGTGCTGCCTTGGCACAGGGCAGCTCCGCACTCCCCAGAGCACGGACCAGAGGTCACATTTGGTTTCCTACAGAGCATCTCAGTGTCAGACAGATTTTAGCAAGGAGGACCCAGGGTTTACTCCATCCCAGCACCGAGCCTGAAGATAAATGGAAGGGAAAGGCAAACACAAAGCTACAGCTGAGTAAGTAACATTAAGTCTGACAGGGGGAAGCTGTGATGCATTACTCACCCTGCTAAGTTTAATGTATAATTTAGAAAGATATCACCAAAATGGAAGAGAGAAGCTCTTAAGCAGCTCTGAAGGGTATTCAGCTCAGGCATCGGACACAGTTAGTGTTTAGGAGAAGCTGCCAGCCCCGTGGCAGAAACCCACCCCTCACCCAATAATTTGATTTAGATATGTCTCAACACTCAAGCCCTTTAGGAATAACTCATTCCTTTTCATAGGCCAGATTTAGGCTTTTTTGTGAGTATTAGGTGTTACTCCCCTGCTTGGTAACCAAAAGCCATCAAAAATAGTCCTTATCCTCCCTCAATAGCTGCTCAGAGTAAAAGACATCACCATTAAAAACATACATTATAAAAGATCTTAATTCTTGATGGCCCAGAGGATCCTGTGCCCCAACACAACGTGACCGAAAGCAGTGGTTTCCCACACTGGTGGCACGGCTCCCCTGGGCCATCTGTCCCCAAGGAGGACGGAGATGCTTCCCAGGACATGTCCTCACTGCAGCTGCTCCATCAAGTGCTTTATCACACACGTTTTAAACTCTTGATAACACTCACGCAGAGATAAGGGAACAGGAACCTGGGCCACAGTTTTATAACATTTTCACAATTTGTTGTGGTTTATCTACAGAAAATATCGATATGTCTCCCACATCTTTAAACATTAGTACAGCTGGTGATATCAGCCTCTCCAACCCCAAACAGTACGGCCTGCAGTAATTCACTCAGAATAATCTACTCAATAAGGGAACCCTTGTACCAAAAGCAGCCTGCCTCCAGCCCTCCAGACACCAGAAACCTGTCTTTGCAGTGAAAAACAGAATCTGTTGGGCTGATGCGCTGGTATTTACTGGGAGCAATGACCGCCCACACACATTTCACACAATGACCATCAGCATGCAGAATACAGACAGTGACCACCAATTTCCATCCTTTGGGAGGTTAGGTGTGGCTGGGAATTGACATGTGAGGAGCGCCTCTGGCTGCTGTAGGAGCCAGGGCTGTGAGGTGGCTGGGAGGACGATGGAGGACGATGCTGGTCCTGCTTCAGGCAGCTCTCCCTGACCAGTGCCGAGCCAAGCGCTGGCCAGACTGTGCAATACACAGAGAAGGGGCCTGGGACTGAGAGATACTGCACACAAGGGTAATTCAAGCCAAGTCATTTAAAAGGACACACAGCTGGACCCTGTAATTCTGGATACAGCAGAGAGCACCTGGGAACAAACCAGCTCCTGAGTGTCCTGCAGGCAGTGCTCGCTGCCGGGATGTGTGTATAATCCCTGGCACGCTGCTAAAGCCCATGCTCCCTTGGGATGCCGAGGGGCTAATCCTGGGGAACTCTTGGCAGAGATTTGCAAGGAGCTGTTTGACTTTGCATGGAGCTGGACCAAGAGCATTCACACAGCTGGAGCTATCTAAGCCTACACTTCTTTTTCTTAATTTTTTTATTTTTCCACAAGCACAGACTGTGCCAATGGATTCTGACATAATTTGAGTTCAGAGATGCAATAAAAAAAATAGGACACCCTTCCCAGAGCTTTTAGACTCAAAATCTCATCAGAAAGAAATGCACTTCTGTAAATTATGCAGCCCTACCCTGCCTATCACATTTGGCTGCTGCACAGAGTCTCTTCACCTGACTCTGGTTAAAATTATGAGGGCTCCTCAAAAACAATGTGGCTCCTGCCCTGTGTGGGGTTGCTGGAGCCTGAATTCAAATGTCCTTGGAGCCAAAGGTGAGTGATGCTTTTGCTGTGAATGGCCCAGAATGGTTTTCTGGCTCAAAGGGGTAACACTGTGCTTGTGCAGCAATATCCTGGCCAAAGCATCCTTTGGTGGAGGAAAACAGCTTTCCCCAGAACTGTCCCCTGAAGGATGCTGACCCCGGGAGTGGGCAGTGAGCCCCCGCGATGGTGCTGCCCAGGCTCACCCACTGAGAAAATGGCACAGCGTCCTCCATCGCACCCAGATCTTGGTGTGGCGTGTGATGAAAGACTTTCAGCATCGCCAGTGCGATGATTTTAGCAGAGAAGGGAGCTGGGGAGATGGGATTCCTACAGACAAAAATAGAAAGTTTTAAAGCTACAGCAAAGAGAAAGTCTGGAACATGGAGTCCTCTTTAGCAGGATCCAGCCAAGCAGCAAGAACCAAAAGGAAACAACCTATAAATAACATAGAGCAGATCTTCTCTGATCCACTAACCTACTTTAGGACAGGTTTACAGTGAAGAATAAAAAGAATTTAAGCTTGATTGTGGTGATTTAGAAAGTGTCTGTACGGTGTAGATGTATACTCCTTGCCCTGGTTTCTCAGCTGGAATTAAAACAGACAACTGACTCCAAGTGCAGGAAACCCCGTCTCTCTACTATGTTCCTTTTCAGGGGGAAGGCAGGGTTTTTTTGCATCCCCCAGCTCTGTGTGTCACACAGGGATGTCCCTCACCACAGAGGCCCCGGTACTGCCACCAAAGCACCATGGGACCAGGGCACCTTCAGCATCCCCGCAGCATCCCGTGGGACAGGGAACATGTCACTGTTTGTCAGCACATAAGAGCTGCCCTGGGATACACAGCATGTGTAATGCTTATTTACTAACAGGACATAACATCAAATAGAACATGGGTTGTTAATTTCATTATGGAAGAAGTTAAGTTTCTTTATAGTTATTTGATGGCGTGTGGGGCAAAGAAGAGAGGAAAAGCAATCTCACTTTTCCTACAGGGCACAAGGCCGTTCACAGACGCTGCTGAAGTCTTGCTGTCACCCCTAGGAAATCCCTTACCTTTGATGGCTGAATGCAGGGAGGAACCCTAAGACAGCAACGTTCTTGCACAAAAACACTCTCTTGTGATGACGAAGACTGACAGCAAACCCAGAGAACAGCTCTAATTTTATTTATATAATCCTGAGTAGTGATTTCCTGGATGTTTAGACTGAACACAGCAAAACAGTGAGCTGTAACTCTTTGCCAGCATTGCTGGATGCCTCTCTGACCCCGAAACTTTTGAATGAGGTGCCAGACAACTTTTAGTCACTGGCTAAAATAATACCAAATAACACCTCCACGTTGACAAGTACACTTGGCCCGGGGCCTTCTGCTCTTCCCTTTTTTCTTTTCCTATTCATCAGCAACATCTTCATTTTAAGCACATTCTGCCAAGGCAGACTGAGCCTTAAATAACCTCATACTTCATAATTTCTGTTCTTTCAGCAGCGGACTGTCGTTGCTACCAGCAGAGGCAGCCAGCTCTGCTCCATCTGAGAAGAGAAGCCATTTGCTCTGTGTTGCTTAAGTGCATTTTAATAATGCATTTTGCATGTGAGGAACGCGGAGCTGGAACGCACAACTAGCCTGAAAGGAAATCTCAGGGTAAGCAGCACTTGCACGAAGTTTAAAGATTATTACTTTCCTGAAAATGCTTTGAAAAATAATTGTGAACATGGTTTAGGCTTAAGAAGAAAACACGCTTTGTTTTTGAACACCAATGCTGTTCACCATCTTTGTTGGAGACATGGACAGTGGGATGGAGCGCACCCTCAGCAAGTTTGCCAATGACACTAAACTCGGTGTGGTTGACATGCTAGAGGAAAGAGTTGCCATCCAGAGGGGCCTGAACAGGCTGGAGAGGTGGGCTCGTGCAAATCACATGAAATTTAACCGAGCCAAGTGCACGTCCCGAGCCTGGGACATGACAATCCCAGACACAAATACAGGTTGGGCAGAGAATGGCTGGAGAGCAGCCCTGAGGAGAAGGACTTGGGGGATGTTGGTGGATGAGAAGCTCAACATGAGCCAGCAATGCGCACTGGCAGGCCAGAGAGCCAACCCCATCCCAGGCTGCATCAAGAGAAGTCAAGCAGGTCAAAGGAGGTGATTCTGCCCTTCTGCTCTGCACTTGTGAGACCTCAGCCCTCAGCTCCCCTCTCACAAACCATGTATGCACGCGAAACATGTGCTGTACCAACCCAGAGGTTCACATGGAGAGCAGCAGCTCAGCTCACCATCAGGTATTTCTTTAGCTCAAGAGAATCCAGAAGTCCCATAGTCAAAACTTACTTATGCTCCATATGGGAACACACCCAACCATGTAACACAATATCCACTCATATAATAATGCAATATAATGCTTAATTATATATTTAAACACTCAACACAAGGGAACAGATCATCTAATTTTGCATGCACATGCTTCCCTTTCCCCAGTCCTTTAACAAAGTTTAAGTAGACACTCAGATCAGGGGACACCTACGAGTGCTACCAGTGGCCTCTCGGCTCACCAGGGGTTAAACAGGTCCTATCTAGGGACCTTTAGTGGTCCCCCCTGCAGCAAAGCACAGTCCAACTCCCAGACCTTCACTCCTCCAACATGCTATGAGACAACCCCCTGAATGAGCACAGGCACAGAGCAGTTATTCTGACCCAGACCACACTCACTGATCCCCCAAAACCAGCCCCGACTCCCCAATCTGGGCTTGGGGTGAGCAGAGCCAGGGGGACACTGCCCACTGCCACCTGGCTTCTAGGCCCTTCTGTAAAACCAACGCTGCCGTGTTTCGCCTACACGACACGCAAATTCACACATTTGTGTGGGCAATTTCTGTAAAACACTCCCAGTGACAGTGCACAAAGTCTGGCACCGCTCGAACATCCTGGGCTGCATCAAATGAAGTGTTGCCAGCAGGTCCAGAGAAGTGATTCTGCCA
>BJBW01003395.1:0-10495 GCA_004320125.1 Scolopax mira
GGCCCAGAACAAGCCTTTTGATGCCAAGACATCCGTCTTTGTGGCACATCCTAAAGAATCCTTTGTGAAAGGGACAATCCAGAGCAGAGAAACAGGGAAGGTCACCGTCAAGACTGAAGCAGGAGAGGTGAGTAGAAAACAATGATCAAGGACACCATTTGATTCCTACTCTGAGCTCTTAGCTGACATACATGGATCTTTTGTTTCCTCTGACAGACCCTGACTGTGAAAGAAGATCAAATCTTCTCCATGAACCCTCCCAAGTACGATAAAATTGAGGACATGGCCATGATGACCCACCTCCATGAACCCGCTGTGCTGTACAACCTCAAAGAGCGTTATGCAGCCTGGATGATCTACGTAAGTACCAGCAGCACACTTCCGCTGGCTAGCTGGGAGGAACTGCTCTGGAAGTGGCTGAGTGGAAGCCAACGTGCTGCCTGCCTTCCTCCCAGACGTACTCGGGTCTCTTCTGCGTCACTGTCAACCCCTACAAGTGGCTGCCGGTGTACAACCCGGAGGTGGTGTTGGCCTACCGAGGCAAGAAGCGCCAGGAGGCCCCTCCACACATCTTCTCCATCTCTGACAACGCTTATCAGTTCATGCTGACTGGTGAGTGCTTGACCCCCCTCACAGCAATCTAAGCCAAAAAGCCCAATGGATCTCACTGGAACATGGTAAAAGCCAACTAAAAACTCCAGAGAGCTGTGTGACTGAGAATTTGATCAAGTTATGCAGGAATTAATTTCAAATGAAACTGTCCCTATGTATGGACTTAGCACTGTGTATTGTTTGCTCTTTTTTTTATAAAATTCTACACTCTCCCATTGCAGAAATACTACTTGATTAAGTTTGCTGCTTTTTTTCACTGATAGGAAGGAAAAAGTTATTATTCCATATAAACCACTATTTTGAACACAGGCAATTTGATTAGATTTCTTGATGAGTATTGTGTGAAGGGCAAGTAGATGCACAGCTTGTCTCAGGATCACACGCCTATGACAGCTCTATGCATCCATTTGGGCTTATACTTATTACTGCTACGACCTGAAAGCGAAATGGTTACTCTTGGACTTTCCGTGCAAACCCCAACTTATATTTGCAGCTTTACTTCTCATTCAGCTCAGGGCTACCTGGATCAACTACTAACACTACCTTTCATTTTGTCTGTTTCACAGATCGCGAGAACCAGTCAATCCTGATCACGTATGTACACCCCCTGCTCGGGTCCACGCGGGGCTGCCCAGTGCCAGGGGACCTCCTGCCTGACCACATGCTCTCTGCTTCTTTCTTTGGTTGGACAGTGGAGAATCTGGTGCCGGGAAGACTGTGAACACAAAGCGTGTCATCCAGTACTTTGCAACAATTGCAGCCAGCGGGGAGAAGAAGAAGGAAGAGACATCTGGCAAAATGCAGGTAAATTATGACATGCCAGCTTGAATCAATGTTTCCCTTTGTTCCTGATGTGACTTTTGGAAGCATAACCAGTGATCATTATCATCCTGCAGGGAACGCTTGAGGATCAAATCATCAGCGCCAATCCACTGCTGGAGGCCTTTGGAAATGCCAAGACCGTGAGGAACGACAATTCCTCACGCTTTGTAAGTCATTACTTTAGACAAATCCCTCCTCATTACAGCAGTAGTGATGGATTAGTGGTATTCTCACATAAGGTGTTATCAATGAAATGCACCTAGGTTGAAATCTTCTTCTCCTTAACAGGGCAAATTCATCAGAATCCACTTTGGAGCCACAGGCAAACTGGCTTCTGCTGACATTGAAACCTGTAAGAGACCCTCCTGGCCTGATCCCTTTCCTTCACAAATTCCTGTCTCCGTGTGCATTCCTGGGCCAAACTCTTTCTACATTCCATGACAGATCTGCTGGAGAAGTCCAGAGTCACTTTCCAGCTCAAGGCAGAAAGAAGCTACCACATATTTTATCAGATCACCTCTAACAAGAAGCCGGAGTTAATTGGTAGGAGGCATCACTGAGATTTTTTTAGAAAAATCACTGAGCAACATTTAACTACATTTCCAAAAATGAAATTTAACTCATGAACCCATTTGTTTTCAGAAATGCTCCTCATCACTACCAACCCATACGACTACCCATTTGTGAGTCAAGGTGAGATCACTGTTCCCAGCATTGATGACAAGGAGGAGCTGATGGCTACAGATGTAAGTAACTTACAAAACAGGTCAAGAGGCACAGGTCATACATCACATAATATGCAAATATTTCACTTTGCTGTTTGTATTACCAGAGTGCCATTGACATCCTGGGCTTCTCTACGGATGAAAAGACAGCCATCTACAAGCTGACAGGGGCTGTCATGCACTATGGGAACCTGAAGTTCAAGCAGAAGCCAAGAGAGGAACAGGCAGAGCCGGAAGGCACAGAAGGTATTATCAAACTCAATAATGAACCCTTCCCTTCTGTAAGTCAAAATGGATATGGAAGTCAACAAAAACTGTTCTGGGTCAGACTTCAGGTTCCCAAGGAAAAGAGTAAGCCAGAAAAAACTGTCCCTTATTCTCTTCTCATGGGGAGAAATTCAGTGATCTCATGGGATTTTTTTTGTCTCTTATGCTATGAATAATTAATAGTTTAAACCATCCTTTCTACACTTCCAGAAAATCTGAGCAATGAATGTCCTTCTTTTGGACATCCTTTGTATGGATGTAACATTATTAGTCATACTTTTATTGTAATATAGCTTGCAGTTGTGAAAAAGCCAAGTGGTTCGGCTCTAGCAGGATGGGGAATAGTGTTCCAACTCAGGGATCTCTGGTTTGAGAGGTTTATTTAATTCCTCTCCTTTGTTGGGACCTACAACTCACATCTCCAGCTCTCAGCTTCTCTTGCTAAAGGACTAGGCATAATGTGGGAAGTACCACAGGTAAAAGCATAAACACCTGTGAGTTTACTGAACATCAGAAACCATAGCTCAGAAAGGGTTGTAAAGTCTGGACCTGAAAGAGAACAGATATCCTCCCTATGTTCCACCCTAAACACTGAGTGTTTTTGATCACCTGAATGTAGATCAGTACCTGACTGTTGTCACTGATACATGATTCAGACTGGCAAGGTGCAGCTTTTTAGTTTTGTGCCAGATTTTTGAAAACATCATTACTTTTTACATGCTTCAGTGAAGATTTTCAAACAGAAATTCTTTTAGAAAAGCTCAATATGCATAACAATGACTTTGGTGTTACCAAGATTCCCTCGATGAGAGTCTACTGAAAGATTTCAAATTAAAAAAGACCTGAACCCTGCAGCCTTTAGAGAACACACCAAGATTCAAAGTATATATGACACAAAATTCTTCTTTTTTCCTCTGTCATTTTAGTTGCTGACAAGGCTGCCTACCTGATGGGTCTGAATTCAGCGGACATGCTCAAGGCCCTCTGCTATCCCAGAGTCAAGGTGGGGAATGAATACGTGACCAAGGGTCAAACTGCACAGCAGGTAAGAAATCTGTGGTAACCTGGAACAATGTTATGAAATAAGATCCCCTTGATTTTCCTCTGATCTCTATGGTAACTCCAGGCATTTATTTTTCTTATAGGTGCACAATGCTGTAGGTGCTCTGGCAAAGGCTGTCTATGAGAGGATGTTCTTGTGGATGGTTGTTCGCATCAACCAACAGCTGGATACCAAGCAGCCCAGACAGTACTTCATTGGTGTCCTGGACATTGCTGGCTTTGAGATCTTTGATGTAAGTAACAAAGGTCTGGTAAGAATTGTCCAATCAGAAAAAATTCCTTGGTTTAAGTGATCAAGGACAAGAGACGATAAAAACATATATATCAGATTATACAGGAAATATATTGTATCTGCACATTTTTATCAATGAGAAAAAATAATTCCTTGTGGACAACTAATTTGATGCATTTCTCTGTTTGGTAGACATAAAGTTGAAGAAATGCACAGATTTGACAATGAAGCCAAAATAACTGCATTCTGTATTTTTAAAGGATGATGCTTTGCAAATATTGACACATCTTACAAATATGGGTCTTTCTTGTTTTTATTTCCAGTTCAACAGCTTTGAGCAGCTGTGCATCAATTTCACCAATGAGAAACTGCAACAGTTCTTCAACCACCACATGTTCGTGCTGGAGCAGGAGGAGTACAAGAAGGAAGGAATTGAATGGACATTCATTGACTTTGGGATGGACCTGGCTGCCTGCATTGAGCTCATTGAGAAGGTATCTTTGCTGTTCAAATGCATTACACGCGTGAAAACTCTCTAATTACTTAGCCTCATTTTTCAAAGGGTTCATGTTTATGTTCAAGTATTCACCTTTTGCTATTCGAAATATCTTGTCCTGTAGTTTACTTTTTTCTCTCCAGTGGGACATGAAAGAGATTTCACACAGCTTTGTGGCAGCAAGTCTGTACTGATCTCTTTTCAAATCCCAAAAGATTGTTAAACTCCCAGTAAGAATTTTTTTCTAAAAAGCTTCAGTCCATTTCTAGGCCAGCATGTCCTCCTCAACTTTCAGCTTTAACAGACTTGTTCTTGTACAGCAGAACAGCTACATCTTTGTAAAATTTACATAGACTTTGGACATACATACATAACTATCAGGAACACACATGTGCATCCTTTGACTGACAATGAAAAGGCAGTTGCACTCCTCATGAGATGAAAAGTTCAGTGGCTGGCAGGACAGTAAATAGTTAGAATCACAGAACTGCTGAGGTATGAAGGCAGCTCTGGACACCACTTAGTCCAACCCCCTTAGTCAAGGCAGGGCAGCTAAAGAAGGTTGCTCAGGACCATGTCCAGTTGGATTTTTAATATCTCCAGGGGTAGAGACTCCCAGATATTCTGGGGAATCTGTTCCAACTTTTAACCACCTTCACAGTAAAGAAGCTTTTTTCTTCCGTTTAAATGGAATTTCTTGCATTTCTATTCATACCTGCTCCATCTTTTTCTTGTCACTGGACAATACTGAGAAGCCTCTAGCACTGCTTTCTTTATCCCCCCACATTAGGTATTTATATACATTGATAGGATCCCTCAGAGCCTTCTCTTTTCCAGGCTAAACAGTCCCATCTCTCATACCTTCTTGTATGTGGCCTGTCACTGGGGTCACTCTACTATGTCCAGGTTCCTCTTATACTAGGAAGCCAAGAACTGGACACAGCACTCCAGATGTTTCTCAGCAGAGCTGAGTAGATGGGAAGGATCACCTCCCTTGAACTGTTGGCAATACTCTTAATGCAGCCAGGATGAGTTGGCTGCCTTTGCTGCAAGGGTGTATTGTTGATATACGTTCAATTTGTCTAAGACATCTGCGTGTGTTTTGAGTCCCTCTGGATAAGAAGGTAGTGCTCTGATTTTATAAAGCACATTCTCAACACAAGCTAAAAGAATTTCCATTAATCTTTACAATTTATTTGATGTTAAAAAATATATGTATAAATATGTTTAATCTCACTTTCTAGCAGAAAGTATAATTGAATATTAATATTTTCTAATGTGTCTGTTCCTGTGTGGAACAGTAGTCTATTCCACTACTCTGCCTAGGTCATTATTGCCATAGTGCTAAATTGCAACCTGTCTCCTCTGTGAATTTCTTCCAGCCCATGGGCATCTTCTCCATCCTGGAAGAGGAGTGCATGTTCCCCAAGGCAACTGACACCTCTTTCAAGAACAAGCTCTATGATCAGCATCTGGGCAAGTCCAGCAACTTCCAGAAGCCCAAACCTACCAAAGGCAAGGTTGAGGCTCACTTCTCCCTGGTGCACTACGCTGGCACAGTGGACTACAACATCACTGGCTGGCTGGAAAAGAATAAGGACCCCCTGAACGAAACTGTCATTGGGTTGTACCAGAAATCATCGCTGAAAACACTGGCCTTACTCTTTGCCAACTATGGTGGAGCAGAAGCAGGTTGGTTCTATGAATCCCATTTTTTACTGATGTACAGATTACAAAAAAGAATTATAAAAGGCAAAAGTAAAAATCTAAATCACATTTTATTTCTTTTCAATTTTGCAGAGGCTGCTGCTGGTAGTGGCAAAAAGGGTGCCAAGAAGAAGGGTTCTTCTTTCCAGACTGTCTCAGCTCTTTTCCGGGTACAGTAGAGAGTTCACTATTTCTTCCTAAGATGAGGAGCAAACCCACCATTTAAAATGCCTAATCTTTTTTTTGGATTAATTGTGTTAAAACACCTTGAAGTTCTTGGGCCGTATTTTGTTAGGAGTATATCCAGTGTAATCTATTTATGCTCCATTCCGCACACAACTTTTCTTTTTGTCCACTTACCCCATGATGATATTTCCAGATGGAAGAATGTGATACAGACAGCTTCTAAAATAAACCTAAAATATACCAGATTTCTTTCAGTTGCCTACCTCTGGCTTTAGAACCTTTTTATTGCGCTTTAACAACATTCTGCCTACTGGTCTGGAGAATGACCTGTTTGTTCCATTTATATCTCCAGTTTTGCTCCATGATTAAAGGGATCAATCTCTTACAATTGAAATACCACCACTCCTTGAGTTATGGATTTTTAAGATGTCAGATACTTGACATTTATTACCACATTCATCCTTCATTTAGGACTCCCATCTTGATACAGTCTAATTTCTTCTACAGATCTGCTGTCATGTGGTTCTTGACCACCTGACAGCCTCTAGCCAAGTCCAGAAATGGGACTTGGGTGTGTGTATATATGTCCCCCAAAAGATAGTCATAGCTGTAGTGCTTTGGCCTTGCAAGTGGGAAATTATTGTCATCATTAAAAAATAATGCAATAAGGCTGTGTTTAAAGGTCATGAGGCTTTAAAGGTAATGTTACAGGAGAAAAACATTTAGGTTGAACTTCTCTTATATTTTCAAAGTTTCTTCCAGAATCCCTTTTGTTTAGACATGTGTTTAGACACCTTAATATTTTGGCTGCTTAATTTACATACTCTGAGATGTCCTCTGTACATATCTGCTTCCCTCCACTAATTATATAAGTATGTAGATATAAATTATAAAACACCTCTGGGATTCATGTTAACTTATTCTTATCTTATCTTAGGAGATAAGTATGCAGTCTAGACATGTAAAACTCAGTTTGTCATTTTTGTTCCTTTCAGTGGGGAAAACAAGAAGCTTCTGTATAGAGTGATCCATATGACCCATCGTAAATGCCTACTGTAGTATGCTTCAAACTGCCTTGTAGAGGTACTAGTTCACCTCTCTGGGTACATCCAATGGAAAATGGATATAATTTCCAATGAGGGCATTCCACTAAAGTCAGTGAAAAGTATTAAAATCATATATTTAAGAGTACAATATTTCCTATTAATTTCCAAATTATTCAGAAGAGCTTTATGTATATAGTTAATAACAGCAAAGATCTGTGGAAAGATAGAAAAACTGATGCAAGGGGCTTCAGTTAAGGATTATGCAAGCTAGTTTTTGTCTGATATCTCATCATGTCATTTCAGATAGTTTGATACTTATAGCGGAAATTACAGTTGCTAATATAAACTTTTGTTAATGACTCTCCCAGGAGAATTTAAACAAGCTGATGACCAATCTACGAAGCACCCATCCCCATTTTGTACGCTGCATCATCCCAAACGAAACAAAAACACCTGGTAAGAGACTCACATATAGAAAATTTTCATTATGGTGCAGCTCCTCCCCTCTGTTTTACAGAATATAGCATATATTTGTGCTCTGAATTTCTAGGTGCCATGGAGCATGAACTGGTGCTTCACCAGCTGCGGTGTAACGGTGTGCTGGAAGGCATCAGAATTTGCAGGAAAGGATTTCCCAACAGAGTACTGTATGCAGACTTTAAACAGAGGTCAGCTTCTGCCCCTTAATCATTTTGTCCATCTTTAGTAGCTTGTGAAATTTAAGTTTCATCTCTGATGACAAAAGCCTTCTCTAAAGTTTATGTTTAGCAAGGCTGTTACGTTCTCAACAATTTTTAGACTCTTGCAGTTTGTCAGTCAATTGGTCTCAACAACTGACCTCTTTATGTTCATAGAATCATAGAATCATTTAGGTTGGAAAAGATCCTTAAGATCATTGAGTCCAATACAAGTCTTTCCATTTTCTCTCCCAGATACAAAGTTTTAAATGCAAGTGCTATCCCAGAGGGACAGTTCATCGACAGCAAGAAAGCTTGTGAGAAACTTCTTGGATCAATTGATATAGACCACACTCAATACAAATTTGGTCACACCAAGGTACAAGAACAGCTTGTTTCAACTACTATGTAGTTTTGGTTTGCAAGGTTTGAGAATGATATTTAGATTCTCTAGATAGTATGTGAAATTATCAAATAATGTATTTAAAAGAAATCAATTAAGTACTTATTGTCTCAACACTTGAGTAATACTGAAATTAATTGCCATCGGATGATTTAATTAAGGGTTCCCAATTTACGGCAAAGTTGTACAGTAAAAGAATCAAGGTTAATAAAAACAAAGACAAAATATCTGGCTTTTATAGTTCCTCAACTGCAGGTAACTGGAAGCTGGAGATATAAAAAAAGGTTTATCACTACATACAGTCTTTGTGGTTTTGCTCTTTCTCTTAACGTCCCATATTATCTGCCATGGAGGAAACGATCACATAACTGCACCTATTTTCATGTTCATACCTAAGGTGTTCTTCAAAGCTGGGCTGATAGGCCTCTTGGAAGAGATGAGAGATGAGAAGCTGGCACAGATTATCACTCGCACTCAGGCCAGGTGCAGGGGCTTCCTGATGAGAATGGAGTACCAGAGAATGGTGGAGAGGAGGTAGACAATTCTTCAAATTAGGTTCACTGTATTTGGCTAATTATGTCATCATGGTGCAAGTACTTAATATGAATTTGATTTACCTTTCAGGGAGTCCATCTTTTGCATCCAGTACAACATTCGTGCATTCATGAATGTCAAGCATTGGCCCTGGATGAAGCTGTTCTTCAAGATCAAGCCCTTGCTGAAGAGTGCAGAATCTGAGAAGGAGATGGCCAACATGAAACAAGAGTTTGAGAAAACCAAAGAAGAGCTTGCCAAGTCTGAGGCAAAGAGGAAGGAGCTGGAGGAGAAAATGGTGAAACTGATGCAGGAAAAAAATGACCTACAGCTCCAAGTGCAGGCTGTGAGTACCACCAGTGTGCCTCATTCTAAGAGAACTGTAACAATCAGGCTGATATTTACAAGTACATTTTCAAAAGGTGCCCGGGAACTACAATTAAATTAAATTATGTTTCATTAAGCAGTGCTCTTAGAATCTACAACTAGATTCAGTAAGGACTGCTGGGAAGCCATAGTCAAGATATTACATGGGTGAGACTTTTTATGATGTATATTTTACTTCTATTAGTATATTGTTTGTTCTTCTAATAATTTTTTCCTACCTCTACAAAACTGAGTATGCCTATCCTTATAAATACATGATCAGGAATTCTTAGGACAAGTTAAGATGACATTTCTTTCCTCTATTTATTCTCAATTGAACAAGGGAACTTGTTAATTTCCAGTGTAGGTGGTGGCTTGCTGTGACAACATTACTGTGTCATAATACTGAACTGAGAGGGAACAAAATGTAATATTCTTACTCCTTTTAATATTAATATTAAATTTAATATTCTACTCGCCTCCTAAATCACTCAGCATCATCACATAAATTTATGTGGTACATCTTTGGTGTTGTAATGCTGTGATTTCTAAATTAAATCATTCACAGAAAAAAACTCCAAGTAATACTATGCAGCGTATGTGACATATAAGAAAATTTATAAGCCCTTATTTTTAAAGAATCTTGAATTGCAAAAAGACGAAAAAATCTGATAAAATTATTATTTTTCTTGGTTATTATTTCTGTCAGACTGAAACTTGAGACAATATATAATAAGTACCACAACATATCCGCTGAGCAAATTTTTCCAGCAACTCCTTTTTTTCTTGACTGATGAGGGTCTCACAGAGAAAAGCTAAAGCTGCTACATACTATTTTTTGGTCTTGGTAATGAAAATTCAAATGAGAAACAGTTGCTACAAAAAGGCAATAGGGTGAAAAAAAGAATGATGTGAGCATAAATATGACTGTGGTATTTAAATGTATCATGCAATAAGTTTGATATTCAGCACCTCTTAAATGTGTGAAAGATTCCTATGATTAAAACCAAATGTATGTACTTTCTGTTAATGTTTGATATTATGGGATAATATTTGATTTTATATCTTGCACAAATATGTAAATATTTGGGCCTTCGTGTAGATGCAAAATTATTTTATTTAGTTTTAGCTTTCAAAAATCATGGTTTCAAACCTAATAATATAAAAGCAATTTTATATTATGTTTCATTATGTTTGCACATAAACCAGTTTTTTGACTACCAAATTGCTATCCAGGACTCTAAATTAGGCAGGTAACATCTTGATATTGCCTCAAAAATATATACTTAAAAATGTTATTTTCCCACCAGGAAGCTGATGCTTTGGCTGATGCTGAGGAAAGGTGTGACCAGCTCATTAA
>BJBW01003396.1:392-18296 GCA_004320125.1 Scolopax mira
GCTGCATCAAAAGAAGTGTTGCCAGCAGGTCCAAAGAAGTGATTCTGCCACTTTGCTCTGCTCTAGTGAGACCTCATCTGGAGCACTGTGTGCAGGGCTGGAGCCCTCAATAGAAAAAGGACATGGACCCAATGGAGCGGGTCCAGAAGAGGGACACAAAAATGCTCAGGGGATTGGAGCCCCTCTGCTCCGAGGACAGGCTGAGGGAGCTGGGGTTGTTCAGCCTGGAGAAGAGGATACTCTGGGGAGACCTAATAGCAGCCTTCCAGTACCTGAGAGGGTCCTACAGAATGGCTAGGGAGACCCTGTTTCCAAAGGTCTGCAGTGACAGGATGAGGGGCAATGGGTTTAAACTGAAGCAAAACAGATTTAGATTGGAGATTAGGAATACGTTCTTTCCAATGAGGGTGGTGGAGCACTGGAACAGTTTGCCCAGGGAGGTGGTTGAGGCCCCTTCCCTGGAGACATTCAAGGGAGGCTCAACAAGGCCCTGGTCTAGTTGGGGGTGTCCCTGCTGACTGCGGGGGGTCGGACTAGATGACTTTTGAAGATCCCTTCTGGCCCAGATGATTCTATGATTCTATGACTCTTTGACTAGAGATCAGAACAGCCCCGGATAACCAAATAGTTTGCTCTGAATGTAACTTGTCATTCCATGGCATGTCCTTCCATGCCATTTGCAAACCTGTACCTAAATCCCCTCTGCCAATCTGCCATGAAGTCTCACCCTTTATGAGGGCTGTTTCCCACCTGGGGGTAAGGGGAATGACGTAAGGGTAATATCCAGCACATACTGATGCCTTCTCTGCAGCAACCAAGGCTGTAATTTCTGGTCCCAGTCTATGGATACCCATTCAAGACATGGCTGAGACATAGCCCATTGCACCAAGCAAGTTTCCTTGTTTTAATTTCAGCAAGTACTTCACTGAAGTAACAAATTTCAAGAAGAAATTCTGCCTCTGTTCGGTCTCTGATGCACGACTCCAACTTACAACATTTGACAATCTGATCAACGTGCCCAAGAGAAGTGTCTCTTTAAACCTCTCCAGAGGCCAGATGATTTCTTCCTGGGTCTACCCCTCTGCAAAAGTGTGCATCCTTCACAACAAGTGACGTTCAGAGGTGACACAGGATCAGCCACTGCTCTGCCCAAGCACCCCAGCATGGCATGGAGCTGACTGGTAGGCAGGTACCATGGATAAGTCTCATGAGTCACCAGGAAATAAAGCCATCCCGGTGCTGAGCTTGGAAAGGGTTATTCTTCATAGAGGAAAAAGAATATTTAAGACTGCAAAACTTCCTTTGACAGGCTTTTCTTTTAATTACCCCGTGGAATGATAAAATCCCAGCACTGAAAATGTGTCTTTACAAATCTCTAGATGGAGTAATTAGTCCTATGCCTGGCTCTCCTGAGAGATTATAGCTGCCTTCTTTTCAGATTACTTACCCAAATAGAAGTGGAATCATTGCTATGTTTGACAGTGAGATATAAAATATCAGATAAAGCTGTTAAAATACTGTTTCACATGCTATGTTTCTGCAGAGTAGGGAAGCATCTGCTCTCTTGGTACCAGCAGCAGAGTCGAGCAGAACATTCATGGCTGAGGGCTGAGACGATGAATCTCACTTCTTTTTTTGCTCCTGGTCATTCCTGAAAAGATCCATCTACTCAAAAATTTAGTCATTAGTCAAATGACTCAAATAACATTGTTTGCAGCTTGTGGCCATTTTAAGGCCTGAACATGCTCATGGGGTTTTAGTGGGGTCTGGTGAGTCATAGAATCATAGAATCATCTGGGCCGGAAGGAACCTTCAAAGGTCATCTAGTCTGACCCCCGCACAGTCACAGGGACACCCCCAACTAGACCAGGTTGCTTAGGGCCTTGTCGAGCCTCACCTTGAATGTCTCCAGGGAAGGGGCCTCAACCACCTCCCTGGGCAACCTTTTCCAGTGCCCCACCACCCTCATAGTAAAGAACTTGTTCCTAAGATCTAATCTAAACCTGCTCTTTTCCAGTTTATAGCGTTAGCCCTTGTTCTGTCGTTGCCGGCCTTTGTGAACAGACTCTCCCTAACTTTCCTGTAGGCCCCCCTCAGGTACTGGAAGGTTGCTATTAGATCTCCCCGGAACCTCCTCTTCTCCAGGCTGAACAACTCCAGCTCCCTCAGCCTGTCCTCAGAGCAGAGGGGCTCCAATCCCCTGAGTATTTTTGTGTCCCTCCTCTGGACCCGCTCCATCAGGTCTCTGTCCTTCTTATATTGAGGGCTCCAGACCTGCACACAGTACTCCAGATAAGGTCTCACCGGAGCAGAGGAAAGTGGGAGTCCCTTGCTATGGTCCGAGAAACTCAGCTGGAATACTTGTGTGGCAAAGGCAAAGTTATCCAGGGGTAGCTCTGAACCCTGAAAAATCCAAGCCTTGTCACACCGTGCGGATGTATTAGGTGAACATCTCTGTAAAAACATCTTCCTTTGTGTAGAGTTACGTATAGGGGATGCAACATGTAGCTTGTGTCCCTCCTCTTATATACGTACTGGTATGAACTCAGAAGGAAGTTTCTCATTAGATACGGCATCACTTTGTGGTGATATTTCCCTTAAAGAAGTTACATTTGCTATTTATGACTTTCTGGGGGGGAAAAAAAATCCTTCTTTGCGAATTAAAGCGCTTGCTACATTATGTAAGGCTGTTAAGCTTACAGTGCTCAAAAAATGCAGTACTGACAATCCTCATCAATCCTCATCAGCTGCTGAGCTGTTGTACAGATCACATACCCTGGGTATTCCATTCTTCTCTTACCCACAGGACAAATTCATATCCATGTGTGAGCATGCCACAGCCCTGGTGGAACTGATGTTCCAGCTGTAGGGGCAGCAGCTCCATTGGGGAAGCAGCAGCATGCCAGCCTTGCCTGCTTGATAGTTTGTTCCTTGCCATCTCAAATAAATGTTTTTTGGTAATTCTATCTTCTTACAAAGCAGATTTTGTGTCTCACTGGATTCTAATGTAGCCCAGCATTGCAACAGAGGCAACACTTGGGTCACCAGAGAGGTGAAGAGAGCTCAAGCAACAAAACTAAGATGAGGAACCACCAATTATCCTGTGCCTGGGGAAATTAAAACCATCCTAACACCTTCCAAGAATGAACATGAGAAGTCAGAAGTGTGCTCTGAAGGTTTATAGTCCAACCTATATGCTCCACGAAGTCCAGCTGCAACAAGTTCAGTCAAGGTCTTTGTTCAGTCAAGTTCTGAATACCTCCAAGAAAAAAAGACCCCATGGTTTTACCTGATCCCCAGTTCCAGTGTTTCACACATCCTGTGGTGATAAAGTTATTCTTCACAATTTAGGAGAACTTCCTTTGCTCCAGCTGGTGCTTCTCATTCTTCCACTGTGTGTCTCTGGGAAGAACATGGACCCATCTTCCAAGCACCTTTCATCAGGCAATAATGAAATCTTCCCCTCACCTTCTCTCTGGACAGAACAGACATGGACTGAGCTCCATCTCTCAGCCTCCCTTCGTCTGTCCCATGGTCCAGCCCTTGTCACCTTGGCAGCCTGCACTGGATCTACTCCAGCAGACCAGCATCTTTTCTCAATGAATTTCACTGAATTTTTAGAGTTGGAAGGGACCATAGAGATCATCTAGTCCAAATCCCCTGCTGTAGCAGGATTGTCCATAGCTAGAGCATGCTACTCAGGACCACATCCAGGCGGGTCTTCAAAACCTCCAAAGAAGGGGACTCCACAACCTCCCTGGGCAGCCTGTTCCAGGGCTCCATCACCATCACTGTGGAGCAGTTTTTTCTCATATTGTAGTGGAACTTCCTATGTTCCAGCTTGAGCCCATTGCCCCTCATCCTCTCACTGGCAACCACTGAAAAGAGTCTGGCTCCATTCTCCTTCAAACCACCGTTCAGATACTTGTCAGCATTAATAAGGTCTTCCCTCAGCCTTCTCTTCTCCAGGCTGAAGAGTCCCAGCTCTCTCAGCCTTTCCTCATAAGGGAGATGCTCCAGTCCTCAAATCATCTTTGTTTCCCTTCACTGAACTCTAGTTCACTGAACTAGATAATCTTGAATGTCCCTTCCAACCCAAACCATTCCATGATTCTATGAAACACAGCCACAAAGGCTGATTAAGTGCAGACACTCCCCAGGGTAATGATGTCTGTCTAACGAGCCAGAGGTCCTGGTTCAAAGCCATGGGGCTGTCAGTTTGCACAGTTGCCATTGGGCTCACCACCAGGCTGGGGATTTCCAGAACAATATTAATGCCCCATCTCCTGCACACAACCAGCAGCTCACTGGGAACAGTGAGATGGAAAGACTGGAAAATGTTTCTTCTCCTAAGAGAATATTTTTGATTATCAGGAAAAAATGATAGTTAAAAACCCTGCACATTAACCCCATGAGCTTGACTGGTGTTGCCAAGGAAAGGGCAAAGAGACTGTTCTTGTGCCTGGGGGTGACATGCAGAGATACCTGCCCGGATCAGGGACCTCTCCTAGGGACGTGGTATGACAATGTCCAGGCAGGTCTTTCTCCAAGGAGTATAAGTAGTGTGTGGTTTTTTCTCAGTTAGAACATTTTACACAAGATTTTTCTATCATTTGTTTGTTTGTTTGATGAAAAGCCAGTTTGCAGTAACAAACAAATGAAAACAAACCCTTCTGCTTCTCATGGCCAAACTCACAGTATGTCCATATGTGGACATCCATGAAGACACACATATCTAAAAGGACCATGGCTTGCCCAGCCAGGGATCAAAACCTGTGGTCTCTGACCCTGAGCATCCAGCTCCTGATGGGGAAACAGCTTGCAGAACCACGTTCTCCAAAAAGCCAGCAGAGAAACTACTTGGGGGTTTTCCTGGGCCACACAACATGGCTGTGCAACCACCACCACTCATGGACAGATGGGGAAGATGAGCACTGCATGCCTCTTCCCATCACATAGGGGAGGAGACCCTGAGCTGCCTTTAGCCTTCAAAATGAAGCCACGTTTGCCAAGCCCACCCCAACTGGAAGCACAGAGGAGTGTCTGATGCAGGTGACAAGACCACAAGAAAGACATTGAGGTGCTGGAGTCAGTCCAGAGAAGGGCAACGAGGCTGGTGAGGGGTCTGGAGCACAAGCCTTATGGGGAGAGGCTGAGGGAGCTGGGGTTGTTCAGTCTGGGGAAGAGTAGACTGAGGGGAGACCTTCTCACTCTCTCCAACTCCCTGAAAGGAGGCTGTAGAGAGGTCTCTTCTCCCAGGTCAAAGATGACAGAACAAGGGGTATGGCCTCAAGTTGTGCCAGGAGAGGTTCAGGTTACATATTAGGAAATATTTCTTTCCTGAAAGGGTTGTCAAGCACTGGAATGGGCTGCCCAGGGAGATGGTTGAGGCAGCATCCCTGGAGGTATTAAAGAGTCAAGTTGTCATGGTGCTTGGGGATATGAATTAGTGTTGGGTTGGTGTTGTTTTGGGTGTGGTGTGAGGTTTGTGTGGGTTTTTTTGCTCATTTGTGGGGGTTTGGGGGTTGGGAGGTTGTTTGTTTGTTGTATTTTTTTCATTGGTTGGACTAGATGATCTTAAAAGGTCGCTTCCAACCTAGGATATTCTGTGATTCTGTGACTGATGTTCACAGCATGCTCCTGTTGTTTTTCTAGAGCTCTTGCCCAACGTTAGAAGAGCAGGTTTCCTCACAGTAATTCACAAACATCGCACAGTATTGCCTCCCTCTGTACAGCCCCTTTTTATTCCTCTTCTGCTGCTATTAAGCCCCTTTGTAAAGTCTGCTCTGATTTTTATTTTTTCCTTTTTCGGTAGGTTCAGGTAAACTCCAAACTTTTCATCCGTGTCAGCTCTGCTCTGCCCAAACCTTGGGTCTCTCCAAGTACATTTCTAAAGTGACAGTTTGCCCCAGAAAGAACAACCTGGAGCATTTCTCTGTTCTGTTTGGCTCATGTAAAAGCCCAGCCTTCCTGGTCATTGTCATGATGCTGGTGTAGCATTGCAGACAAAATGTTCAGGGAGGATATAGTTGCCAGCTGCTTCATGCGTTGCCTCCCAGTATCTTATCTGAACTTGCTGAAAGTGAATTCTCATCACAGAATGAGAGAAATAATGAATTTCTGGGAACAGACCCTGTCCTGGCCACACTTTCCAAGCAAATGGGGGCACAGAATACAGACATGGTAGAAGATGCTGAACTGTGCTGATGTGTTTCAGAAAAGAGCTTGATCACCTATGTAATTAGTACTCATTAGAGCTACTTATCATATAGACACTCCCAGAGGCCCTGCCAGGATTTCTGCTGGGCACTGAGCAAATCCACAGAGAGAGACTACCTGCTCCCAAGCCTCAATATCTGAAAAGCAAATCTCCTCAGGGCAAGGAATGAAATGAGTTTTGGGGTGAAGCTTGATCACCTTACCAAAGTCACACCCAACAGGGTTTGCTGTACGGGTGGGGGGCAGGACTTGATGTCACTTCGTGTCACTTTGCTCCCGTTCTTCTCCATACCCAATAGACTGAGTGCTTGACCAGATATTTTCCTACATCCAGGCGAAAAGATCTTCCTTTTGATAAAATCTATTGGCCAATGCGTCCAGTCCCCAGTCCTCTATGAGAGTGAAGCCAGGCTCTTATGTCTGGCCCTTGGAGAAGTGTTGCTGCAGGTCCAACACTACCACGGCATCCTTGTCCCACCATCCTGCAGCTCCTCCCTTGGCAGCGCACTGGGTGTGAGCCTCCATCACCACGCTCTGCCTGCAAGGGTTCCCCACTCCTGATGTTTCCCCACATGTGCAGGAAAATAATCATTCATTTAACATTTTGGAATCCTTGTTGCCAGCTCTCAAAGCAGCCCAGCTGTGTGCTTATCTGCTCACAGTTTTTAGGCTGGATTAGAAATAAAAAGAAAGTTATGAAAATAAACTTCAGTGCTCTTAGCACTTTGTTCCAGTGTGAGTGTTTATACTCCAGGCGATGCCTCTCTATAACTACACCAGCTCAGACCAAACACACTGTATTATGAGGGTGCCTGCCAGCCCCCTACCAAAGGCTATTCCATTTTTATTTGTCAACCACAAATGATGAGCTGGAATCCAAATAAAACACAAATGAAAACTATCCCTCCCAAAGGGATTTACAGCCTTGAAAAGATGCAAAGCAGACCTTCCAAAATATTCACAGGGCTGAATGATTTCCTCCTCACACAAACTATCAGGAGTAACACACAATTTTCAATGTGGCTGTGGACCACCGAACAGCAGCGGGAGCGGCAGATCTTTGGTGACAGCCTTTCAAAGGATGTAGGGATACACCCTGTCCCCTGCCATTTGCATGTGGATGTCATCGAAAGGTTGTCACAGCATGTTAGTGATGTAAGAGTCTCGGGACATGTCACAATAAAGTACTATTTCTAATTAAAATATATTTTTCCATGTAATTTGAATACTACAAGAATACCTAAAAAGCCAGAAGCGAACACGAAGACAACCAAGATCTTTTGAAAATGAAGAATTCTCTTGATAAATACATCTCTTAATGAAATACAAGCAATTAAACTAAAAGCCCTATCGAATGTTGCTTGTCACTCCACACATTGACATTTAATTGAATTTTTTTTCCATCCACTGGTCCCTTTTCCCTGATAAACAAATTCATTCACAACGGATCAGGTTTCACTAACCCAGAAACCAGATGATAGTCAATCAACTAATTGACACAACAAAGACTTCAATACGAAAAAAAAAAAATTCCTCTAATTAAAGCTCAAATGAAATTTAATGATACACAGACGTCTTATAGTAATGAACAGTCTTCTTATATTAATTACTCTCGGTTTAACCCTTTCCCTTCTTCTGGTCACTGAAATCGTGAGAAGGATGATAGAAGCAGAGGCAGTGCCCAGCAGAGAAAGCCCAAGGGTTTGCACTGGCTCTGCTGGAAGATGGTCCAGATGGAGCCAGGTGTGCACGGGTGACCCAAGGGCTGCTCTTCAGGTGACCCAGCTGCTCCAGGTTAAATCAATAAGTGCCATCACCACCTCTTCTTCTTCCCTACCTGCTGCCATGTTTAGAGGAACCATTGCTCTGCTTGCCCCATGCAACTATGGTGTCCAAGGTTATATTTTCAGAGATGCCTGGTGACAGGACAAGGGGCAACAGGCACAAACTAGAACACAGGAAATTCTGTCTGAACATGAGGAAAAACTCCTTTCCTGCAAGGATGGCAGAGCCCTGGAAGAGGCTGCCTAGAGAGGTGGTGGAGTCTCTGGAGACATTCAAAACCTGCCTGAACACATTCCTGTCCAATCTACTCTGGATGATCCCGCTTTGGCAAGGGGTTAGACTAGATGATTTCCAGAGGTCCCTTCCAACCCCTGCCAGACTGTGATTCTCTGTAGTTCAGGAATCAACACAGAATGGCCTAGAAAGGATGGATGGATGGACGGACAGATGGACGGACGGACGGACGGACAGGCAGACTCTTTGCTCTCTCACTGCAAGGTATCAGCCATTGACCTCGGGGACTGCATCCTGACCCAACACCACAAAAAACAGAGAGACACCAACCCCAGTCCTGCCTTCAGCGAGAGCTTTACCTCCTTCTCTTTTGGCAAGATAAAAGAGCAGCCCACCCCCTCACTTGACATTTAACAAATCCTTTAAAACTCATGGGATTTTAGCGCATGATCAAGAGCTTTCTTGAATAAGTTTGAGATCAAGGATGTAGTTAAGGTTCAGCCGGTCACTGACTGCTTTACTGAGTCAGGGCTTTGGTCCACCATAAACCCAAGTCAATTTGGGAGAGAAGCTGAAAACCTTCTCTGACACCTTTCAGTGCCTAAAGTGAAAAAAAGCAAAAATTAAACACCTAAAGGGAAGCGCAGCAGATATTTCATCCCCAACATATTTCAAATCTTAAATATATTTGTAAACAAAAGCATCGGTCAAGGGAAGATTGTCGGAGATGCTGCTGTGGCTGCAGGTGGAGCAATGGCACAACCCACCCTCAGTAGCAGGGAGGGCTCCATCTACATTTACTCAGTGGCTGGTTTCTGGGTGCTCCCATGCTACATCTAATCAGTCCTGATCAAAGTAGGATAGAGAAACGTTCCAAAAATAATGAGCAGCTGTTTCTGAAAGAGCCAAATAGAAGGAAGAAAGAAAAGCTCACCAAAGGGAATAAGAATTAAATTTTAAAAATGTTTAATTGCTCATGCAAGCTAAACCCACAAGAGATGTCAAGTGCCTTTTGCATCCCAGTTCCTCCTGCACATGGAGCTCTGGCCTTTGCTGGCTGCTCCTGGCTCTCTCATTAAGAAATAGTTATTATTTTCACAATCATTTTCTAGTGCACTTTATACCATTAGTGGAACAAGCTGTTGTGAATGGTCATTTTGTTTCCAAGCCAGTTTGGACACAAACAGCACCGAGTTCTTTCACCAGCTGAAAATACCCTGGTCTTCTCTCCCCATACAAGAGTTTGGATACACACCGAGCTTGTCGAGTGCCCAGGGCAACCCCAAACATGCTGCTTGCTGGGGCATGCCACTGCTGTGAGAACTCAATTATGCTAAACAAAAGCTAATAGGGCACCAGAGGAAAGAGGAAAGGGGAATTAGCAGCTCTGTCAGACTCTGCCAGGTAATTATGGTCTTTCAATCTAAAAATTACAACTGCCCTGGAAGTGTCATTCTATTATGCTGGGGCATTTGGCATAAACATGAATGGGGAAAAGTTAGTTCTGCAGTGAAAACCTTCATCTTCAAATAGGTTTGTCAAAGGTAAAATTACTGCAGAATTGATTGTGACCAACTTCTGGTTAGTACAGAACCCAGGAGATTTAAGGATATAAGAGCACACAGACCGATTGAACAGCTGGAAGAAATCCTGCCTTATCACCCCAAAGTGGAGGTCCCCCCTCTCCACCCCCTGAGGAGCTCAAAGCCATGCAGCCTAGATAGGAGGTAACTGGAAAAAACCTGAGACTGCTGGAGACAAGAAAGAGAAGTTGCAGGGAGACAGAGATGCACCCCCGGAAAGAGACTTTTCTCACAAAGACCTGCTTGTGAGAAAGAGTTTGTGACGGAGACAGCTTGCCCTCGTCCCCAGGGGCTCCCAGCCTTCTCCCCACCAGTCTCAACCACCTGGTAGAAATATCTGAGCCCAACCATCGCCTCTCTAAAGGCAGAGAGGCCACGGTGGCACTGGTGGCATTGGGAGAGGGATGCGATGGGCCCCCATCCCACTGAGCAGACAGAGACGTGCAGCTACTATGAGTGTCTGAGCACAATGGCATGAACCAGCACCCCAGGAACACGTCAGGGGTGTCTACAGCACACAGGGAATCCCCTTTTCAGACCCTCAGGAGTCACTCCTGGCTCCTGCGGGAGAAAGAAACATGGGGAGAGGGGCTGGAGGACTTGTCTGCAGAGCAGTTGATTTTCCCTGGTATATTTAAACATATTGCTTGGCGTTCACAGAGGTGTCAGTTTGACAAATTCTAGTACACTAAGGGTTAAGCTCTTGTAAATGTCTTGGGAGTTATTTGTAAAGTTATTACTTCTCGGTTTGTTAATAAATCAGGATTTAATACACCTGAGTTACATCATTATCTCCCTGTTCTAATGTATAAATCCTGTCACTAAATCTTCAGGCCCAAGTGCTGTGTGCTTTTAGTCTTAGGTTTAGCTACCTGGCTTCTAAAACATTAGATTGTTTCACAAGTCAAGAGATGGATTTTTAAACCCTTCCAATCTCGCAGCACGTATAAAAATCTGTGTCTGGAGTTACAAATCCAGTCAGAAGGTTTGTAAATCCTACAAAATATTTATTTGAAAAAAGTTTTACAAATTCTTGCTTTGCCTTTGGGACATGCAAGTGACTTATTTGCAAAGGAGGATTCAGCAGACCTGGGTTAGACTGAGAAATCTTTCCCTTCGTTCGTCACACACCACTCAAGATAAATCCTCATCCATCCAGTCTATATCTGCCTCCCAAAGTTTGAGGTTACTAATGAGCTCCACAAAAGTCAATGGAGAGGTAATGAATGCTCTGGAGGGGTTTAGACACCATCTTAGGACATCTTAGGCTCTGGAGATACCTCCTCTCTCCCACTGATCACAGAGAGAGAACAAATAGCTCAAAGGAAAAGGAGAGCTTTGAGCTGAGCATTGAGAGTGCTTGAGTGAGATGTATCCTGCCCTGAGGATCACCAGCACCTTCAGAAACTTGGTCTAAGGAGGCCAGTGAGGGGTAGGAGTGCTGGAGTCAAGTGATGCTGTCCCCACTTGCCCTAGTCTTTGCTGCTCTTCCTCCCAGAGATGGGTCTAGTGCGCTCCCACCAGCCATGGGTACATGCGGTGGCATTAAACACCAGATCACCACCAGTGACGACACTTTGTCCTCCCTGCGTGCTTCAGTGTGGAGAGTCACAGCAAGATACACAGCAGCAACTGGCCACGGCCAACACTGCTCAAGCAGGAGTCCATTCCTAGACCGGACCCAAACCCAGCTGAGGTTGGGCAGCGCTGGAACATGGGGCAAAGTCACCCAAACCACAATCAAGAAGATCCGTTGGTTTATCTCAAATGCCAGAGGGCTTTTTTCAATTTTTTTTTTTTCCTATGCTGCTTCACTTTCTGGTTTCAGGCCCTACCATTTACCCTAGAAAATGTTACTGATATATGGACCTCTGAGGACGTGGAGGCAAATACAAAATGAGAGGGAAAAAATCAGGAAGGTTTTATCAAAAGTAGATCACATTAGACTAATTTAATATCACTTTAATAGGAAAACAGAGAGGAGCAGAGGAGCAAATCTATCTAGGTTTAAACAAAATATTGCATACAGATCCTGATGGGAAATTAGTCTTTCAATAGAAATTCTGGGAAGAATCTCTGGTGAAGGAGTTACAGGAGTTACAAAGTGGGTATGGATCCAGTTAAAGGGAAGGCTGTACAAAACGAAGTTATCAGCCTAGAGAGGAGCACTGAATGGAGCTGCTCAGGGACCAGCCTTGGGGTCTTCACACAAAAAGTAGGTGTGTGCTTATGAAATGAGAGATATTACGAAGTTAGAAGGTATTGCCAGTGCCAAGGGCCTCCACATTTCCATACTGGAAAGGCTGAAAAGGATACCAAAATAAAATGGAGTCCGACCTTCTGCCTTGCTTGCTTGCCCTGGGCTAAATATGTGACTAAATTTGGTCTCAGAAATTACTTTTTTCCCAGGCAGAGACAGACCAGAGGGATTTTTTTTTCTGTGGCATTTGGAAATGGTCCAGTCTTTACATTATGTGAATGTGATAGCAGAAGACACCAGTGATATCAAGGGCAGTCAATGCTTTTGTGCTTCTCCATCTTCCTCCCGCAGTGCTTTATACTGACCTTCTGTGAGGTGGTGGCCATGGGCTGCACGGACTGTGCTTGGTGTGTGGGTCTGGGCTTCAGCCTTTCAACAATTCCACGTGGAGGTGGTTAAATTCAGGTGGCTACACCAGCCCCCAGTGACCTGTCTGGCAGGGATCCCAGCCCCATAGGCTCTGAGCAATAGGAGACTGGATCCAGCCATTCCAGGGATCCTGAAGATGCAGCCCCTGTGCCCCAACTGCATCCCATCCTTTGGTCCACAACAATAAGGGTGGACTGATATGATATAGCACTTTTTAATTATTAGATAACCATCATCAAATAAAAGAAATATTAAACCATCCAGAAAGAGATGTAGCTTTAAACTTTGGTTTTAAATTTAAAAAAAAAGAAAATCCCTAAAGCCAGTTTGGTGCTGCTTCTCTGTGCGCTTGAAAATCAGAAATGGCTTTGCCATCTCATACTGCTTCTGTTTGTCCATTCTTCCTGTCTCTGTTTTCATGTTTTCATTTTTCTATGGCTATGTGGAACACATTTCTCAGTTAAGTACTTGCTTTTGAGAGTTGTTGCCATAACAACTGTTTCATTCCACGATATGCACACTATCTCTGAAATACAGAATTTCTCCTTAAAGGAGCATGTGCCACACACATCAAAGAGGAATATGGACTCATTATTTTTACATTATTTTGTGGGCAAATAGGTGTTTTCCAATACAGTTTTTTCTAACTGGATTTTCTTGTTCAGTGGAACTACATTTTTTGTAAGCATTCCTATCTTATAGTGTAATTTTTGCCTGAAACCCAGATCATTAAGAGACAAGAATCTTTATTGTAGTTTCTTTTCTCCAAAGGTATGAGAGAACTGTGCTGCAGTTAATGCATTTAAAACCCATCTTATTAGAAAGAAAAATTATATAAATAAAATCTATTTAAAATGCATGTTTCTTGAAATAAAACCTCTATTTTACTGTACAAACTAGTGGTAGAGGGAGGGAGAGGGCCAAGAATAGTCAGGTTGTTTCATTTTTTAGTATCTATCTTGCTTTTGCTGGTCATGGTATCATGTGTGCAACTCATTTTGGTATCATGTGTGCAACTCATTCCAAAAAAATACCCTTCCAAACTTTTCTATGGCTGAAAGGTTAGAAAAGCAAAGTTTTGCATGTGGGCAGGACCTCACTCTCAGGGATCCCATTGGCCTCCAGTTCTCTCCAGGGAGAGTTGTGCAAAAATGAGACACAAACTGGCCATGAGCTATGGATGTTTGTGACAGTTTTGTTTTCAGCTTTACCTTCACAGCATGTGCTCTGGGGTGGGGGTGTTGGATCTTTCCTATGAATGGGGACATGGACATTTCTTCTTGAGGGAAGCCCCCTCCCAAGGAAACCAAGACAGGCTGTGGTGCTGGGCCAAGACCAACCAAGCTTGCAGATGGCTTTCCTATTGGACAATGTTGTTTGTGCCTGGATGAAACCACCAAGATGTGCTGCTCAGACATGTGAGTCCTTAGTGCATGGTTTGTTCACCACAGAGGCACAAAGGTATGAGCACCAACTGATTTTTAATTTCTAGGATCCTTAGGAAAGGTAAACTTTAGACTACAAACTCAGGAATATCATAGCCGTAAGAGTTCTGCAGGGCATGCATTTTGTGCCCTGTTCTGGAGAGCTGGGGTTGGTAGATGGCTTGAATTCCTTCAAGAAAAGTCATCATGGATGTCATCCTGTGGCCTCACTTTGGACTAGATGATCCCTAGAGGTCCCTTACAACTCTGACAATTCCATATGCTGAACATTGGAGCCATGCCCATGGTCATTGGTGGAGGAGATCGGTCCTCACAACCCAATACACCAGTTACATCCATATATTTCCCACCACAGATCATAGAATCATGGAATGATTTGGTTTGGAAGGCACCTTAAAGATCATCTAGTTCCAACCCCCCTACCCTGGGCAGGGACACCTCCCACCAGACCAGGTTGCTCCAAGCCCCATCCAACCTGGCCTTGAAGTTTCAGGGATGGGGCAGCCACGACTTCCCTGGGCAACTTGTTCCAGTGTCTCACCACCCTCACAGTAAAGAATTTCTTTCTTCTAGTATCTAATCTAAATCTCCCCTCTTCCAATTTAAAACCATTGCCCCTTGTTCTATCACTGCACTTCTTGACAGTCTTTCACCAGCTCTCCTATAGGCTCCCTTCAGATATTGAAAGGCTGCTATAAGGTCTCCCCATAGCCTTCTCTTCTCCAGGCTGAACAACCCCAGCTCATAGGGGAGGTGCTCCATCCCTGATCATCCTTGTGGCCTTCCACTGGACCCGTTCCAACAGGCCCATGACTTCCTGTGTTGAGGACCCCAAAGCTGGGCACAGGACTCCAGGTGGGGTCTCATGAGCGCAGAGTAGAGGGGCAGAATCACCTCCCGTGACCTGCTGGCCACACTTCTCTTGATGCAGCCCAGGATGCGGTTGGCTTTTTGGGCTGCCAGTGCACAATGCCGGCTCATGTTGAGCTTCTCATCCACCAACATCCCCAAGTTCTTCTCCTCAGGGCTGCTCTCCAGCCATTCTCCACCCAACCTTCATTTATGCCTGGGATTGCCATGTCCCAGGTGCAGGACTCTGCACTTGGCTTGGTTAAACTTCATGCAATTTGCATAAGCCCACTTCTCCAGCCTGTCCAGGTCCCTCTGGATGGCATCCCTTTCCTCCAGTGTGTCAACCGCACCACTGAGTTTGGTGTCATCAGCAAACTTGATGAGGGTGCACTCTATCCCACTGTCCATGTCTTCAACAAAGATGTTGAGCACCACTGGTCCCAATATGGACCCCTGAGGAACACCCCTCGTCACTGGCCGACAACTGGACATTGAGCTGTTAACCACAACATTGAACCCAAGGATGGACACCACTTGGCACCGCAGTGCCATCACCTTCCTCCTGAATCAGCATCATGTTTCAGAGCTCTCCAGTCACTGCTGCCAGTCTCTGTGAAGAAGCTGTCATGGCCCATCGCCGTCTTGCCACGATGACCTTGCGTCCCACAGCATCACTATCACAATGCAGTGACACCCCTGCCACAGCACACACCCCCTGCACACCCCAGGGCCACATCAGAGTCAGCCGGCGTCACAGCCTCTTGCCATGACAGGGCCATCAGCCTGCATTACCATCAGGAGGGGGAAAGCTGGAGTGCAGCTCATGCTTTTTCTCATGGAGAAAGCAGTATTTCCCCAGATCCCAAAGCCATTTATCTCGCTGCTGCATCAAATCTCTGTCAAGCCAGTACAGCCTGCTCCCAGCCTTGTTCCCCCTTGGAGTGGAGCATCCAGGAGAGGCAGGCAGGCAGATGCAGGAACAGAGGGCTGCAATTCACACCATTGCATTTTTTAACTCATGTTTACAGGCTGAAAATCCCAGAAGTGGAAGGATGGAGCATCCAAAAGTGCTGCCAGGAAAGGAGCTCCTTAGCAGCATGGAGGAGCGCTTAAAAGGTGCCTTACTTTGGAAGTGGTGGGTGCTGTGGAGGGAAGGGTCTATTTCTAACTTTAGCTGGTCCTGCTTCCAGCTGACACGGGCAAGGATCCATGAATTGGTACCCCATGGCCTGGGGAAGAAGTTGGTCCCATCTTTCTCCAAAACCAGCTCTAGGCAGAGATGCTGGATTTTATACAAAACACTTGGTAAGAAAGAAACCATGGAGGGAAAACAGACCTCCAGGCCAGGGCTGAGGGCAACTCATTGGGCTGGCAGGGAGCAAAAGCTAAGCTCCAGGGCCACAAAAAATGCAGAATGGATCCAGCAGGAGTGCTCCATATGTAAAAAAATCCACCCCATACATGCTTTGGGAGAGACCCAGCTTGTCAATTCTATAGTGGAACCTCCCAGTGGTTCTATGTGGTCCCAGAGGAAGGTGCCTGTTCTCCAGGACTGAGGGACCCCACTCAGTCTCCAGGATGTACAGAAGGTCCTGTAGGCAGAAAGAGTCCCTCAGGTAAGCAGCAGCAGAAGTGTTGAGGGGCCAATGGATGGAGGCACCAACAGAAGGCAGTGAAAGTTCAATCATTTATCAGAAAACACACCCTATAATGGCCACATCACAGATCTCTCTGGCATGGCAGCTCTGCATGTATCTTCTAACAACCCACACGTCTCTCTGACTTTCTGTGAACTGCCAGGATCAGAGAGCTCTATAAGAGCCCACTAGAGATCCTTGCAATGGATACAGGATGAGAACCATGGATTTACTCTTTGAAATCAAACTTCTTTCTCATGGAGGGGATGCAAGGATTTCCCAGTCCAGGGCCTGACAGCATTGCAGGAACTGGCTGTTGGTCCTGAGCAGGCAGATCCCTTGCTCTGCAATTAGTGGTTTGTGGCATCTTGTCCTTGACAGATCACAGGATCACCATACTCCATGACTGCAGGACACTTGCCAGTGGAGATCTTGGTGTCCTTGAACACCCTGGCACTCATCACCTTCCAGCAGCCTGAGATCCAGTTGCCTCCTCCAGCAGCTCGCAGCTGCTCAAAGGCTGCTTTGAACCCTCTGCCAACACGAACATTTCATTGATTTATTAATGAAGGGTGTTCAAAAACACATGTTCATGAGCACTATGAAATAGCCTTTAGCTTCTGCCGATTACTCATGTTTTACATCAGACTGATGTTTTCTAGATGCATTTCAATCAATAGAATAGCTTTTTTAGCACACATTACCGCTCGCCTTTGGCTAACCAACCACCACATTTCTTTTCAAGTGCCCATTTGCATCAAACTAACCCCAAAGATGCATCATATCTCCTTTGACTGCCACCTGAGCTTACACAAACATTCCCATTTGGGCTTCAAAATGCCTTGCATGTTCAAGCTTCATTGCTAAAGTGCTTCAGACAAGATGTTGGATGTGTTGTGTCATTCATGTCAGAGAGTTATTCTCTGCACAGCTTTCCTTACAATCACAGCCTGAATATTCAAGCTTACTCTTTTCCCTAGACCCAGTGCCCGCCTATGCAACAATTTTGGGTCAAGGCAACTCAAAGAGGTAAATGCAAGTAGTAAGCTGAAAGCAGGAGAAATATTTTGACCGAGTATATGTGGAGTTGTGCGCTGCCACGATTTCACCACTTCTGGAACCCACAATCACTGTTTCCAGGTCAACTCAAACTTGGCCCCAAGAGCTCCTTCCCTCAGCACAGGCATGATAACCTATGCACATTTATTGCATCCAAGGTTTTCATTGAGAAGCAACTGCTACAGTATCTGCTACCTTTAGAAAAATAGTAGCAACAGAATCACAGAATCACGTAGGCTGGAAGGGACCTTTTAAGATCATCTAGTCCAAGCAATGAAAATAAACCAAAAAAAAACCAAAACCAAAACCAAAACCCAAACAATAAAAACCAACCAACCAAACAAAAAACCCACACAAACCCCACACCACACCCAAAACACCACCAAACCAATACATATTCCCAAGCACCATGTCAACTCCTCTAATACCTTCAGGGATGGTGCCTCAACCACCTCCCTGGG
>BJBW01003396.1:18305-88110 GCA_004320125.1 Scolopax mira
GCCTGACAACCCTTTCAGGAAATAAATATTTCCTAATATCTAACCTGAACCTCCCCTGGCAAAACTTGAAGACATTACCCCTTGTCCTATCATCTGTGACTTGGGAAAAGACACCGACCCCCCCCTCTCCCCCTACAGTCTCCTTTCAGGGAGTTGTAGAGAGTGAGAAGGTCCCACCTCAGTCTCCTCTTCCCCAGACTGAATAACCTGAGCTCTCTCAGCCTCTTCCCATAAGACTTGTGCTCCAGACCCCTCACCTGCTTTGTTGCCCTTCTCTGGACATGCTCAATGTCTTTTTTGTGGTAGGGGGCCCAAAACTGGACACAGCACTCGATGTGGGGTTTCACAGTGCCCAGTACAGGGGGATGACCTCCTACTCACAACACTGTTCTTGATACAGGCCAGGATGCTGTTGGCCTTCTTGGCCACCTGGGCACACTGCTGGCTCATGTTCAACCAACAGTCAACCAACACCCCAAGCTCCTTTACTGCCAGGCAGCTCCAGCCACTCTGCCCCAAGCCTGTAGCTCTGCCCTGGGGTTGTTGTGACCCAAGGGCAGGACCTGGCATGTGGCCTTATTGAAACTCATCCTGTTGGTCTCAGCCCATCCATCCAGCTTGTCCAGATCCCTCTGCAAAGCCTCTCTACCCCCAGCAGATCAACCCTCCTACCCAACTTGGTGTCATCTGCAAATTTGCTGATGGGTTTTTTTATATGCTGGGTTTTTTTTACTTTGGATCACTTATTTGAATGTCCACCAACCCTTAAGATTTGCCATTATAGTAATATGTGGAAAATGGCTCTGCTCCTAAAGTGGCATAATTGTCCTTCTGATCATCATTCCAGTTAGTCAGGCCAAACCCAACCATCCTTGCCACCAACTATGTTTTTAATGCTCCAGCTGCACTTTTATTGTTTAGGTCATTCTGTCCAAACCTGCAACTCCACTTTTCACTGGAAGGGCACACAGCATTTTTCATGTTTTAAAGGACCATTCTGTGTTGGTAGTAAAATGCACACTGTTAAATAACACAGCTGTTGTCTTCATTTGTTCAGTAGTAAAATGAAAGCAAATGTTAATGCAATGAAGACAGGGGGAAGGGACCTCCTTCTGCTGACATTGCTTACACACACGCTATGGACCAGCTTTCCGAGTCCAGTGTTTCCTTATTTAGATGCTGACTTTGGTGAATTCCTCCAGAGCCACAGCTCTGGAGCCTGCTGGCATATATTTAAACGTATCAGCCTGCTGTGACAGAGCAATGACAGTCCAAGGACAGTGGCATAACTCCTTCTCTGCTTCCCATACATCCTTTCCCACCAGTAAAACTGGCCTCCCAAACCCACACTGATTTCCCCACCCAGCTGCTTTGCTGCGGCCCCCAGGCACAGCCAGGTGGGACACATGGACCCTCCACTTCTAAGTGCGGTTGAGCTTTGCCAAAGGAGAGCAATATAAGATCACATCAAAAAATCATAGAATCACAGGATGGTTCAGGTTTGACAGGACTTTAAAGACCATACAATTCCAACTGTCCCTGGGCAGGGACACATCCTACTAGACCAGGTTGCTCAAAGCCCCGTCCAACCTGGCCTTGACGCCTTTCAGGGACAGGGCAACAGGAAAGAGAAGACTGCGGATGAGATGGAAGGATCCTTCATCAGTGAGAGCTCTGGCAATTCTGTGAGATTTGATGCTTTAAAGCAGTAGCTGTGCTACCAGGTCTTAAGAAGAGAAGCAGGTTTGAAGTGTGCACTTTCAAAACTGGTTAGACACACTGCAATCCCAGGGCTCTCACACTAGAGTACCTGAGCACGTGTGTGATTGGCTTCCGTGGGCACCAATAGGCAAGTGCTTTCATCCCTAAGTTGTGGGAACCCTCAGCCCACACTTGGTGTTGGATGACTGTCACTGCAGTTGTCTTCCCCTGCATCATGTTCTCCAGGAAAGCAGGGGTTGTGTGAGACGGAGCCAGCCATACTCCAATGCCACCCTGCTGTGGAGTCACTTGCCAAGTACTGTGCTTGCCTCTTTTCCTGTGCGTGCTTTGTTCTTCCTCATGTTCAACAGTTGCTGTGGACTCAAAAACGTGTTTCACACCAAGGAGTCCAGAAAAACCCTACTGCCAACCACCAGCCTTTCTAATATCAGCATTCTCATTGCTTAATTTTTCTGTAAACACTCAGAGCTGCTCTGTCTTCAAGGTCTATACAAACAGAGAGCTCCTGATGAGTCTTGGGGCTTCAGAAACCTCAGGAGAGACTGGATGTCTAAACACAGATGTGTTACATCACAGAGATGACATGGGGTAGCTGAGATTTTCTCATGGATGCAATGGAACCTATGGGAGACCCATACCCTTTCTTGACATCCTGAGGCACCTTAGATGTGTATCTTAAGGCACTTTATTCACACTGTTTTCTCTTTGGCTTCCAATCAGAATGTTCTAGTGGCTGGTACAGGATCTGTTGCACACCTGCATCCCATGTGGTGGATGTGGTATGAGAGGACCATGGGGTAGGAGTGTGGTCAAAAGTGACCTAAGATATGAGTGGCTTGAAAAAATATCACAGAGAACTTTGGCAACAGAAATACTCCTGCAAGTAACCTGGATTGACATGATGAGGTTGTTTCAGGAGACCACTGGCTAACCCATTAGGGAGTGTGCTCCTCTTCATGAGCCCAAGGAGACCTTTACTTATGGCCTGGCTCTTCCCAAAGTCCAGTTTAAGAGAGGGATAATGAGAAACTTCATGGCCTCATATATTGTAAAAGTTAGAGAATGGTAAGAAGAAGTGGAGAGGAGAAGGCAGTGGAAAAAAGGCCACCATGAGTGTCAGTGAGTGGGACTGAGCAAGGAACTTGACTGCTCCATTTGCAAGAAGTTATCAGATCATCTAATGTTTCTGAACAAAAAATAACTTGTTGGAGAAAGTAGCCAAAGGTGGCTTGTCACCTTGTCCTAGTCTGTTGCTCTCCCTAAGAAGACACAGAGGGAGGAGACCTTCAGCTTTGCCATTGCCCTGGCACATGGGCAACACATAGCATATGTATACATAGCCTGGGGAAAACTTTGTCACCCCACTGCCCCAGATGTGCTGGCCTGTGCAGAGCGGTACCGCTGGTACTTTTATCCATCTCTCTGCTCTGGTGAGCTGCGTCCTCTGCTTTCTGTAGTGAAGTAGCTGGTTCCTGCTGGCCTTTTCTCCTGGATTTGCTCTGGTCTCCACACAGACTCTGGTTTCATTTCCTCGGTCAGGGCTGTACAATGCTCCTTGCTGTGACAGAAATAGTTGCGCATTAGCAGCTCCTTCCTGGTGGCCAGGACTACCTGCTGCCATCATCTCTGCTTGCCTGGTCCTACAGGCTGAGAGGAGGCTTAGGGGGGTTGCAAGAGGAGGGGGGAGAGGGTCAGAGATATTGTCTAAGCTGTAGAGCCCTTAATGCAAGACATCTCTTCTTTCTAGAGGCAACATGTCAAGCTAAATTGAAGATACTAAATGTAATTGCAGTTTCCTTTAGCAAAACACACTCTCAGCCGTATGTGAGAGACATTTAAGCACTGAGTGCTCCTGATCCAAAGATTAGTACATTTGTGGGATTACAGCTTCATCCCACCCATGATGCAAGCTTTTCCACTAACTTCCCAGGCCTGGGAACTGAGTCAGTAACCTAAGTTCCCAGGGTGGGGTTAACCATTTCTGGAGACACCAGGTGAACAGGGTGGCAGAACAGTCCCTCGGAGGAGAACAAGGTAGCCAAGGTCTCTCCAAGCCAGGAGCACTTGCCATTACCCTGAGAACCACAGAAACCACAGATTTGGTGGGAATAACCTGGGCAGTAAATGCCAAGAGCTCCTGCAAATCCAACCAGAGGTTCTGTCAGCCGGGAGGAAAGGGACAGGGGGTTAGGCTGAGAGTAATGAGATGAAATTAAGAAACAGAAAATGTAAGGTGAGTAGTAGGAAGCATTTCCCAGAGTGATATCTATCAGATATTGGAATAATCCCTCCAGGTCACAGGTCCAACCCTTTAGAAATTTAAAAATTTAAACTACATAAAGCACAAGACAATATAGAGGAATGTATTTGCAGTGGCTTTTCCAGGGTGATGAAGAAACAGAACCTGGAGGAGGACATTCCCTCTCTTCTACATCAGTGAAGGAAACCTGCTGTTCAGATTTGCACTAAACAGACAGAAGTCAAGAGGGAAGAGGAGCTGAAGAGCTGATGGCAGTGTTGGGATGCCACTCTGTCTCCAGAGGACTAGGGCAGCCCTCCAGGACAGAGCAGCTGGGGACACAGAGTCCCCAGGGGTGCAGTGCCTGTGTACAGCACACGTCATCAGCACTGGGCTTTGTCTCTTCACCACAATCCTGGAGGTGTGAGATGGTCTCCTGGAGCTGTGCAATGGTCCCCCACACCCTGTGAGGAGACAGGGAGCAGGGACCAAACTCTGCAGAGACGTGTTGCAGGAGCAGCAAGGGGCCAAAGGGGCACCAACACTTCTGAGCTGCTGACCTGGAGGATATCGACCCACCAGGGAGGATAAAGTTTGGGCACTGGGTAACTAATAAGCACAGGAGAGGTTCAGACTGGCACATTGGCATGAAATGTAATGGGGAGAGAGAAATCAGATGAGGTTTTAAAAAGATGACTGAGGTGCTGAGGCAGTAGGGGAGATGGTGGTGTAAGCAGGAGCAGGACCACGAGCATGCCCCAGCCGTGGGGATCTATAGGCTAGCAATGTGGGCACAAGCCATGGACCCAAAGGAGCTGGAAATTGTGCCTGGACTCTGCCCAGACCTGCCATCCTGGGTAAAGAGAGCATCCAGGCATGAGGTCCCTTGTTTCTCCATCCAGCCCAACCCTCTTCCTTGCACTGATCTGGGGCAGAGCCAAGGGACCAGCCATGCCTGGCAGCACTTCTTGATGTGTTCCACACCTATTTCTCGTGGAGGGAAAGTGAAAAGCCATCAAGATGAGCATTGCTGAATATTCAAAATCTTTGGGGGCTTAACACAATCTGTTTCACCTGCCAAAGGTGTAGCCCGAATCTATGTTCCCAGCTATAGTGAGGAATTTACATTGGTTTCTTGTTGAAAATAAAACTGAACTGAGGGCAGGATGTTGTCTTTAACTAGTCTGAGATGACTAATTATTAAACTCATCTTCTAAAGGTTACCGTATACAGAAAAGCAATTATACAGAGATTAAAACAAGTTCAGAAACCTGATTCATTCTGAAACAACGGTAAACCCAAATCTTGTACTATTTCTGATTTTTAATGACCCCAGGAACATTTTATTTAACTTAGATGTCAAAAGCAATTCTGAAATGAAAGATTAAATACATTTTGTCCTTTTTTTTAATTTTTTTTTTTTAACATAACAGTAGAGTGCACATATTTCCAGTGCTAATTCTGTTAGTGGATTTCAGAAGTCTGGCAGGAGAGAGGATCCTAGTTAACCCCTCTGTGGCTGCACTCCTTTGAGACACCCAGCTGGACTCAGCTCTTTCCTGCTGCACTGACACAGCCCTGGATGTGGGTCTGTGATGGGAGCAGAACTGACTGTAAAACACCTCTGGGGCACATGTGTCCCCAGGGTGCAGCCCCCGGCATCCTCCATCAGACTGTTATCTGCAGCCAGCAGTGCTTTGGGATTCGGGGGGAAAGCAAGATGGGTCTAATAATGTTGTTGCTTCTCAGGGCTGCTCCCCCCTTCTTCTGTCCCTGACACCTTGAGTCCTTTCCTGGGAGGATTTTCTGTAAAAAGCAAAATGGAGTTACAGATCCATTGGACTCTGTGCTGGTCCCAGGCTCTAGTGCTCCCAGGCTGGAGGGATCACCAGGACTGTGGTTATCCACAAATCCCACATGGTGCTATGGGGCATCTTTCCTCCTCCAGGCAGTTGCTGGGCTGGTTATCGTGGGATAACACAGCTCTGGGCTCCACCCATGGGACACAGCAACAATCAGGAGCTCCTTGCTCACAGAAGCATCACAGTGGCAGGTCCTGCAAGAGGATGGACATTGAATAAGGTGTGAGAAGCATCCTCCTCAGGCTGCCATTCTATTGCCAGCTACAGACAACAGCCCAGGAGAAGAGTAGGGTGGCAAGGCCAGTCCAGCAGACTGTGTCAGGTGATGCCCTCAGATGGTGTACACCAGAATGGCAGATCTCCCTGAGACCCAATGGATCTCCACCAAAGCTGTGCTGCTTGCCACAAGTAGCCCTTTGTAGTGCCCAGCAAAGCTTCCTTGAGAGATGCAGCCATCCCAGCACGGCAGCTCTGTGCCCACCTCCAGAAAGCCATGGGCTGCACCCTGGCCATAGGGATGCCAGAATGGCAAGAGGAGCTTCCCAGATCATAGGACAGCAGCTCTCCTCCCTCCTCGACCCTCCTCTCACCACGCTGGAGTGGAACCACAGGGAGTGAAGTCCTGCAGGAAATGGCAGTCCATCCAGTCTGAAATTTCCCAGCTGAAGTGTCCTGGGTTAAACAAATGGTCTGTTCCCACCAGGCCTCCCACCAAGAAAGCTGCAGGCAGCAGAGACCCCCAGCCTGGCTTGAGGATTGTCCTGTTCCAACCAAAATCAGATTTCAACAGAAAAAGTTTCAGCCAGCTCAGAGCCTGCCACATCTCTGGCAATAGCTGTGATTCCTCTAGGAACATGACGAGGGGAAGTTTCCCACCAAGACCGCCCTCCTGAGTGGCTTTTCTGCTGCTTTTTGGTAATTCCTCTGACCCCAGGTCATTCAGGGTGATTCTGAGTGAGGTGTGCTGGCACTGGGATATATATACATTTTTTTATATATATACCGAATCCCTGGGTTTCTTTGGCAGTAGCTACTCTGGAGCTTGGGGCAGGTGAAAATGCTGATTTTTAAGCAAGCATTAGAATCCCCTGATCTGAAAACAGATGGAAGGTGAATATGGGATATCATTTACACTTGCTTTGTTCTTGCTTTTTTGATGTGTGCCTGTGACCACCGGGATGGACCCTGGGTCCCAACCCAAGGGTTCATTCCTGGGGCCTTACCCTGTTTCAGGTCTTGTTGAGATAAAATCTCAGCTCTTCCAGGTTGTGAATGAGAGTGCAAGTAGATACCTAAGAGCAGAAAGAAAAGATTTAGGAAGGATTATGGGAAAAATATCACCTTGCTTTTCTTTCTCATCTTCATTTCTGCTCCACAGGGGGAAAAAAGAAAAGAAAATAAAAGAAGAAAAAAAAAGTATTTAGGATTGAATATTTGGTTTGGGGCTTCCAACAGGACATGAAGTTGTACTCCAAACCTCACTGATTCCCCCAGGCTGGCCAAAGGAGAGAAGCTGTTACACACAGGAGCAATAGTCTGCTCTCATTCTCCGTCTCACAAAGATAAAAGCAGCCAAGCAATAAACAAGGTTTTAAAAAACATTGGCTGTAAATGAAAAGTTCCCAAAACACAGCTGCATTATCAAGGATCTCCCACAGCAAAGGACTCCCTTCTCACTGCCCTCCCAGCCCTGCTTCCCACCCTGGTGCCACCCTCCCCGGCTTGAGCCCCGTCTCCCACCTCATGTTCCCACTGCTAAAGAGGTACCCCCGACGGATCTGGGACTGGCAAATTATTCCAGCTCAAATGTCCCCATGTCAGAACAGGTTTTTAAAAGGTTGTGTGTTTCATGTTGTCATTCACTAAATGAAGATTCCACTGTTACCATGTCAAAACGATCTCGTGTGGAGAAAGGCATCTCAATTTTCTGCTGCTGCTGACAAAGCCAAGGCGAAAACTTCTACGAAACAACACGGAACACTCCATCTTTAGTTAAACAAAGCGTTGCAATGGTCTTTCTTTTTTTTTTTTCTCAGAAATTGATTTTGTTTTTCAGGGCCATCCAAAACTCCCCAGTCAGAGAAGTAGGCAGGTGGATGTCTGCCCATCGCCATCCTGGAACTCTGGCAGTGCCATTGGGAGGGGATGCTGTGGGACCTGCTCTGCCACCACCATGTCCCAGGACTCCCTGAAGAGTGTTGAGGACGTGGCTAGCCCCCAGTGGACATGACTGCCTGGTGACACAGAGCTGGAGGAGAGGACTACTGTCATGCAGCCAGTCCCAGGCGGGACCACGCTCCGACCATCACAGTGCATCAGGATCCTCCAAGAAGTTGCCAGCATTAGGCAGGGCTCAGAGCTGGAAGGTTGTATCCATCCCACCAGGCTGCCAGCAGTGGGCAACCACCTGCCCTGACCTGGCAATCATCTCCAGGGCTACAAGACCTCATCCTGCAAGAAGCATTGTCCTCCTAACAGGCAACTGTTAATTAGTGCATCGGCCCTTTATTTAAGGTGCACACTGGCCTCTAGCGGTGCACAGACAAATCCTGTGTAATATTAACTCTGTAACTGCATTACAGGAATGAGTGACAGCACAAATGATATAGGTAATGTGTGTATATATATATATATATTTATATATATATATATATGCACACATACATACAGATCTGCTTGTTCATGTATTTATATATGCAGATGTACATATGACCCACTGTTCTATGTATGTCACACCTAACCCCACCACTCCCTTGCAGGCCATTTTCTCTCTCATTACTTGAACCGCAGGAGTTTCCTTCTTGCTCCTTTCTGACAGAAACAAACCAGCTCTCTGTGATGTCAAGTTGAGCAGAGTTACTAAAAACCAGCTCAGCTTCAGGGCCTGGTGATTCTTCGGGGAAGCCAGAGCCCCTAGACCTTGACTGATTGCTGTGACTAGGTGCAAATGGGCCAGCTTCTGGCTGTAATCTGGAAAGAAGACTGTCAACACTGTAAACAGTTTTAGCTTGAGATTTCAAGCTAAACCAACAACTTTTCTATGAAAATTCAAAACCAGAAAAAGTTGATCTTGGCACAGATGACAGCTGGGAACATTTGCTCCATCAGAGGCGGCCGATGGTGACAGCAGCATCACTGCAACGTGGCAGATCCCAAAAGGGAGAGCTCTGAAGAGCAAAAGAGCTAGGACTCCAAGTGAAAATCAAAACTTGAGCTTATTTCTCCTGAAATAAGTAGTTTTGCTTGGATCACTGGGATCTCCGAAGGGAAGCATGGCCGGAGCCCTCTCTGCCCGCAATAGCTCTTGCTGTGCTCAGGCAGGAGGGTGAGCAGGGAAAGCTGACAGCGAGGCTCGTGGGGAAGAAACTCTTGAGATACAGTCTTGGGGAGCTTGTTTGCCCAACAGCTGACTAAGCCCCATCTCACAGACTCAGAGGACAACTGAGGTTGGAAGGGACCACTGAAGTTCCTCTAGTCCAACCTCCAGAGACTCCTCTCAGCTTGTGCATCCAGCACTGACATTAACTGTATTTGCTAATGGAGCCATCCTTTAGAGTATTTCACCATTTCCTATACCTCCTGGAGAGCTGGTCCAAGGGCACAGCCTGGTCCTCTGCACAGAGGCAGGGCACAAGCCCTGCTGCACTCCTTCGTTAGGTCCTTTCCTCCCACTCATACCCCAAAAGATCCTCTTTTTCTCAAATGGATTGGATCTTTTTCTCCTCTCCCTTTCCTGGTGTTGGACAATAATAATGTGCCACCTTTACAAGTATGATTTTTGCCGTCCTCTGCCTTTTCTCATGAGAAGGGCCCCTCTGACCAGCCCCAGTAAAGTCTGCACTGGGATGACTCCATCCAGGACTCCATCCAGGGTCCTGGCAGAGCCCAGCAGGAGCTGCCGAGGCTGCAGGATGGAGAAGGCAGCTCCAGGGCAGCAGGACATTCACATTGGTCCCCACTTGGGAAAGAGTGAGGAAACGGCTACAGGCAGCCCCAAAGCCTCTCATGGTCCATACATCTCCCTCCTCTCCTGTTCTGCCTGGCTGCTCCGGGCACAAGCACATTGATGATGTGTGATCCATAGGCAGCTTTACAGAGGGCAGCTACCCACAGAGAGAAAATAAGCCACTCATGAAGCAAGGCATCACTGCAGCTTTAGGAGCCTAATCAAACATGCTATCTTATCTGCAAAGCTATAGGCACAAATAGCAGTGGGATAAGGAGGTATTTCTGTCTTCAGAGTGACAGGGAGAAAAAAAGAAAGAAAGAAGGGAAGGGAAGGGAAGGGCAGAAGCAGCTGCCTGGCATCCTGGAGCAGAAGCTGGTGCTCTCCCATCTGCCATCCCCACTCTTCTCCCTGACTTTTGCCAAAAGCAGATCCTGTCCATGGTGGATGCCCAGCAGCTGCTTCTCCTTAGAGAAGAAATGCCTAGTTCTGTCAGGGGAGGAATGTTCAGAGCCCACTCCCAACACAGGACCTTGAGGACATTCTGGCTAGATATGTCAAATTTTGCTTTACAAACACTTAGTTTTACTTCTTATTCTTTTTCTCTCCTATGAAACATTTCCAGACATTGACATGAATCTCCTAATATTTTTGTCATGGCACTAAATTGGCAAAGACCCTTGAATTCCCACTGCTGAGCTGCATTTTACTGTTAAGCACCATCAACAGACAGGGTCATGCTAAGACCTCCAAGCCTGTCTCCCTTGATGTCACTCCAAGTACTAAAGCCAGAACTAAAGGTTTTGTATCCCAAAACCTCTTCCACCCGTTTTTTTCCTGTCATTAAGCCAGTTTTGTTCAATTCCTGCAGAGAAGCTGAGGCCCTCTTGGTGATTTGTTAGGCTGTTCTCCCATGGGAAAAGCCACTGACCCTCAACATCAGCTTTGCATGACAGCAAAGATGGAGGCTTCGGGCAGAACCGCTTACTTCCCAAGACCATGGACTATGTGAGCTGGAACATGAGTTGAAGACATCTAGGGCCAAATCACCTTTGTACATTTTCTCCCTTTAGCTTCAGCGTGGAGACAGTAGAACTCCTCAGGCAACTTCAAAACCAAGAGAGGCTCTACGCTCATCGCGGTATCTGGTCCTCCACCCTGGTGCAAGGACTGTGTTTGCACTTTTCTTCCTGTTATTGTGCAAACACCGACAAGTGTCCTGGACACCTCCTCCTCCTCGCTGCAATGAGATGATGTTTTCTGAGGACTTTGTCCTGTCCTCTGCTTTGGCCCAACGTGAAAAGTGGCAGGTACTGAAAAATCCCCAAATCCCATTACTCTGCAAGTGCAGGGTTAAGGGTGGGGATGAGTTTCTTGGGAATGGTGAGGCTAATTCTGGGGCTGAGGGGCTGAGCTTGAAGACTTGGCCCAGCTCCTCTTGATGGAAGCTCACCAGGGTTGGGACCAGATGGCAAGGAGGGTTTGAGGTGCTGGACATGACCAGCAAGAATAAATGTAGTTGATGTTGAGCAAGAAGACAAGCCGTGGCCCTGTCACAGTGAGTCCCTCTCTCCCAGCCATTCCAGACCCTGACCCAGGTTGCCCAGAGAAGCTGTGGCTGCCCCATCCCTGGGAGGATTCAAGACCAGGTTGGATGGGGCTTTGAGCAACTTGGTCTCATGGGAGGTGTCCCTGCCCGGGGCAGGGAGTGAAATTGAATGGTCTTTAATATCCCTTCCAACTCTAACCATTCTATGATTTTTAGTTAAACAAACCGTCCATGTTCGATACACAGAAACTGCTCATGGATGTCTCTGGGCAGCCTGTTCCAGTGTCTTACTACTTACCACTTACCACACAGTAAAGAATTTCTTCCTAATATTTAATCTAAATCTTCCCTCTTACGGTTTAAAACCATTACCCCTCATCCTACTGCTACATACCCTGACAAAAAGTCCCTCTCCACCTTTTCTGCAGGCCTCCTTTAAGTACTGGAAGGCTGCTATAAAAATCTTTGTCTTTGAATAGTTCTGCTTCATCTGCACTTTTACATCTGACAACTCATGGTGAGCAGGACCAGAAAAGCCACCCAAGCCTTGGAGATGCCACCAGTTGGCAAAACATCATGAAATCACCCATCCCTGCTTAGTCCCCCCAGCCCCACTCCCCCTTGTCACTGGGTTCATAGGAACTTCCCACCTCCAAGTCTTCAGCAAGTTTGCTTGAAATTACTCATTGGCTCTAAAGCTCTGTGGGGGACTGCCAGACAGATGGCAGAAAGACAAATAGGAAGCTGGCATGACTACAGCACATCATTGCCTTAGAAAACCAGGCAAAAAATAGAATATATGTCATCTAAAGGCCTTTCAGAGGGGTATTGATGCAGCCAGCACTGGGCAGGGGGAGACGGACCATGACCTCAGGCTCCTCTCCCACTGGTGGTCTTCAATAAGAGCTGGTGGAGATAAGAGGACAGGAGGACAAGGGTCAGGCAGCCAGATACATTACGAAATAAGAAAAGGTTCTGATAGAAACAAAGAAATTGCAGCCTCTCTTGAGCGAAAGCTACAGAGCACTGGCTGGAGCAAACTTAGACATGGAGAAAAAAGATTTTCTCTGGCACTTTTGTCCTACAGGCTGAGAAGCCAAAGTAGAGTAGCAGAGACAGAGAGGGTCACCGCAGAGGACCTGACCCCAGCATTAATTCCCTCTCTAATGTGAGAAGTAGATTTGAGCTCCCTAGGAAGCCACATGTGTTGCCATAAATATTTCTACTTAGCAGCCAACACAAAAATGAAAAGGAGTCCTTGATCGAGGCCCAGCAAGGACAGACTTTTTTTCCCACCACCAAGTGAAACAGGGCAAAAATAATAAAAAAAATGTTTTGACTCCCTTTGAAACATTTTGACTTCCACTAAAGAAACTCCCATGGGTGCCTGGACATAATTTAGTAATGAAAATGACTCTTGTGCCTTTGTGGTTTGAATTCTTACATGCAGGTGCCATCTCAAAACAAAAGTGGGAAGGTTTTGCTTTGGAGATTTTGAACCAATTTTTTTTTTTCGTCAACTACCAAGTGAAACATTTTGTTTAAAAATGCCTAAACAAAATATTTTGACATTTTCAAAATGTTCTCCTGTTCCCTTTAGCCAAAACATGTTGCTATATTCAAAGCAAATTCACAGATCCCCTCAGCCCTTCCAAAATGCCCTGGATTTGCTGAATTTCATGCTAATGGGGAGATGCTCATGCAGCTACACAGATTGAGCAAGCGGCAAGGAGGATGGGGTGAATCGAGATGGGGTTTGAGAAATCGAGGAGGGAAAATTGAGGGGGACAATGGTCTGTAGGGTGCAAGAAGGATGGTGAGGAAGAGGTGGGGAGAGGGTGAGGTGCTGCTGGCAGGGATGGAGAGGAGCTGGGGAGCTGAGCAGCTGAGGGCTCACAAGGTAGCACAGAGGGAGTATCATGGTTGTTGATGGGCAGAAGAGCCCCAAAATGGGGCCAGACACAGCTTTTGAGCCCACCACCTGCCAGGTGGAAGAGGAAGACCCATCCCAGCTGCCCACCATGTCCTGCAGACACTTGGATGTGTACCCTGGGCTGTGAGCCCCTTTCTCCTAATGCATCAAAACTACCAGTGGCAAGCTCTGCTCACAGCTTTCCCCTGTGGAGAAGATGGGAGAAAAACAAAATAACCACATCTGAGAGGCTCTATTTACACTGGTTACCAGCAGCCGTGCCCCGCTGCCGCACACTACACCTGCACAGAAACTGTGTCAGCAGCAGTGACCCATGCTGGGAAGGGGACCTGGCTGCCAGCATGGTGGGAAGCTGCTCCCCACTTCTCCATCCCGGAGCTTGTCTAGGGTGGATGGATCCTTGGCCACCCTGTGGGGTGAGCTGGAGGAATGGGGCTCTCTGCTTTTGCCAGGATGCAGAGCCTGGCCGCATGTCTCCACCTCTCCAGGCTGAACATGACCATGGGGGCGATCAGTGGGGCTGGATGGAAGTTCTCTGCAGATGTCCTCACCAGCACTCAGGGCTAGTAAGCCCTGAGATGTCCATCAGGCTGTGAGCTGATGATGCAGGCCACCCTGGCTAACCCTGCAAGCCAGGTAAGGAGGCAAACCTGCAGTCTGAATTCAAGAGAGAGGTAGCTGCAGAGCCGTTACCCTTTTGGGTCCCATCCAAACCTGTTTCTATGGCAAAGGAACAAGCACGGTGCATACTATCGGCAGAATCAGCAATGGGGTGACGTCTCAATATGCCCGTATTTCCTGTTATTTTACCGGAGTTATATGTGGATTCATAGGTGATTCATGGGGTTCATGACCTCTGATAATACATTATTGGGGACGCTGTGGGTGGCTGCTATAATTGGCGACTAATTTCTTGAGTTCAGTAGCACAAGCATCACATCATCCTGCCAAGCCAGGTCCCAGCTGGCTATGCACAGACCACAGGGGGGCTATGGGGCTGTAGGACCCTCGAAGGACCCATGTCCAAACACATGGAAGTCTTTACAAGCTCTACTCCCATCACAGCTGGCACTGTCCTGCCCCAATACACAGGATGCAGCCTGACGACCTGCACACAGCCAGCATCCCTCACAAAGAAACCAACCCCTGGAGCCCCATGATGGTGAAACCCCTGTGCCAAACAGCAAAAAAAAAAAGAGGATGATGAGGGAAAGGCAAAAAAGAGTAGTCTGGTGGAGACTGCTGGGGGCAGCTGAGGTTTGTCTGCTGTTTTGGGGGCAATCTTTTGATGCTGATGTTTTCAGCATCACCAGCGGAAGATGACTTCAAAGCCCAGAATTTGGGTTGATCTGACCTGACCAGGATGGCTAAGGGCTAATGATGGGCTAATGACCCAGGTTGACAGCAACAAAGAAAAGATTGGGAGAAATCTGGTGAAATGTCTCAGGATTAAGACTATCTCTTGAAGAGTGGGGAAAGCTCCCTGTTGGCCAAGCTTGATGAAAGCTCTGCTACTGATGGTGAGCCAAGAGACGACCAGGTGGGTCACTCCCAGAAGCTTTAAAGGGACACAGATTTCCAAAAAAACACAGAGCAGACCTCTTCCCCTACCCCACTCCCCACCCCTCTGCAGCTATCTGGCACCACTGGTGCCTTCTACATCACCTGACATGGTGTGGGGTCACCTCCCCATGGTGGGGAGGACTCAGCAGCTCTCCATCTTGACCATGCTGTTACAAGACCAGTTTCCCCAGCAGAAGTTCTGGCCCAATAGTATATCCTCACATCAACAACACAAAGATGCACAGATGGAGGATTTCAAGGGGAAATTATTTCGATAAGAGATTATCAGGTATACTTCGATGTCAGCTGAGCTTATGGGCTTAATGCAGAGTGATGAATTACCCATCCAAATACGTATTATTTTCCCTGGAGGCACTGTCCTGTGAAATGTATTTCCTTCTGAAGGGCCTTGTAAATCATTTGTAACAAATCCAGAGTATTGCCAACCCCATGTGTTCTAAAACCTGGAGTGATGTGTCAGGAGATTGGCCTAAAAGTCAGGAGATCTTTCCTTTTAGGAGGTGGACCTTTCTCTGCTTTCTGACCCTTTCTTGTTCACTCACCCATTTTTCAAGCTTTCCTCTTCACTCACTCCAGGCTGTGTGTTTTATATACATATATATATATATATGTATTCCAAAAAGAAGCTGGTGTTCCCCTCAGATCTCTCGACTCTCTCGACTGGACCTTTCACACATGAGCATCACACTGCTTATTCACTTCTCCCATTCTCATGGTGCTGGAGAACATGTTTTGTCAAGCATTTGGCATTTGCCATCCAAACACACACAGCAAGTCACCCCCACAACCAGTGCCCAGCATGGAGGGGCTTGCTGGGTTTGATACCACCCTTCCCCTCTGGGGAAGCAGCATGGATGCCAGTGCTCTCTGGCATCACTCTGTCACTGGCTTTTCCCAACCAGCAATGGGTTTTTGGGGGATTTATCCAGGACAGTTTGTGTTGCTTCTTTGGCTGACATCATCTTTGAAGGCTCCATGGGGTGATTTTCTTAATGACTCCCCTTCTCCTCTCCAGGGAATAGACACAGAGGGATTCATATCCCACATGTGGCTGAAGGCAGGAGAGCAGAAAGATTCCTTGCTGGGGGCCGTGTATATCCCCTGCTTGGGGACAGTCCTGGCTCACTCTCTGTCCTCTTCCACCCTCTGTACTGCTCTCTCTCACCCCAAACTCAGTGGCCCCCTCTCTTTTTGCCTCCCCCAGCTTAATTTCTGTGCAGCCCTTCTTGGTGCCCTTTACAGCCATCCTTCACCCATCCTTCACAGCAGAGGCATCTTCACTCCTCTGTGGGAGACAACCATGAAAAAAGCCTGATGGCCAGAAGATTAGAGACCAGATTGAGAGCCACCAAAAGTGCCTTCCAGTGTGGCAGATCCTTTGGCCACCTCCACATCCAGCCCATCCTTTTGGGGCATCAACATCCATCTCTCCTTGAAACTGGAGGAAGAGACCCTTCTCAGCAGCTTGCTTTGGAGCAAGATGAGCTGAAATTGTCACTGGAGGTGGCTCACAGCTGGACTGGGGCTCCTCACAACCAACCTTGGGGCCCAAGGACTCAGGAGCTCTCTGAAATATGGAGATCGTGGATGCTGCAACAGCAATTTTTCACTCTTTTCGTGGACATTAGCAGGAATAATTTCTGCCAAGCAAAGGCTGCAGCAGTTTGCTGCCCCTATCTGATCATCTCCCATGATAGGTGCTCAGCCCTATCTGATCCAGCAGTTATTGAAAACTCAGCTGAGTGTGACTGGGATCATTTTTCAGGGTTTTCATGTTGCTCTTTAACCACGGTGAAAATTAAAAAGCCAACTGTGGAACAGGAGAAAGCTCTGTACTTTCACGATGACACTTTCTGGTAATGAGATATTTATTAATGTTCATTTCTTCTTAAAGGAAACAAACCAAACCCAATCCCTTATCTCTCTCTCGGTGTTTAAGTTATGAGTAACACAGGAAGCTATCAGGCCATGAGACAGCAAATACACCCTGCTCGGGAGCCAGTGGGTGTAGGAGATAACGATAAAACCAAGATAGATCAAATCACTTCTATTTACCTAGAGCTTTCTGCAGCTCTTGAAATGATGTAGGGATCTAAAGATGCTTTGTCTTTTTTTTTATGAGAAAAGCAGCTGTGATTTAGCAGTTTAATCACTTTTGTCACAAAGAAATGCAAAACAAAGCCCATCACCAGGATACATTTTTTTTCAAAGCTGTTTTGTTTCCCATTAGTAAGGAATGATTTTAACTCCTGATGGCAGGATGAGATAAACACGTACTAAATAAGGCTGTTGCTCATACAGTGGTCAGGCTTAGATCAGCACTCTGGAATTGCTGTCACACTATGGGCCTAATAATGGTGTTTGTGGCCAAAACCTGCCGACTTTGGGTGTTCGGCAGGTCTTGAGAGGCAGCTGGTTGACTTAAGGGTGATTTGGAATTAGCCGCATCACAAAGAGATGCCTTAGCACCTGGCAGGATTTGGGTCATGGGTTTTTGCCCTAAGGTTGAATTCCAAGTGATCTTGTTGGCCCTGCAGGATCTGAGCCCTGGCTGCTTGTTGCTCTCCTGTACCCGCCACCGGTGCAGCTGACCCACACTCCATCAGTATCAACTCATTCCCACACTCCAGACTGCTCCCTCACCTCACACTGTAGACTCCTCACTGCTCCACTCACAGGCACCAGGGTGCAACGAGATGAGTTTTCTTAAGAAGAAAACACCATGAAGTAATTATTTCCTTTGTCATTATAATCACTCCCATGTGATTTATTAGCAGGGCTGGAAACTTCACAGTTCCTCTGCCAAGGAAGCTGTGGGTCTTACCAAACCACACCAGCACTGCTCCCACCCCAACTGCAGCTCCCTCGGCCAAGCAATTTCCCATCTCCAGTTCCAGCTCTTCACAAGCTTTGGGACCTTTCTTGTGGACCCCTTCCCATGCTCATGTCCTTGCTGCAGCCCAGCTCTCCTGATCACTACTTGGGAAAGAACCATGGAGCACCCAGGAGAACCCATGCCCAGCCATGACCACTGCAGGTGGGAGATGCAAAACTATTACTGACCCCTCCACTGAGTGTGTGCTAAACAAGATTTCTCCCAGGGTTTGTGATACAGCCGAATTGAGGCAGGTGTGCATAAGAAAAGCAAAACATTCCCACAGAAAAATGGCTTCCCTTCCCAGGCTTCAAAGCCTTGCTAAGCTTTCCCAAAAAAAGGGCCACCAGTTCATGATGGTTTCATAATGCATTGTTTTCTTCTATGCCTTAAAAATGGTGGCCAAAGCATCCAAAGCTCACTTGCTGCTGCCAGCCCAGAAAAGAGGGGTTATAGAAAATCTGGAAGCTTTGTTTCCTCCGTACACTTTTTTCAAACACATTTTTTGTTTCATATTTGCTGGCTTGCATTTTCAAGTGTCAGGCCATGGCAGTACAGTAAAAGGTCTTGCTGTGCTGGTTGTTGGACACATTTCCAGCAAGACTCAAGAGAGAGACTGGAAGGGGAAAAATATTCTTGGGGCTTTTGAGAAAAAGTCACTCTCTGCCACTTCTCCTTGGTGAGGAATGAGAGCTTCCAGCCATCCTTGGCCAGGAGCCATGCGTGCCAGTGTCCCTGTGTCCTACACTGGCTGCGCATCTCTCCCTGTGCCTGAGGTGGGGAAGGGGAGGCTGACAAAAAATACAGACAGGTGTCAGGGAGCTCTCTCTGGCATCACAAAACAAAGACAAGTGCTCAAAAGCCTTTCTTCTCCATATCCAACACTTCTCTCAATGACAGCAGAGTGACCTGCTTGTGGCTACCAGTGGAAACCTATAAAAATCTACCCTTTGGTATGGACATGGTAGAATGAATATCTCTGCCCCGCAGCAGCCATCCCATCACACCTGTGGCTACTGAGGGGCACAGTGAAAGCATAAGGTTTGTTCATGAGCTGGCAGTGTCCATGACCAAGGGAACAGTTGTCCTGACCTCTGCATACCACAGGCCATGGTGCCTCTTTCCAGAGCCCCAGTGTCTCACAGGAGCAAAGCAGGGCAGATGCTTGGGCATGTCCAACCAACACAACTTGCCTTTTGCTCATGAAAACTGTGAGGGGCCCCTGCCAACACTTCCAGGTGTGTCCCCAGGTGCTGCAGAGGTCAGTGGTCCCAAAACACCTCTGTCTTCTCAGGACCAGAGCTCTCATGCGCCATAGCAAGGCTTGGAAATGAGCAGCAAGGGCAGGTTTCTGTAGCCATGAAAGAAATTATGGGCTCATTTCATCTCAAGTCCATGAGAACAAAGAGGCACTTCACTGCAAACAAAACATCTCTTTCTTCTTTCCTCACTCCTTCTTTCCCATTTTGGATGGTAACTTTTTACAGCACCAACTGTATGTACCTCGCCAGCTAATTCCACCCATTCATAAGCCCTGCTTTGGCAGGGCAACAAGTGTGGTTGATTGTACAGTTAAAAACAAAGCTCAGCTCTGCAACAGGTCATGGTATCAGCCCTGGCAACACCATCATCCAGAGACAGTTGGTGGCACAGTCGGCCACAGCAGCAAACTGAGCTTGGAGGAGCGTGAAAGCAGCCATGCTCTTAATGGGGGAAACATGCAAAATCAGACTTTCTATTTTAGTAAGATCAGGCCAGGTGGAGCCAAAGGAAAATTTCCTAACTGCTCTATTTTGGAGTATTTGGCAACATTACCCTACTTTGGAAAGTACAGATTTGTCTAAATTGTAATTTTTCCCTGCAAATGTCTAGGTTTCCTGAACTTTGGCTTGGAAAAGGTTTCTCTTGTCTGTGAAGAAGTGCTGGTTAAAATCAGAGATGAAACAAAATCACCAGTGCTTAGGGGCCCTCAGTAAGGAAGGGGATGACCACGTTTGAGTTGGATGCTCCAGTAAATGACAATTTAACCCCTCAAGTTACAGAGGGTGGTGAATGGAGAGACTGGGAGACCCTCACTGCAGCATGGGCTGGACCTGAGTGAGTCTCCCAGGGGATGTGGGGAAGGGCCATACAAGGAGCATCTGCTGCCAGGTGGGTCTGGAAGGAGGCAGGAGACAGCACTGATGTGAAGGGGAGAGCAGGCCTGGCAGTAGCCAGGTGAGGCCATGATGAGGGCTAGAAAGGACAAGTCTTGCTTCCCATGAGAAATGTCAGAAAGCCACGTTTCCATCGCAGCCCATAGAGGGACCTGGTTTGTAATCATAACCGGCATGGCAGAGCAGAGCAACTGCTCCTCACCCACCTCCTGGGGTGCAGGGCATGGGGCACAAGCACCTCTGATCTCTATCATTGCACTGCTTCATTTCCCAACGCTGAGCTGCAGTGACAGCAGTTATGAGATGAACTGGTCCCTCCACCTCCACTGTACCTGCAGCAGCTCTGGCAGCCGCACGGCTAGAGGGCCACAGGGGACTCCTGGGACATGCCAGGCAGCTCAGGTGACACCAGAAGAGAACCCTCCAAAAGTCACAACTTCAGCCCCTCCAACGGGGTGGCCAGCCCCGTGGACATGGCAGGACCCCAGGTCCACAGGCTGGGGTTCCCTGCCTGTGACACTGCTTCACATCTAACATGGCGAGCCCCAACCAGGGGCAGGGGCTCATGCCAACCATGCTGAGCTGTCAGCCCAACCACAGCCAAACTTGCCCCAAAAGTTCAAGAAGAGCTCAGTGTTGCACATGGTAGTGCCTGGAGAAAGATGTGACACACCCTGAATTTCCACTGCTTTGGCCAAACACAAGCAGCTCGTAGGAGGTTTGCTTCATCTCCTAAAATCTCAGCCTGAAGCCACAGAGTTCAGGTAAAAATCTCCACTGTCAGTAAGAAAAATGTTGTGTTTCTACCACCAAGGGTAGCAAGAGGAAGTTTGAAAAGGTCTTTGACCCTTTAAGCCTCTGAAACAAGGAGGCAAACAGGCAGAGCTCACGAGTTTTAATTTCACAGCTCGTATCCTGATTGCAGAATCCTGCTGAGTCCTCAAACACAACACAGGGATCATTTATCATCTGCTGTAGGGGCTGCTGAGGACACTTGCAGAAGACAGTTTGAGCTTCCCTTGGCTTTAGGTTAAAAGACCCTTCCCTAATCTGCAAAAGAAATCTCTCAGAGTGTTTTTCATTGGATTTTTTTCTGTATTCAGAGTGCAGGGGGAAGTTTTCGAATTTCAGAAAGGTCATATTTTCCCCTTCCAGCTATGAAAACAGCTCTTTCACGTGTATACACATACACAAATTCAGAAAGTATGTGTTAGTATAAGGTATTACCCACAACGACTTGTTAGATTAAAATCTAGCTAAGTTTAATCACCTGAATTTTAACTGCATTTTACTTGGTTCACTACATTTTTTGAGTGAATGATACAAGATGTTCTCCAAAATGCCTTTAAAACATCCAAGCGTGTTTCAGTAAAGTCATAACCCATTTCTAATGTTAAGCTTCACAGACTTTTGTTACACCACAAGAAAAAAAAACAATAAAGGGGAAAAGACAGGAAACAAGCCCCAACATCTAGGTCTCACAATGAGCAAAATTCAGCTCAGATCTGTTGACAGAATCCTATCAAACCTGGTCCCAAAACTGCCGTGTATTTCTGTGGTAGGGCGGTACCTTGCTTTGTTATTTGCTTGTTGGTACTCACCCAATTTTCGAGAAATCGCAACTGAAATGTTGAGATGCACAAGCCACAACACTAATATCTTTGACACTGAAAAACAGACATGACACAGGCTGAAACGGAGACTCCTGAAGGCAACAACTGACCAGCTGTAAATGCATTGCACCCTCAAAATGCTGTCCCAGGGAAGGTCCAGTGCACCCACCCACTGTGGCATCTTCTACCCAGTCTGAGCTGCAGAAAACCATGCTATGACCAAGAAGTGGCCGGGGTGTCCCTTTGTACCACTGCTGGTTTCTCCTTTGTACAATAGTTTGTAAACAAAACAGTTGGGTTCACCAGGGACAAGAAGCTCAGAGGCATATGGTGGTTCTGTCCTCTGCTCAATCATGCCCAGAGTGGTCATCCACTTCTGGAGCTCAGTAGATCTCCTGTTGGGCTGACACCAACAGGAACCTGGTTCTGTTTTGGGGGAGCTGGAAGGTCACTGCAGGGAGTTTTGTGCTGTCATCTTCCCATCTGGAAGCCAGTCCTTTCAGAGTCCATGGCCACCGTATCACTTCATTGCCTCAAAGGATCTTCATGGGGGGAGCAGTGAAGAACACCTCAATATATGCATTTTGTCTGACATAAAAGCAGAGCCAGCACTTGCCTTGAAGGCTCTCCAGCAGGCTCTAAAAAACATTAACAGAGGAGAAATAACTATCATCTTCAAATAAGAGAGGAAGCAGCCCTCCAGCCCACTGACATTTGAGGATTCAGAGAGCAGCAGGAGAACTGCCATGAAAACAGTCCTCTCGTGACACAGATGTTATTTGACCATTCAGAATGATTGTTATCAAATAAGGCACACAGATTTCTTTAAAAATTATTTCCATGTTGGCAGCATGTGCCTGGCTCCTCTTTAGCACTGTTGTCATTCACCTGCCTATGACCAGCAGCAGAACAGGCTCTTCCCCAGAAGGAAAGGGGAAAAGAACATCACAAGGGCCCAGCAAAAGCAGTAGCCCTCCCAGGACCTCCCGGTAGCCCTCCCAGGGCTCCAGGAGCTATCATTGGGGACTGACAGAAGAGTGATACAGGAAGCAACAGTGCAGTTATCTAAGCCCAGTTTGGACAGAATCACACAGAATCACAGAATGCTATGCATCTGGAAGGGACCTCTGGAGATCATCTAGTTCAAGGCCCCTGCCAGAGCAGGTTCACCCAGAGCAGGTCCCACAGGAACGTGTCCAGGTGGGTTTTGAATGTCTCCAGAGAAGTCTCCACCATCTCTCTGGGCAGTCTCTTCCAGGGCTCTGTCACTATCACAAGAAAGAAGTTCCTCCTCATGTTTAGATGGAACTTCTTATGTTCAAGTTTGTGCCCATTTCCTCTTGTCCTGTCCCTGGGCACCACTGAGGAAAGCCTGTCCCCATCCTCCTGACACCCACCCTAAGTATTTATAGGCGTTGATCAGACACCAGCAAGGTGTTTCCCCAAGTGCTTCCCCGGTGAGAAGCTCCATGCCCTTTCTTGTTGGAAAGTAGCATCAGAACAGAGAAATCAAGGAGTGAAAGAAGACATGAAGCTTTGGGAACCTGGAGGGGTGGGTTACTGGGGACCTAGCTGGACAGCCCCATCACTGAAGAGGTCCAGAGCAGCAGCAGACTGAAAGGCATGGCACCCCTTCCCGTGCCACACATGGATGAACATCTGTGATGCTATCATGGTGGCAGGGATATGTCTTTGTACAGAGGGGCAGGAGCTCTCTGGGGACACAGACCAGAGACTCAGGGATATAAAACCACCTTTGAAACAGTTCTGGTTGACCGCGGAGGGAGCAGGTGGTTAGCCACCAAACCCTACTCTGAAAAGTCACTGCCAGTGAAAATCTGCTTGATTTTTATCAATAATCCCAAACTAACAACTGAAAACTGAAAGTTTTGTTTTTAAAGCAATATTTTCATTTTTTTCAGTTCTCTACAAACCACCAAACGTTTGCCAGAGAGGTTTCAACACAAATGGCTTCACCAGCACCTCTCTTTCTGGCTGGCACTTCTATCCAGGCTGCCACAGAAATGTCCGGTTCTGGGCTGGTTCTCCCCATTGAAAGCTGTCCTTGTTGATGGCTTTGACAAACAGCAAAAGGGGACATCAAAATGTCCCTATGATCCTGCTGGGAGCTGCACAGACAAGGCCTCAGGGGACTCCTTCACAGGACAGCCCATGGATGTAGAAACAGCTCCAAGATACTGCCAGGTGCTGGGATGGGGGGTGCCACTCTCTGACAGCTTGGTCCCACCCACAGTTTACCACCATCTCCCTGGGGCTCTCCTTAAGTCAATTGGGGGTGTATGGGAGCACTCTCCAGCAAATGGTGGTGCTCCGCACCAGGCTTGGGAGAGGGTCTCAGCCCTCCCCTTCTGGAGACCTTTAAGCAATTTTGAGGCACTGGTTTTCTTTCCTCCTTAAAAATCTGCTCTTTGAATCTACAGTCCCCATGCATTGCTGCTTTGCAGGCTCTGCCCTGGCCCTAGGCCATGCCAGAGGGTTTAGAAACATAGAATCACAGAACTACAGTTGGAAGGGACCTTAAAGATTATCTAGTTTCAACCTCCTGCCCTGGGCAGGGACACCTCCCACCACACCAGGTTGCTCAAAGCTACATCCAGCCTGGCCTTGAACCCCTCCAGGGATGGGGCAGCCACAGCTTCTCTGGGCAACCTGGGCCAGGCTCTCACCACCCTCACACCAAAGAATTTCTTCTTAATATGTAGTCTAAATCTCCTCTCTTCCAGTTTGAAGCCACTACCCCTCCTATGGCACTTCTCCCTGATCCAGAGTCCCTCCCCAGCTTTCCTGGAGCCCCTTAAGGGACTGGAAGGGGCTCCAAGGTCTCCCCAGAGCCTTCTCCAGGCTGAACCCCCCCAACTCTCTCAGCCTGTCCTCACAGCAGAGGGGGTCCAGCCCTTGGGGCATCTTTGTAGCCTCCTCTGGATCCACTCCAACAGGTCCATGGATTCCTGCAATGAATACCTCATCTGCCCTCCAGGAGGGTCCAGCAGAGCCTGTCAGCATCCAAAGATTTCCTCCAGCTTTGCTAATGAACTCAGCTTTTCTCCATCTACCCAGAAGGATGGAAAGAGCTTTTAATGAAATCAGCTTGCTGCTTAAATCCTTCTCATCAAACATGGATGAGACGCTGGAAAGGCCTTTATGGTGGACCCCCAGGAAAGGAGGCCAGGACCTTACAAGGAGGAGGTTACCCTGTTCAGTGTGTGAGTGAAGAAAGGGGGATGTAATTTTTGAAGACACCAATGGCATAGACCCAAAAAAGCAGGTATTTATTCTGGAAAACCCAGCTGGGTTTTCTCTCCCAGCCAATTGATGGGATCCCTGAAAAACAAAGAGGTAAGAAAGCCTGAGCTGTGTTTGGGCTGTGTTTTGTTGCCCAGATCTTCACTCCTTTTGCAGGGAGGAGTGAAGTGAGGCTGACACATGGGTCTCCTGCAAATCTTGCCAGAACTGGGCACCGGTGCTCTTTGGGTGGCTCTGGATCCTCTGAGCCAGCTCTGCTGAGCGGGCATCCCCATGGGAGATGTGATGGATACCAGTGACAAAACCCTACACAGCCCAGCAGGGATGTGGCTTCCCACTGCAAACCATCGGCGGTCGCTTCTGTTGATGACCATTCACAGATCGATTGTGCTGTCCTCACAGTAATTTCTATGTCACAAAATTGGCAGTTATTAAATACTGAAGTAATTTTCACAGAGAACAATGTCTTTTGGGGTTTGCCAGATTATTACCCCAAGCAGATGAAAACACTACCAGGGAGGAACTTACCTTTTGTGCTGGTCAAAAAATAAGTCTAGGGACAGAAGGCAGCCATAAGCGTTGTTACTCGACTGGCCATAATATATGTGTTATATATAGGGTATACTTTGTGTAGCAGAGAGAAAGTAGTTTTAGGTTGAAAGCAAAAGTAAAACAGCAACAAGGAGATGAATGCTGGAGAGAAGTGAGTCCTCCAGATCTGCTCTGCATCTCCCTTCGGTTCACACACCACCACAGGAAGGTGTCAGCCGGGAGCAGGCTGAGTCTCTGCCACTCAGGTCCTGTGCCAGCTCCAGCCTGAGCTGGGTCCCAGTGTGGCTGCCCTCTTCTTCTCCTGTCATCGTCTGTCTCCCCCCCCCCCCGAAACCTCTGGACAAAATTCCCTTGCCAAAATCCCCACAGCAGCTCCCAAACTGCCTCCCCTGGTCCCACATCCCCTTCAGGTTACCAGTGCAGAGTTACACGCTCCCGCACACAGTCCTTGTCTCTTCATCGAGAAACACACTCACTTCTGTTCTGACCTTCCCTAACAACAGGAGATCCTTGTTCTGTGACAAGTTCCAGTGAATTTGTTTTACATGGTCATAAACTAGCGAATAGAATGTCTCTGCCATCATTTCTGAGCGTTTCCAGAGCGCTACAGGAGGGTTTTCTCATTGCTTCTCTCCAGCTGTAAACCCAGCCCTTCTTACTACGAATCTGAAAGGTGGGGGATTCTCTCATCCACACAGAATCACAGAATGCTATGGGGCTGTAAGGCACCTCTGGAGATCATCCAGTCCAATCCCCTGCCAGAGCAGGTTCACCCAGAGCAGGTCCCACAGGAACATACCTGGTTTTGAATGTCTCCAGAGAAGGAGACTCCACCACCTCTCTGGGCAGCCTCTGCCAGGGCTCTGACACCCTCACAGGAAAGAAGTTCCTCCTCGTGTTTAGATGGAACTTCTTATGTTCAAGTTTGTGCCCATTTCCTCTTGTCCTGTCCATGGGCACCACTGAAAAAAGCCTGACACCCTGACATCCTCCTGACACCCACTCTTTAAGTATTTATTGGCCTTGCTCAGATCCCCCCTTAGTCTTTTGTCTTCAAATAGACATTTTTTGAACTTTGAGCTTGAAATTCTGGCTGTGCTGGAGCTAACAGCCACACTTCCCACCCCTTTCCTGCCATGTGTAAGGTTAAATAACCCTTCTTATCCCATTGTTTTATATTTCTTACCTTTGCATGTCCCCAAGAAAAATAAAAGATACAGAAGGCATTCGGGGCATAAGGGACTGACCCCAGCCAGACCCTCTCCCCTGCCCGCTCCCAACAGTTGTGTCCCCACATCACAAATTAACTTAAAAGGGAAACAATGCCTCTGCCCCAGTTGCCTGTCTGTATCCTACAATCCCAAATCATCTGAACACCTCTAAGTCTTCCTGGTCAAAGAATATCAAAGCCACCACTCCTGCGGGAAAATACAAGATTGGATAAAGAAAATGAAGCCTCATTCCCAGAAGTGTGGCAGCTTTGGACTTTATCGATGTCCCGTTAACACGGGTATCATAAATTCCCGCACTAAAAACCGAGACACATTGATGCTAATTCGCTTTTATTTTTGCTTTCTCACTTGTCAAAATCCCAACAGTAAGCCAGACACACGTAAAAAATTCAAACTCCACAGAGAGCCACAATTCTTTGTGAATGCTCGGCTCCTGTTTGGCAGAGATCTGTTTGGAACAGGAGCCCTCACTGCAGCAAGTCTCTGGTTGCTGCCAACCAACAGCTCCTGCTGCCATGATCGTTAGTTACGTTAGTGAAAGAAAAAGTAAGAAGAGGTTTAAAGAGAATCAGTCGAAGACAGGGCAGCTGCACGGCGGAGTGATGCTCCATCAGCTCTCCCTTTCTCAGCTTTTACCATCATTCCTGTTTGCCCAGTACTGTCTTGGTGGGATGTGTCTGTCTGTACCCCCCACCTGGGAGAGCAGGGCTGTTTAGCACCGGGACACATCACCAGGCACAGACAGGCAGCTGGAATTCCAGCTCTTTCTCTTTTAAATCACAGCATGGCTTAAAAATCATGGCACCAAAAGGAAGGCCAGAAACCAGGCAGACCATCAGCTTTCTGCCTCTTATATTTGGCTGTATTTCTTTTTCTCTTTTACTATGTTAGTCAGGTGCTAAACAAATAAAATCAATTCTGAACTTATAAAAAGCAATTGGAAATGTCTAGTCTTTTATAGTGAAATCTCGACTGAAGCAGCCTACAGCACTTGGAGAAAAATCAATCATCGTTTCCATCCTGCTATGCGTGCTACTAAAATTAAGAATTGATGTTGAGCTGCAAAGGAAAATTATTTCAAGAGAACCACCTTAGCAACAGTTTTCGGTGTTCATAAAACTCCTGTTTACGGTTCTTCTCATAACAAACTCCTACATTCCACCATGAATTATAAATATTAATGGGCCATCCTGATTTACATACAGTTTCCATCTTAATGGGCATCAAAATTGCAAGCAGGGCAACAGCACCACTTATGGTAATAGCAAATAGTAAACAAGTGCTCCGCCTAAAGGTGTCATAAAGCAAAGTGTTAAACGCCCCTGTAATTACAGCCTCTCCCACAACCAAATGAAACTCCAGATTATTTTGCCAGTGGTCTTTTTATAAAGACAGAATGCCTGGCAAGCCGGAGGGAGGCATCTGAAGCAGCACTTAACTCTGCTGCAGCCTAAATATTTTAGTAACATGCTCTGTCCATTTGAAAGCACCTCACACTGCATCTTCTTTCATTTGTTGCATCAGAGCCCATAAAACTTGTATGACGTTAGATTAATATTCCTCTAGCGCGTGGTACAGCCACACTGAAAACCACTCTTTCCCCCAAATAATTTCCATCCTACCAGCTGTATTTGTATTTATTAACACGTGGATGATGCCACACCACCCAGAAATGGCTGTTTGTCCCAGGCTTGGGGGCTGAGCGGCACCACCAGCCCAGGCTGTCTGACACCCAGAGCTGTGGCACAACACCATCCCCTCTGACAATGGGGGCTGCTCCCACCCGGTGCCTCACAGTCAGTTTTCTCGGCCCCTCGGTGGTGGCAACAACGGTGTCACCGTGCTTCAGAAGGGGCTTGCAAGAAACCTGGGGGTTTCAGGAGGCAGAGGAGCAAACACTTTGGAGAAGACAGCCCCATCTGGCTCCTGAATCTTCTCCAGGGAGCTCAGCTGCCTGAAACACTCTCAGAAAGGGTAAAGAGGGTGATAAGCACTGCACCAAAAGCTTTTCCACAAACAGCTCAGCTCTGATCAAGCTAGCACTCCCAGCCACTGCTCTCTGACCCTGGAGCAGTGATTCAGTCCCATTTACACCATCCTCTGGCCATCCCTTGTTTTGGTCCTTGCTACTCACCAGACCTTGCAGGTCATGGAATCATGGAATTATTGGAGTTGGAAGGGACTTCTAGAGATCATCTAACTGTCTTGCCAAAGCAGGGTTGCCCAGAGCACACCAACAGGATGGCATTCAGGCAGGTCTTGAAGATCTCCAGAGAAGGGGACTCCACACCCTCCCTGGGCAGCCTCTTCCAGGGCTCTGCCACCCTCACCCAAAAGTAGTTTTTCCTCATATTTTAATGGAACTTCCCTTGTTCCAACTTGGGCCCATTGCCCTTCGTCCTATCGCTGGAAACCACTGAAAAGAGTCTGGCTCCATCCTCCTTCATCCCACTCTTTAGATACTTGTAAACATAGATAAGGTCTCCCCTCAGCCTTCTCTTCTCCAGGCTAAAGAGCCCCAGCTCTCAAGCCCAGGTTGAGAGATAGAAAGTTCTTTTGCAGTTGAGCTCACTTCCAGCTCAACTCTGTTACGAGCTAGCTACTTTTTTTTTCCCATTAGAATATTTTACAAACTCTTAGTGGCATGCAGCAACTAACTACCATGCTTCAATTAGCGCAATTAAGTGCCAGTGATGTTGCTGCCATGGAGTCAGCCTCCTCCATGGCCACAGCGGCCACAAGCTCCCACCTCTCCCTCAGAAGCTGGTGGAGAGACACTGCAGGGCTCTGCCTCTATCTCATCCTGCTTTCCTTTCAGCTCACATCCTGTATCTGTTTCAAAAGTACCTCAGTCAACTTTCAGAATTCAATAACTGACTTTGATAGAGAAATGACTGCTCCAGTATATGGTAAATGACAGTGGTCTAGGACACTGTTAAATTTAAATCTGGAAAATGAACTTAAATAAAATGTGTCCCAGAAATGTAGTGTGACAGCTTTTAGTGAAATCAACTGCAATACTTTGGTTCTCCCAGGAATGCAGAGAGATATACTCCAGCAGCCTTGAGCCATGGAATAAGAAAGCAGACAGCTTTATGATAAATCGCCCTAGAAACCTAAATTACAGCTGCAGCAAATGAACAGTATGTGGAAATGACTCGCTGGCTTTTTGTTGCCGGTACCCAGCAGAGCTGCAGGCAGCCCGCACACAAGCGAGCACTGACATCTAGTGGGACAGCCCAGGGTGAGGAGCCTTGGAGTAAAATGGGTTTATTTTACTAAACAACACCAACAACAGCCAGCCCGCCCTGCCAGTAAACACCGGTGTTATTTGTGCCCCCTCCTCTCCTGCGAGCAAGTGGATTCCATTCTGATTTCTCCATGCCACACCTTTGCCAGGGAAAGGTCTGGTTTTAACACTTCTTGAGATCACTTCTATCACTTCTGGCTTCTCTTCTTGTTCCAGCTCTCCCTGCCGGGGTCCCATCCTGTTCCTCCTCACCTATGGGCAGGGATGGGGGAGAAAGGGAAGAGTTTACTGTGGATCAATCAAAGTCTAAAGATGCTCTCCCACACGGGAGAGTAGCTGGCAGAGCTACATGGCTCCATGCATGGGCTCGGGCACTGGCTTCTCTGAAGCAGGTCATAGAATCATAGAATCATCTGGGCTGGAAGGGACCTTCAAAGGTCATCTAGTCTGACCCCCCACACACAGTCAGCATGGACACCCTCAACTAGACCAGGTTGCCAAGGGCCTCATTGAGCCTCACCTTGAATGTCTCCCCACCTTGAACGTCCTCAGGCATCACACAGAACTCACTGAAAGCTGGATTTGAATTACAGAATCACAGAATATTCATGGTTTAAAGGGACCTTTGAGATCATTGAGTCCAACCACAAAAAAAAAAATAAAATAGAACAACCCAAAACCAAACCAAACCAAACAACCCAAACAAACAAAAACCAAAAAACCACACACACACACAGATAAGACATAAGACAAAAACTAACAATCTCGGGCACTAGAGCATGTCCTGAAGTGCCACATCTACATATTTCTTAAATACCTCCATCACCTCCCTGGGCAGGATGTTCCAGTGCCTGACCACTCTCTCAGTAAAATAATTCTTCCTAGTATCTAATCTATACCTCCCCGCCACAACAGGGAATTAGAGGGAAAAGGGTATGAGGATAGCTCATCAAGAGGAAGGCTTATGGGCCAGGATCCTCCCAATCAATTCACAAATATTCCTGACCATTTCACGGCTCACATCCGGACAGGAATCCCACTAAGTGGTGCCAGGGGCCATTTCCTCCTCCCACACGGGACAAGCACCATCTCAAGCAGCTGGCACCATCGCTGGTAACGTGTCATTACTATAAATCGTCATAGTGCTTGTTACACTTATTTTCAGGCCTGAGAATTACACCTCCAGTGCTGCCAGCTCCCTCAGGGCCTTCTAAACCACCCAGAAGGCCCGTTCCTGCCCCTGCACATCCCCTCCCCGTCCCTGCAACAAGGAATTACACGCTCCGGTACAGTAGAGCAGAAATCTCACCCCTCTGCACGGGGGTAACTGCACTTATTTCCAGTCTCAGCGACAATAACCGCAGAGACAATCCCCAATCCGCTACTCCCCCTCAGCTCCGTATCGCCCCGGAAACAGATGCGCAGCGCAGGGCACTTTCGGTAGTGTGCGCATGCGCCGCCCACTCCAACCTCTCCCATTGGCTGGCTGGCTGGCGGGTGAGGGCGGTGGTGAGGGTTGCCATGCTGCGATACCTCGGCTCTTTCCTCTGCCTGTGGACGCTGCGGCTCCCGCCGGCTCCGGCCGGCTCCGGCGCGGCTGCCCGTGGTCTGGATGTCGCTTCCTACCGGTGAGTGTGGGGGCGAGGCGGCGGGGGCCGGACTGGGGCGGAGTGAGGCTGAACGGAGTTGTGCTTGTGCCTCAGGGAGCGGGTGCGCGCCATGTTCTACCACGCCTACGAGCACTACCTGGAGAGCGCCTTCCCATACGACGAGCTGCGGCCGCTGACCTGCGACGGGCAAGACACCTGGGGCAGGTAGGAACCGGCCCCGAGACGGCGATGCCCCTTCACTCGCTGTAGGGCAGGGCCCGGGGCGCCCCACTGCTGGGTGTCCCGGCTTCAGCCCATCCGCCGGGCCTCACCTCGCTTCTCTGCCCTCACAGCTTCTCCCTTACGCTGATCGACGCCCTGGACACCCTCCTGGTGAGTACGAGCTGTTCTGCACCCCCACTATCTGCCAGCTGCTGCAGCCCAGCCTTCAGCCTGCTCAAGGCTGCTGTCAGCCACTTCTACACCTGTTTTACTCAGTAGTGACGAACAGTCAGTTATTGATTGACGAAGAAGCTTTCACATTTCACTTCCCTCCAGCCCTGGGAGGCAGGTGGCCAGAGCTCCCTGTCCCTGACATCTTCTCACTCTGCAGTAAAGACCTGAAGTGTGTAAAGAAAATGTTTTGAGATGAGATTAAATTTTCAGTTGCTTTTTTAGTACTGCTTGTATCAGTGATTTCACAAAGTATTAAAACAAAACTAGAATTAGCCCCTAACATTGGACTGCATCTGTGTTTTCCTGTGAATGTTAAGCTTTGTGCTGTTGTCCTGCTCACCTGCAGATCTTGGGAAATGTTTCTGAGTTCCAGCGAGTGGTCAATGTCTTGCAGGAAGGGGTGGATTTTGATATCGATGTAAATGCATCTGTCTTTGAAACTAACATTCGAGGTAAGGTGGTTTTTTCCATGGTGTTTATGCTGGATTTCCTTCCCATGGAAGTCTCTGGACTGTACATAGATGTAACATGAGGGAGTGGTCAGAGTGAACTTGTAATGTAGTGTAACAGGACACGTAACCAGACAGAAAAATCCCAAACAATGTTACTTCCTTCTTATCTTTACACATCACCTTGCTGCTTCCTGCCTCACCATAAGCAGAAGTAGACATGGCACTTTCTGGTGTTGGGTCTTAAGCTTTGGAATAAACATGGCTTTTACTGAAACAGGACAAATTATACACTGGCTTTTTTTTTTCCCTACTGTTTTGGAACAGAGATAATAAATTTCTTGCTTTAGTGTTGTAAAGTAAGACTTGTGTTTTTTTATTGAATATTGCAAAGGCCTTTGGTGTCTTGTACCTGGGTGAACGCTGAACTTCTTCAGTGTCATCCACCTAAGAGACACTGACAGGTCACAAAACTGCTGGTTATGGTTTTTGTGTTTTGGGTTTTTTTTTGTTTCACCTGTCAAATATTGCTGAGCCAATTTTTGCAGCAGTGTAATTTCTCTGAGTTTTTGTTTGTTATGTGACAGTAGACAACCCTGTGAAATGGGATGATGACTTCCTGCCTGTGTTAGTTGCACTGAAATTTTTACACTGAAAGGGTTACCAAGCCTTGGAATGGGCTGCCCAGGGAAGTGGTTGAGGCCCCATCCCTGGAGGTATTCAAAAATCGGGCTGACATGGTGCTGTGGGACATGGTTTACTGATGGCGGGTTTTTTTGTCAGAGTTAGGTTGTTGGTTGGACTAGATGATCTTGAAGTCCTAGATGATCTGAAGACCTTACAACTTAGACAGTTCTATGATTATAAAATTCTAGACTCTGGCCTAGACGTTTTTCTTCAAGGAATTTAAGAAGGTACAGTCTATTGCTTCATGTAAACATAGTATTAAGTTGTGTTGAAGAAATGACACAGAATTCCTCTTGTAGAAGTTTGTGTTCATTATTTTGTGAGCTTACTGATTGTCTGCAGGGCAGTGCAGGTATAGTAGGGCAAGTAGAATCTGATGCTTCTAAAATAAGGGAAGATATTTATCTGTTGCCCATTGCAAGCAAGCAGGAAGAAACAAACCACTGTTCTTTTGTGGCATACTGAATTATGTTGTTAAAGATAAGCCATCTCGCTTCTCCAGAAAGAAGAATCTTTTTGTGTATTTATCATGATGCCTCTGCATCATGCCAAATGCAAATAAATAGGACTGGTTTCCAATTTCATTTCTCCCCCACGTTCTTTAATGGGATTCTTACTGTGCACCTTCCAGTGGTGGGTGGTCTCCTCTCAGCTCACTTGCTGTCGAAGAAGGCCGGTGTCGCAGTAGAAGCAGGCTGGCCATGCTCTGGACCTCTCCTCAGGATGGCAGAGGAAGCAGCTCGCAAACTCCTGCCAGGTCAGAATGTGTCTGGTTTGTGTTGCTGTGCCATAGTTTGGGAGGTGACTGGTGTGTTTCGTGAAGATGGGGTTGCTTGATGTGTGAATTCATAATATACAACTGTGTTCTCCGAGCTCAAAGAGTTTATTTTGCAGGGAAAACATTGTGAAGTGCATGATACCAGATGTATATACACATAACAAGTGTTGTATGTATGTAACCCATCAGTTTATTTGTTGCTTGATGATGGGAAATACATTTAATATAAATAATAAATAAAGGGTGTGAATCAGCAGCTTGTAAAGACAGAAAGATACATCCTTATCTACCCCTCTGTGGGCTGGGATGTGTGCCCTGACAGCGTGGCACTGCTCCCTTCTGTGGTGTGCACCCTGGGCTGCTGCTGAGTAACCACAAGCTTGGTGCTGGCCAGTGGGTGTAATTCTATATTGATTACCCTGCTTGTGCTGCAGACCAAGTCGGGATGCTCTGGGCAAGGTGGAAGAAACCTGCAGTACCTTCCCAGGACTGTGTAGCTTGGGGTATACGCTTTGACCTTCCCAGGATCACCCTCTAGTTCTCATTTCCTTCTTTGTGGTTACTCCGGTTCCTCCAGTCCCTCTTCTTGCCTTTGTGCAGAGGAATGTGAGGCATGTGTTTGCTTGACAGTCTGTGAACCAAAAATACTGTATTTCAGCTTTTCAGACCCCGACTGGGATGCCATATGGAACAGTGAACTTGCTGCATGGAGTAAACCCTGGGGAGACCCCTGTTACCTGTACTGCTGGAATTGGTACATTTATAGTGGAATTTGCCACTTTAAGCCACCTTACTGGTGACCCAGTGTTTGAGGATGTCGCCAGGAAGGCTTTGAAGGCACTGTGGAAAAATCGCTCAGATATTGGGCTGGTGAGTGAGGAACAGACTTTGAATTTGCTGCTCTGCTTTTTGTATAGTTTTGTGGATGCAATTCTAAACATAAGAAGCAGAAAGAGAGAGGAGATAGAACTAGATAAATAAGCACAGTACTAATAACTGGGCTGAAGTTGCATGTTTGAGGTTGTTCCTGACCACCTGCAGCACACACATCTCTGCTTTAGTGGTTGAACGCAACATTATGCTATTGTTCTGTTCCATAACAAGTGTGGTTGGGAGACAAATGCCTTCTACTGGGTACTGCAGTTATTGTAACAGCTGGTATTTTAGGAATATCCAGCATTAAAGCGTTTTCTCTGCATCCAGTATCTCCTGGGCAATCTTTCTTCAGTTAGCTTCAAAAAGCAGCTCTAGAAATTATGTGTAGTCCTAGTGTTGCATATGTGAAGTGAAACAGATTTATTCATATACTGTATAAAGAAGTGTTTCCTTTTGTTTGCTTTGGGATCTGTTTATTTTTTGTTTATGCCTCTAATCCTTGTTCAAGAGAGAAACTGGATAGTTGCTTTGTTTGTTTTTTCTTTTAATCTTTGCTAAGCAAGTCACGATTGGGTATATTATTTTTCATCAGGACTCTTCATCTAGACTAAAGAGTACCAGGTCTGAAGGGTCTATTTAAATGTTATCATGGCAGCTCTCATGCCTTTGTCATCCTTGGCCTGTACATCTCTGTACATCTGCGACCTCTGCTACTCTTATAGATGTGAATTAGGACCAGACATATCATATTGAAATTGTGCCTTTTCAAAGTAGCACAATGGTGTTTTGTTTAGGCCAATGTAACTTTTATATTGGAAGCATAAAACTCCAAAGTTATATTTTTTACACTTTCTACTTCTCGGATGGTGATAAATGTGTCTTGTAAAGGAGAAAATGCTGGTTGATGTGGGCGTTGTGAATCTGTGACGTGGACAGTCTGAAAAAAGGTCAAGGTTTTCTTGTGGGGATTTTTTTATGATAATTTCATAGACTACCTTTGTTCCCACTTTAACTTCTCTTTCCTCCTCCCCTTGCTTCTTCCAGGTTGGTAACCACATTGACGTGATAACTGCCAAGTGGGTGGCCCAAGATGCTGGCATTGGGGCTGGAGTGGACTCCTACTTCGAATACCTTGTCAAAGGAGCCATTCTCCTACAGGACAAGGAGCTGATGTCCATGTTTCTAGGTGAGCAGTTTGTTTTCTGTGGGAGGGGTCCCAGAAATGCCTCCCTGAATGTACCTGCATGTGGAACTGTGGAAGAAGAAGATGGAGAATCCAACGGGATGAATTCAAGACTGTTCGTGAAGTATTTGTTGTAATACTTTGAACGTTTGGTCATAACAAAGAGTTACTGAAGTGAAAGTCCTGAGAAGTTATTCATTTGACATGGCTCAAGTCATGGCTCTGTCTTAAAAAAAAAAAAATTTTTTTTTTTTTTTGGATGATCTACCCATCTGTGTTTCTTTATAGAATATAACAAAGCTATAAAAAACTACACAAAGTTTGATGACTGGTACCTCTGGGTTCAGATGTATAAAGGAACAGTGTCCATGCCTGTTTTTCAGTCCCTGGAGGCCTACTGGCCAGGCCTACAGGTCAGTAGCCTTAAGGTGATTTGTTTTTCATGTCTTGGATAGGTCTTTAATACAAAAGTTACAAATATGTGCTGATTTAAAAGTTTGGCTTGATTTCTAGTGAAATCTAGTCTGAACCTGTAGAAGAGCAGATCTTGACTTTATCTATGGTCTATTAAAAAAAGTTTCCTATTAAGCATAATGGGAAGGCAGTTTTGCTGTAGGAAACTCCACTAATAGTGGTCTCATAATCCACATGGGAAAGTAATGCAAAAGAAAATCACACTTCTTTTTTCGCTACCTCATAAATGCTTTATTTGTATGAATATTTTTCCACTGAAAGGTTTGTTTTCTCATAAGTGGTTAACTGTTGGTCTGGCGCTTTATCCCCACTAAAATAGACTGGGTGCTGTGGTTGACTGAAAGAAATGTTGACTGCAGTCTTCAGTGTGCAGAATGTGATCTGAAAGAAAAGCAGCACCTATCTCCTTAGTCCTATCTGTTCTTAAGGCATTGTGCCTAAATATTCAGACCTGCTGAACAACCCGTTTCTGTCGCTATCTCTTGCTTTGACTGTGACTGTCATTGCATTAATTCCTGTGCTGTTTCTTCTTCACTCAGATGTTGCTTTGTTTCCTCTCTCAGAGCCTAATTGGTGATGTCGATAATGCCATGCGAACCTTCTTAAACTATTACACTGTCTGGAAGCAGTTTGGTGGGCTGCCCGAGTTCTACAATATTCCCCAGGGCTATACAGTGGACAAGAGGGAAGGATATCCCCTCAGGCCTGGTAAGCAGAAATGAAATAAAAAGGAGTGTGGAATCCTGGTTTTCTTTTGCTGGTAAGATCAAACACCTGCCCTCGAATAGTTCCTCCCCAGATTTGACGTAGTTCCCGCTTGAATTTTACCAGTGACTTCCATGGCCAAAAACACACATTTTGCTTTCTGCCATTCCCAAAGGCAGGCCTACCTTTTAAAGGAAGCAAACCATAGCGTTACTATATAAAAAGATAATTAATTGAATTCACAGTGTAGGATTTGACATGTTTAAGTGTTAGAGTGCCTGACGTGGCATATTTTAAAGTCATGAAAAATGTTAATGTGACTGCCTGCGTCCTTTCCGAATGTGAGTATGAGCAGACTCCTCTGGTTCTGTTGGGTTCCTGAAATAAATTCTAGTTCTGCTAGTAAAGCTCAACATATAAGAGGGATTGTGTTGTCTGTGATACTGCAGTGAAATGATCTGTCTTTTAATCATTGGAATGGGCTGCCCCAGGGAACCATTCCCTGAGCCATCCCTGGCGGTATTTAAATGATGGATTGACATAGTGCTTAGAGACATGGTTTAGTGATGGTTTTTATCAATTAGGTTAATGGTTGGCCTAGATGGTCTTAAAGGTCCCTTCCAACCCAGACAATTCTAAGATTTTTCTGTCATTTTTACAACTCTGGCCAAAAATACCCACTCATACCCAAGTCAGTAATGCTTTTTAAATGAGAATAATTAATTTCTTTTTGGCCTGAGTGTTCATATGATATCCACATTGGACACTTCTACCAAAAATACTCATCAGCATTAACTTTCAAATGTATTACAGCATCCCCAAAGACCTGTTTCCTTAGTAAACACAGCACAGTGTGTATGTTACCTGTATAGAGTAGTCCTGGCTTTTATGGTGTTTTGGATACCCTTTTTCAGAGGCTTATGGTGTTCTTTAAAAACTGTATTTCAGGGGTTGAATTTCTTGTTTGTAATACTTTCTAGAATCATAGAATCATATGGGGTTGGAAGGGACCTCTGGAGATCATATAGTCCAACCCCCCTTCCAGAGCAGGTCTATCTAGAGCAGGTTGCACAGGAACTTGCCTAGGCAGATTTTGAATGTCTCCAGAGAAGGAGACTCCACCACCTCTCTGGGCAGCCTCTTCCAGGGCTCTACCACTCACAAGAAAGAGTTCCTCCTCATGTTTAGGTGGAACTTCTTATACTCAAGTTTGTGCCCATTTCCTCCTGTCCTGTCACTTGGCACCACTGAGAAAAGACCCACCCTGCCCTCCCTTGAAGTATCTGTAACCATTGATCAGGTCCCCCCTCAGTCTCCTCAAGACTAAAAAGACCCAAGTCCCTCAGCCTTTCCTCATAGGAGAGATACTCCAGGCCCTTAATCATCTTTGTGGCCCTTTCTTGTACCCTCTCCAGCAGTTATCTTTCCTTTCTTCCTTTGACAACTGACTTCTAATCATTTTCTCTCTTGCTCTTCTCCCACTCTCTGAGTGTGGGAGGGAAGCATTATTCACTCTCACCTGAGCTGATGCAATCTGGTTAGAGTGAATTTCTTTGTAGCACATCCCCAGTAAAAGCAGTATCTGTAGTTTAAGCCAGAGGAAATACATGGCGAGCTGAGCTGTTTACCTCATCATCTTGAAATAATTTTACAATATTACTTTAAGGAATATCTCGTGTTCCCTATGTAAATGGTTTGGTAATTCTTATGCTTGTGAACATTTGGGGTGTTTTTGCAGAGCTGATTGAGAGTGCCATGTATCTGTACCGTGCTACAAGAGATCCCACACTTTTAGAACTGGGAAGAGATGCAGTGGAGTCAATAGAGAAAATCAGCAAGGTGGACTGTGGATTTGCAACTGTAAGTGCTAAATTAACAGTTAAGTTGGCTAAATGGCTGCTAAAAGGGCCGTGAAGATGATCAGAGAAATGGAGCACGTCTCCTATGAAGACAGGCTGAGAGAGCTGGGGTTTTTCAGCCTGGAGAAGAGGGCTTTGGGGAGACCTTATAGCAGCCTTCCAGTATCTGAAGGGGGCTACAGGAGAGCTGTGTAGGGAGTCTTTGTTAGGAAGTGTAGTGATAAGATGAGGGGTAATGGTTTTAAATTGAAAGAGGGAAGATCTAGATTAGATAATAGAAAGAAATTCTTTATTGTGAGGGTGGTGCAGCACTTTCCCAGGTTGCCCAGAGAAGCTGTGGCTGCCCCATCCCTGGGGGGATTCAAGGCCAGGTTGGACAGGGCTTTGAGTGACCTGGTCCTTTTTAGAAAGTGGTCTCATCAATGATGTTTTGCCATTGAGTCAAACAATCACTTTGATTGAAACATGGCTTTTTTTAAACAAACCCCTTGTATTTCTCTGAAGCTGATCTGGTAACAGCTGGTGATATCATTTACCCTCTCCCCCTCTACTCTGCACTGGTGAGGCCACAACTGGAATACTGCATCCAGTTCTGGGCTCCGCAGTTCAAGAGAGACAGGGAGAGAGTGCAGCGTAGGGCAACAAAGATGATTGAGGGATTGGAGCATCTCCCTTATGAGGAAAAGCTGAGAGAGATGGGACTGTTTAGCCTGGAGAAGAGAAGGCTGAGGGAAGACCTTATTAATGCTGACAAGTATCTGAACAGTGGTTTGAAGGAGAATGGAACCAGAGTCTTCAGTGGTTGCCAGTGACAGGATGAGGGGCAAACGGGTATAAGCTGGAACATGGGAAATTCCATTCAAATATGAGAAAAAAAACTTCTTTACCATGAGGGTGGCAGAGCCCTGGAACAGGCTGCCCAGGGAAGTTGTGCAGTCCCCCTCTTTGGAGATTTTCAAGCCCTGCCTGGATGCCATCCTGAGTGATGTGCATCCTTCCTTTGGCAGGGGAGTTGTACTAGATGATCTCTAGAGGCCCCTTCCAACTCCAACGATTCTATGATTCCATGATATTTCTGATAATAATTTCCCTCAAAGTCTGAACAGTGGGACAAATTCTGTTACTGACTGTTGCACCAGAGCCCAAAACATGAGAAAGCATCAGAAGTTTCTCCTGCCTTCTCTGTCTTGGGAGGTCCTTCCTCTCAGCAAGAAGGCTCCTATACAGGCTCTCTGCCTGCCAGTTATGTGATGCTGCTTCCCCACTCTGCCTTGAAAATCTGATCAAATGTGAGAGAACTGCAGAGAGTGATTTCTCTGAAATAATTTAGTAGAAGATTTTATCTTGATACTATCAAGCTCTGTTTTACAAAAAGACTCCTTATCTTACTTGCTTATCTTACAAAAAGATTTCTTAACTGGGAATTAGGCCTTGTGATTTGGGAAGTAGGTAAAAGCCACATCATTATTTTAGTGGGGGAATGATGGGAAGCTTACTCACTCTTCTCCTCCTTACCTAGGCAGGAAGTGTATTTCTCCTGATCATTGGTTTCCTGTTCCTTATCACTAGACTGTGCTAATTCAAAACATCCAAAACCTTGATGATGTATATGTGTACAACTGTTTAAAATACAGGGTGAATTGGTGCCATGCTGTGCTGCTTAACAGAAAGCAGGCTGGTTTAACATTTCCCCCTAAGCTCAGAATTTACTGAATTTATTTAACTGTAATCCACTGTATTATCTTGTAGATCAAAGACTTGAGAGATCACAGTCTGGATAATCGCATGGAATCCTTCTTTTTGGCTGAAACGGTGAAATACTTGTACCTGCTGTTTGACCCGGACAACTTCATCCACAATGATGGGTCAGTGTTTGATGTGGTAATTACACCGTATAGGGAATGTGTTTTGAATGCTGGGGGATACATCTTCAACACAGAAGCTCACCCTATAGACCCTGCTGCACTGCACTGCTGTAGGAAGCGCAAGGAAGAGCAGTGGGAGGTGGAAGACTTGATGCGGGAATTTTACTCCCTGAAGAAAACCAAGAAATTCCCTTTAAAAAGAACTTCCGACTATGGTGCAGGGGAAAGTGCAAAAGACTCTGAAGATGCCCCTTCAGATAAAGGTGGAGAGAAGAGAAACTCTAAGAAGAGCACACACTCCATCCTGAGTTGCCCCAGTCAATCCTTTAATTCTAAACTTGCAGTACTGGGACAGGTCTTCCTAGATAACACCTGATGCATAGAATTTCAGTATCAGTTTAAATTATTGATTCAGACTCTGGGAATATATTTTTATAATGGAAAAAGTTATACCTCACAATGTGAATTGTTTCATGAAGTGAAACTGCTCCACATTAAATTCTACTACTGCTTGTTTCATAAAATGTGATTCAGATCTCAGCTACTAATGCTGTGAAGTTGCTTATCTTGAACCGATTGGTTGCCTGAATCGCAAACAGGTGTTCAGAATGAGAAAGAAAAGTCTACAGGTTAGAAGTACCTCATTTATTTTATTTGTTTTGAAGTTTTACAGGCTTATGGAGAGTCTACAGCTTGCTTTGCTCTGTAAAAATGAGCCTGAGTAGCTCCCTGTGATAAACGGAAAAGTAGCTTCACTTCTGAGACTGTAATGTGCTCCACCTTTTATCTTCAGCTTCTTTAGGAATATGTCGTTAGCCTGAGAGATTGATAACCAGTCAAGAAAACCTTTTGATTTTGAGGTGGAGGCTGGGATTTTTAGATCTGGCCTGTCAGGTGTGAAGGATGGCAGGGGAGCAGTTGCGACATAGGAAATTGCTCGGTTCCTCTGTGTGTGAAATCGCTGTGGGTCAGTACCACCTGCCTGAAACTGGTTTAGTAACCATCCAGGTAATGTCATTGCAAACTGAGGGGGAGCATGGACTGGCAGAGGTTTCATTTACCCTGCAGCAGAGCTTGCTTGCTTCATACAGACTCTAACATGCTTTTTCTATCAAATTTCCCCTCTTCCTTCCTCTTTTTCACTTCCCCTTGGGGCCTCGCTTGCAGTAACTCTGCCTCAGTCAGTGACGTTGGCCTCAGGGTGGACCTGTAGTGGATGGTAAGGGTAGGATGGAAAGGGACTTGGTTCAGGCTGAAATACAACTCTCCCGTGGTGCAGGAGTCAGCAGAACAGACTTTCATAAGCTGCTCCCTGGAGCAGGTGGTGAGAGAGCTCCTGCCCCTCCTGTAATGGAGGCAGAAAAATGATGGTCCTGGAAGTTGAGGAATCTGGAGCAAGCACAAGAAAAGCTGTGGTGGGTTAGAGATACAGGATAAATAAATACCTGTGGCCACTACAACTGGGTCAATGCCCAGTCTTTGACGTGGTTTTGTCTCTATCTGCCCTAACACTATGAAGTTATGTAAAATCTGCCCTCTTTCCTTTCAGGATGGAAATCCTCATGCAGTTGTGGATAAGTTACAGTAAGAGACACTTGCAACTTTGGGCAGACAGACATATTGGAAGGATTGATAACCTCTATGGGTCCTGTAGCTCTGTACTTCCTTCCTTTAGCAGGTAGGGCTGGAAGTACTGTCCTGATGGAAATTTTTCAGGGGAGGTACTGAGAGAGGAGCCAAAAACCCAAACATTGAGGCATTTTTATTTTCTAGCTGTTCATTGCTATTCATTGTCTAATCTTTAGAACACCAAAATCCAGGCCATCTCCAGTGGCTTCACTTGATGCTTGGTTCTGATTCTCCCTCAGTATTGCCCCAGGTATGAAGTAAAGGAAAATGAAAGACATGTGGGATAGGTTACCAACACAGGTAGGTCTGATAACCATGGTGTTTTCCTGCCTTCGCCTAAGATGCTACAGTAGCAGAACTAAGGAGTAGTAGTAGCCATAGGAAGTAAGATCTTTCGTCAGCACGGTTGGAGCTGAAAGAACTCATCTGCCCACAGATACTATTCTACTTTGAGTAATTTGGTGAATCTTGACTAGTGCTGCGGCATGGTTGAGTCAGAATCACACAAGACAGCCTTAATTTTGGTTTGTTCCAGTATTTTAAGAGTGACTACCATCTTGCCAAGACTTTTTTTATTTTTTAAAACAAAATGAACAGTGATATGATAAGCCTTTTAAAATGGAGACATTTAATGGAGAATTTAAATGACAGGGGTGGCCACAAAGGCCAACAGTATCTTGGCCTGTATCAGGAACAGTGTGGTGAGTAGGACTCAGGAGGTGACCGTCCTCCTATACTGGACATTGGTGAGACCCCACCTCGAGGGCTGTGTCCAGTTTTGGGCATTAGACATTAAGTTGCTGGAGTGGGTCCAGAGAAGGGCCACAGAGCTGGTGAGGGGTCTGGAGCACAAGTCTTGTGAGGATCAGCTGAGGGAGCTGGAGGTGTTCAGTCTAGAGAAAAGGAGTCTGAGAGAGAACTTCTTGCTCTTTCCAACTCTGACACAAGGCTGTATTGATAGGGGGTCGGTCTCTTCTCACAAGGAACAGGCGATGGGACAAGAGGAAACGGCCTCAAGTTGCACCAGGACAGGTTCAGATTGGATATTAGGAAAAAATGTTTACACATAAATGGTTATTAAGCCTTGGAATGGGCTGCCCAGGGAATTGGTTGCTGGCACCATCCCTGTAGATATTTAGTAGATGGGTTGATGCGGTGCTTAGTGACAGGGTTTAGTGATATTTTTTATTACTTTTTTAGTTTGATTTAGGTTGATGGTTGGACTAGGTGATCTGAAAGGTCCCTTCCAACCTAGACAGTTCTATGATTCTATGACTTGGCCAAGCTGCTGGAGGGCAGCAAGCCTGCTTGCACCTTAGTGACACGTGTACAAGTTGTCCCATGTCATAGGCAATATGATGAGGGACAGATGTTTGGGAATCTCTAAGGGATGGCAGGATGAAATCATTGGTGGCTGGCTGTTCCATGAGAGATGGGATTCCATTCCCTCTGTGTATAACGTAAGAGATTCTGCTTTAGTGAGAATTTAATGGATTAAAATGACTATTGCTAGTCAGCTGGGGGAAAAAAAAAAGCTAAAACTTGTGGTTTCCTGCTGCCTCTTCTCCTTGGGGCCTCACAGTGAAGGACAATTGTGGGAAGAGATGACAGGTCTATTTTGGCATATTCCAGCTCGAGGGAGAGCTCCAACTGAAGAATACAGTCATATTAACAGAATGTAGAGGAGTTTTGTCGGTAATCCAAAGTGAGGTGTGTGTGAAACACGTATGGGTAGCTGCGATTTTGGGTGGCCTCCAAACAGGGCAGGTCAGTGCTTGAAAAGTCCCACCTCCAGTGTGTATTTGTGGCATCTGTCAAAGGCTGTAAGGAACCTGGATTTTGGTGGAGTTGTGAAAGATAGCACAGAACCCAAATTTAGCATTTGCTGATGATACCATCCTTGTAATTGTTTTGGGGTTGTTTTTTTTAATTTCTCCACCCTAAGCAGTCCCCAAAGGCCAAAACTTAAGGCCACATTTTCTGAGGTATTTCAGAAGTAATTGTTTGGCTTTGGAAGTGGATTGATGAAAGGTCAGATAAACATTTATGAAAGACTATTTTCACGGAGTTAACAAAGGAAGAGATAGAGGAAAAAAGAGTCAGGCCTTTGCATGAATTGCTGGCAAATGACAAAAAAAAAAAAAACCAAAAAGCAAGGTTGGGTGGAGAATGGCTGGAGAGCAGCCATGAGAAGAAGGACTTGAGGGTGTTAGCAGATGAGAAGCTCAACGTGAACTGCCAACATGCTCTGTCAGACCAGAAAACTGCCCCCCATCCTGGTTTGCATCCCAGCAGCAGGGCAATGGGAGGGATTCTGTCCTGCTCTGTGGAGACCCTCCCACAGTGCTGCCTCCAGCTCTGGGGCCACTGACAGCAGAGGGTCAGGTATTAGGAAGAAATTCTTTATGGTGGGGGTGGTGAGACGCTGTCCCAGGTTGCCCAGAGAAGCTGAAGTAAAGTCTCTATTATTGTAAAATCACAGAACATTTTCGGTTGGGAGGGACCTTAAAGCCCATCCAGTGCCGCCCTCTGCCCCGGGCAGGGACACCTCCCACCAGACTAGGTTGGTCCAAGCCCCCTCCAACCTGGCCTTGAGCCCCTCCAGGGATGGGGCAGCCACAGCTTCTCTGGGCAACCTGGGCCAGGCTCTCACCACCCTCAGAGTGAAAAGTTTCTTCCTGAGATCTGATCGAAACTTCTCCCAGTTGGAAGCCGTTACCCCCCATCCTATCGCTCATGCCCCTGTCAGAAGTCCCTCCCCAGCTTTCCTGAAGCCCCTTAAGGGACTGAAAGGAGCTCTAAGGTCTCCCCGGAGCCTCCTCTTCTCCAGGCTGACAGGGAACGGCAAGGCTACTCCGTGGCGGTGGCTCTCTGCCCTCTATTCCCGCAGCGACCTCCCTGCTGACCCTCCGAACCATGATGGCCTCTCCCCTCCTTCCCGCCATGCACCGCAGAGCTTCTGCGCATGCGCTCCCCCCCCCCCGCTGGCTCGGACTACACTTCCCAGGTCCCTCTGCGGCGGCGCAGTGCGCGTGGGCCCCGGGCGGGGGCGCTGCGGGGCGCCCCTCGCGCCGCTCCGTACAAAGCGGCGGGGGGAGGGGGCGCTTCCTGTTTGTCTCGGGCCGAGGCGGAGGAGCGGCCATGGCGGCGGCGGGCACGGGGCCCGGCGGGGGGGCCCGGCGTGGAGCCCGCACGGCGGCCACCAGCACCACCAACATCCTGGCGCAGCTCCGGCACGGGCAGCTCAGCGGCTGCGGCCTGACGCGGGGAGCGCAGGTATGGGATGGGGGGGGGGGGTGGAGCACTTGACTGGGCCTGGGCAGAGCCATGAGCTGGGGGGCTCCGGGCTGGTGGAGGCCTTGCTGCACCTCCTGCCCACCCCAAGTCCACCCGGCCAGTCTCGAGCCTGCAGACCCGGCCCCGCTCCGTGGGGCGGGTGGGAGTGGGTGTTTGGTGGCCCCTCGGCGGGACTGAGCACCGGCCTCGGCCTTTCAGGCCTCTCCTGGAGCTCTGAGGCTGGGAAGAGCCCGGCCGGCCTGGCGGGGCCTGCTGCCCAGGTCTGTTTGGAGGCAGCCTCTTGGTGAAGCCGCCTCTCTCTGCTCGGCGTCGAACGCTCTCCGCGACTCCTCGGCCTCCTCTGCCCGCTTGGGTCGGGTCGTAGTACCGGAGGGGTGGCTCTGCAGCCTCACGCGGTGGAAAAGAAGGATTTTTCTGTGCCTTCGTGCTCCTTCTCCCTCCACATCCTCCATCGCCCTGTAGAAAGACTGTGAAGCGGGACAAGCAATTGCCATGTTGTAAAAGAGCTGTTCTCGCTTTGGTTGGTGATAGAGGTTGTGGCTTTCTCCTGCAAAGAAAGGCAGCTCTGCTTGGAACTGTAATAATGCAGCATCAAAATTTAAGCGTGTTTGATGGACAAAGACAACCTCATAGTATTAGTGCTCAGGAGACTTTTTGGCTCTGAAATGGGGTAGGTTTGTGCTGGTGGTTTTCCATTAAACTATTCCAGTTCTGTTTCCAGTTTGTCATCTTTCTCAGTTGATGATGCTGGGAAATACTAAGGAATGAAATCAGCTCATTAACCTAAGCTTGTGCCTATCGTGTGCTTATGCTGGCTTTTTAAAGGAGCTGCTTGGGGATAATGGACTATTCATTTCTGTTTATGAAGACTAATTGGTATTTATTTTATGGATTAAATGTGAAATGGTTCAAAGACTTGGAAACTGAAGCATGGGATAAAGAACTTACATTCGGGTGGTGATTTATTGAGCTTAAGCATCTTAAAAGAATTGAAATGGAATAAAAAAACAGGATTTCTTTAAGTAGTTTTCACTACTGCAGGCAACACTATTTTCCGTGATTAATAAAGATTCTGATTAATTACTAATAGACTTAGTATTTCAAACCTTGCTCTGTAGGTGAGATAGGTAAAAGAGCAGGAGGTGATTTCAAACAGCTCTTTTGTCCTTATTGTACTGGATACTGGTTTGGTTAATACTAAAGAACAGCAAATAATTTGCATGAATTTAAACCTGATCTTGTCTCTTTTGAAGGAAGCCATTTCTGTGGGATTGTTTTAGGGGCGTATTTCACACAGCATGTAGACAAAGCGGTGTGTTGTCTCAGTAACTTGCCTGTCCACCTCGATGCTGCTGCTGGCTCGCTTCCCCACAACTATAATGATTTAAGTCAGATAAACCTGTAACAACATTGTGCGCACACATAATCTGTTAGGATGAAACTTCTGCTCTGGGCTTTGGTTTGCTTGAGAAATGCAATCGTACCGGCTTTTAGTTTGGGGCTTTTCTGAATTGTTGGAATTAACTGCTGAAGCAAATAACCAGATTTTTACAGTAATCAAGGAAACTTCTGCTAGTTACATCCTCCTCCTCATAATGTCCAAATTTGAGGTGGGTTTTTTTGTTGTTGCTGGGGTTTTGTTTGTTTACTTTGTTTTACTTTTCAAATTTCAATATCATTGTGCTACTCTGAAAGATTTAAAGCTTGGACACCTAGGGGTCCCAGCACTTCTTCAATACTATAGGAAAACATTTTTCAGTCATTTAGACTAAAGGGGGTGGGAACAACTCCCTGAATGATTTTGAACTTTGTAAATTGTGTGTCTCTGTACTTTTACCTTGAAGCATTTTTTTTTGTTTGTAGGCGATCTAAATAGAAAACTTTGATGTAACTTTTAAAGAAGTATGAGGCAGTTTTGGGTGCTCCTCTCTTTTAAGTTCTACTTTTTATCAAAATGTTCATACTTTTCCTGAAGTTGACTACTCAGCAGCAGTGAGGCAGCCCTTGCTTAAGTTTCTCAACTCCTATGTTCCTGAAAAGCTCAAGAGCAGATCAAGTTTCCAAGCTGCTGTGTTAGGCTCTAGAAGAACAAGTCAGGAGAATGTCTTTCGAGCTTGCTCTTCCCCTTCTTTGCAGGAACTTTTTGGACTGTGCCGCTGGTGTCCTATGAGGAAGAGAAACTCTTTTTGAGATCTTAATTCATAGAGATTGGGAAACACCTTTCCTTGCTGTGGTGCCTGCGCTCTGAATAGTGTTCTCCCGCAGTGTTGTCACTGTTTCAGCATCTGAACTCTGGGAGACAATTAGTACCCTTCTGTAGGCAGCAATGGCATTTATTCTGAAACAAAGCTTTGTGTGCTATTTTTAGGTGATCTCAAGACCCGGTTTTGTATGAGGGAGGCAGGGGCTTATTTTTGAATCAGTAAGGATAATTGTTGACAGGCCTACACCTGAAGATTCATCAGCCTGATCTTACAGGGACATTGAAATATGTTTGACAGCAACAGCCACCTGTATATCTGGCAGTTTTGAGGCCAGGTAAGGCTCCCAAACCTAGATCTTTGTTCTTGCTATACTTGCCTACCAGGAGCCATAGCTTTCTTGCCTGATGGTCTCTTTGCTTTATTATTAATACTAAGTAGGTTGATAGATAAAGCAGATTTCAGTAGATATTGCCATTATCTGTTTTCATATCCATTTTAGCCATATTGCAATCATCAGCTGCTGCCCTGGATGCCAACCATGCAACCATTGCTATCAAATTGCATAACCTTGTGTCAGGGTTTGCCCTAGCGCTGAGCACAGAACAAGTGAAAAAGGGGCTTTTCACGTATTGGTAAACCAGAAGCAGTCCAACTTTCCAGAACTGACATGTATTTTTGTAATAATGAAGAATATTGCTGGTGAACTGACTGGTGTGTAGCCCCTCTCCTGGCACAGCTGTGCTGGGTGCGCGCGGGCACAGTAAATAAGACCTGTTTATCCTGCAGTTTCTTGAAGGCAAAGAAACATTTTGGCTCAGCTGATGAAGCTCAAATTCCCTTAGCAAGAGACCACACACTTCATCTGCTGCAAGCCAACTGTGAAAAACACGTATATAACATGAAACCAGATGATATTTAGGTGCAGTATGACAGAGCAGTGTAGTAACAGACTAACCAGTGATTTGTGGAGAAACCAGTGTGCTTCTGGTACAGTCCCAACAGCAGATCATCAGCACCAGTATTACTCTCACAGGATTGCCAAAGCTTAGCTGAAATGATCAGAATGAAAAAATGGAGCCCGTTTTCCAGCTGTGCACCTTTTCCATAGGTGCTTCCCTTAGCAGGTCCCTTTCCACTATGAAAAAAATAATCTCTCTGTGGAAGGCAAACAGTTTCTGCCTCAGACATACAGATTTCTAGCTGGATGGTGAGCGTTACAGGTTACCAGTAGTCTGTAGTAGTTTCCAATCTCTGAGAAAATAATTTTTTTTTCTATTCAATTTTTTTTCCTCCTTACGACAGCACCACCAACCCCCCCCCCCAAACCATTCACGTGAATATAATCCACTTTAGTAGTTCTCATTGTATGGGTCTTAGCAGGCTTAGATCTCTTCAGTAGAGGACAGCCAGTGAGTATGGGAAAGCCTAGACATGCTTTTTATATAATCAGGACCAGAGCTCTGTCATACACTAGAAATGCTTAAAAGGCTTGGATTTCAATGGTCTTACTTTGTGTGACTGAAGGTGAACAGGAAGAAAACTGTTATAGGTATGATGTTCCTTTTCCCTTTGCTTTTTCCTAGATGTCCCCTGATCTTACTTTCTTTCAAAATGAATTAAAGAAAGTTAGGTCATTCCAAGGAGAAAGTAATTGTTGAGAAGTTAATATAATTTTACTTATTAGTTGATTTATTTTTTTTCCTGACAGTAAGATCATCAAAACAAACATTAGTAACTACTACCATTATCTGGCAGATTCTGTAGTGGCTTTGAAGAGCTGCTGATGTTAAAGATCTGTGTTGGAAGTTGCTCTGCTCTCAGAAATGCTGCTGGGTTTTGAGATTCATGAGATTTGTTCTTTGTGTTGGTAGACTTAGGGTGAGTAGAGCAGTGGTTTGGGAGTCTTGGGGGTAGTTAAACCTGTCTAGAAGCTACCATGGCAGGTTTTATCCCAGGACACCATGTCCTTGGGCTCGTGCCTGGCTTTTGGGTTGGCAGGAGAAAGGACGGTGAGGTCCATCCAGTGTTGTGGAGGGTGGAGAAACAGTAATTATGGGAAACTTGATCCATGCTTGGAAGAACCCAGGAGCTGCAAAAAGGCTGGAAATAGGTGCTTTTATGTGGGCTTCTCCCAGCTTAATATTACCAGCAGAGTTTCTTTTTAGGAATAAAAATCTGGGGGCTCTGATATGTTCTTGATCAACTCTATGAGCAAAAAGACTCAGCTGGTGTCTGGCTGTGTTGTTTACTGCCCTGCAGCTGTGGGGCAGCTCTTCACAGCTTCTCCCTTGGAACATCTTCCAGAACTGCAGCATAGGCCCCAAGATAAGTTTCTCCTTCTGTGTCCTTGTGTTAAAATGAAAACTTGGAGTGGAAACAGGTCATTTACCTTGGTTCCAGGCTATTTTTGGTAAAAAGCTGTGTGATGAAAGGGAGAGCTTGGCCAGATTGCACTTGTTTGTTAGTGACTGAAAATGTAACGAAGAGTGGGAATGATGGGGTAATCCCCAAAATACTGAATAATCATTCTCCTGGCAGCCTGTCAGAGATGACTTCCTAAATTATTACTGTTCAAAGGAAAATCAAATATTTAATTGCATAAATATTAGTTTCCTGTTTTTTTTTTTTTAAAGGAATGGCCTAAAAGGTTTGAAGGAAAGGATATGGAAAGGCTTTGATTTTATTGAAAATATGCAAGGACTGTGTGCTTCCATCTGCTGCTTGAGATCCAGACTGTTGTGCCTCTTTTTCCTCTTAAGCTTTCAGAACATTTGAAACATTTGAATATGTACTTCAGAAGCGGTCATGGAAAATACTGGGGATGGAAATTCTGCTTGCTTTTTTTTTTTTTTAAAGGACTTCCAATCTTAGCTTAATGCATGATTGCGACAAAAAATTGGATTAAGAAAAATTACAAGTGACGTGTCATAGCTGTAAAGTCTGTCACAGTGCTGGAAAGGCAGTTTGGACACCCGAGTCACTGTTTTTGCTTTTTGAAAGATCACAGAAAACACTTTTAAAACATCCTCCTGTGTTGAGCAAGACAGTGAGATTTTTGAAGGGTAAAATGTGAAACAAAGGCACAATTTTACTAGAGAGCTGTTTAACCCTTACTCTGGGGAGCAAAGGGGAGGGTTGGCCTATGGTATTTCTGCTCCTGTCACATACTTCAGCAGCTACAGGGAGACGTGGGGATGTGTCACTGACCACAGCTTAGAAAAACTGTGGAAACGGGGTTGGGAAAATAAGAGGTTTCCTTTGTAGGGTAATAAAAATTGTCACAATGCAGGAACGCAACTGGAAAGGAAAATCCTCACTGGAAGGGGAAGGGATTTGGAAGCAGTCATACCTACAAAAGATCTCAGGCAGTAACAAGTGGGACTGGTAGAAGAGACTTGACTGAAAAATAAAATGAATGAAAAGAAAATTGGTTCTGTTTTACCTCAACCCAGGACGCATGGGGAGGAACATCTATAGCAAAGTGGAGGGGGAGAATGGAAGGGTAACTGCACTGATCAAGGGATGGATTTAGATAAATATTAACCCATAGCAATATAACTTGCTGAAGATTTAGGTATTATTCATGATTGCTTATTGATCGTTATGCTAGTGTATGCTGGGGCGTTTTAAAAGGATTTATAACACAGGATGATTAGAAAGAAATTAAAAAGACATTTAGATTTCTGTGTAGTGTTTTTGTTAAGCCCTTTGTATACTTTCAAGAAAAATTATCACAAAAGTAATTTAAACTCTAGTAGGAAAGTATTCCAGTGGTATCAGTGATCTGCTTTGGAGTGATCTCCTGGGAGATCTCCGGTCCTTTGGGCAGCTTTAAAGAGGAAAAATTGCTGGATCTGCTCTGCCTTGCAGTCCTGGGTAGGCTTGATAACATATTTTTAACTCTACTTCAGTCCTCTTAAAAGTAATTTTTACTCTGTTGTCTTTTAACACCATCAAGGTGTGACAATTCCTAACCCCTGCAACCATAGCTTAGATAAGCTCTTTCTTTCTGTTGATGCTGTTTCCAGCTGGGATTCTGCAACCTCCTTGCTAGATAATATCTGATTTCTCAAGCTTTTTATAGAAGATTTCAGAGATTTTATCCAGAGCTATTCAGTGAATGAAGAAAATTTCTGAGAAATTGGTGTTGGATTGGGTTTATCTGGCTTGGATGAGACAAAAAAAAAAAGTGCTGGAGGAGGAAAGGGGCCCTGAAAGACCTACTGCTAATGTTTATGACTATTCAATAACATCTGCCCAAAAAAAGCAAGAAGGAAACAGACTTTGGTTATAAATGAAAACAGTTGACGAGCTGCTGTTGCAGAAATCACGAGATGCCGTTTTTAACCAAAATGACTGTAAAGAAAGACAGCTCCATACAATCTGATTGAATTCTAATCCCTCCACAGAATCCAAAATCTTTGCGTTGGCAAATACCGCCCCGCCACAATGGAAATATTCAGAGCCAGAGAAGCCTCATAAATACAAAATAGGGACCACAAGCTAGAGCTTGCAATGAAACCAAAGACATATTAAATCAAGAGAAAGAAAAACTTTATTATTTTTTTTTTTAAGCAGTTAAAAGAAGATGAGAGCAAGGAAACATTTGCTTCATTCTTTCAGAATTTCAGTTCTGAACGTTTTCTGCAGATCAGCACAAGTGACCACCCCTCGGAATCTGAGGCAGGGAGGTGGAGAGAATGGAGAATGAGAATGGAGGTGGATCCAGCCCCAAAGAGAGAGACATGTGTGGGATTAACAAATACAGTATTAGGGACAAGGTTTTAACATCGATTAAGGACTTTTTGGCCTTTTCTAAGATTATTTGGATGCTGAATTCTGCTCTGTGGTACTGGAACCCCGGATCGCAGCCCAAGCATGTCATCGCTGCTTGTGGTATCTTCCACATTGTCCAGAGCCAGAGAGTTGGATTCTGTCCCTGGCATTTTGCTGCATGTTCTTTGCACTTTACCCAGCAATTAATCGGGTTCCACCACTCATGGGGTTGCATGCTCCTCCCGCACCTGAGATGGGGTGGCGGTAGAGCTCCTTTTGCTCTCTCTGGGCTGGGTCTTACAGGGAGAAATGGAAATTTGTGACTTCAAAGGAGCTGACCCATTACTTGCAGTCCAAACCATGAGAAACCATGTTGACTTTGTGGTTTCATCCTGCCATTTCTTGTGCAAAAGGCCTCCTCAGAAGGAGCTCTATGGTATTCTCTGTGGTTGATTACTCTTATTCAGAAGTCAGAAAGCAGAGAAAAATCTAAAAATGGAGATTTACGTCACAGGTTTGTTCATGCTTCTTCAGTCACCCCTTGTAGCAAGAAAACCTAATATTTCAAAAGCCTTGAAAGTAAGTATTATGTACAAATTTTGATTTTCATCTGCAAAAGAGCCCTAAGGACCTGGAAAGCTTAGAAGAAGGGCAAGGCTCCATAGCAGCTACCATTGCTAGGCTGAATTTTCATGTGCTTTTATCAGTTTTCTGGTCTTCCCTGCGTGCTGTCTTGCAGACAAAAGGGTTACATTCTCAGTCAAAAATTGGAGTATATTTGCATCTAATTGTCTAATCGGGAATTGAATGGCCCTTTGGAACTGTACAGTGAGGTACAGCCCAGAAGGATGTCTTGGCATGAAACAATAAGAGGCAAGATTTCCTGGTCGTTAACTATTAACGTGTCACATTTGAGGAGGCTGGAGGGAAACAATACAATTCAACCACAGAAAGGTTTGGGGAGTGACTTAAGCAGAATAATACTGCATTAAGATGCAGTTGTGTGGGCCTGAGGATTCGGGGGGGGGGGGGTATTTTGTTCAGTTTTTAAATTTATTTTCATTTGGAGGTCATATAAAAATATTGTAAAAGCAGCCAGGAATCCTGCTGGGTGTAATTATTCTTGTCTGCCTTGCCTTTTTGTATGAGGGTGAGTCTCTGTTTTGGGGTTGGTGCATGTACCTTGGTATTTTTAAGGAAAGGGGTTAAATTTTGGTCTGTGTTAACTGCATGGTGGATTTTAATGAGAGCTCCTCCTTTATAGCATCTGCTGGCAGTGACGTGGGAGTGTTCAGTCTTCAAAACGTCTTTTGTGGATTCTAAGAGGAATGTTGTCAATGAAGTGGTGATTATTGAGAATTTTTTTAATATGTATTTTGGGGAGAAGAAAAAAATAGGAAAAAGTTTGCACAAATCTAGTAGCAAATGCAAAGGTGTTTTTTTGTGGTTGTAGCCTGCTTCCCAGACAATAATGCCAGTGTTTTTCTTCTACTGAGTTAGCTGCCAGTCTCCGTTTATAACCAGCCCAAGACTACAGAGGAAATTTTCACTGTCTCTTTGATACATTCTTCTGGAGTCTGCTTGTAAATCTTAGTGGTTTGGGTCACTGCTATCGTCAATAACAGCTTCAGGGATTTGGCTGAGGAAACACTCATTATTACCTGAATGTGATGAACCATGATACCTTTCCACCTTCAGTGTTCTCTCTACCTTAGATGAATGTAGTTTTTGATAGTGTCAAGGGCATCTATTTCCTCCTTCAGTGACCTGTCAATTTGAGTTCTACTAACAGAATTATTTAGAGACTTAATGTGTTCCCATTCAAAAATATATAATCAATATAAATACATGGCATGAGATAAGGTACTTGAAATGATAGCATCTGCTTTAAGCCTTGTCCTGCTTAAAATACTTTGACCATCAGTAAAATTCTGCAGCTTTCAGATAAATTGCTGCATAGAAAAAGGTACTGGATTTTGTATTTGTACTCTCTACAATAAGCTATTTTTCTGTTATATTTTGATACTGATATTTTGGGGAAGTGATAAGGTGGTTTTCCTGTTTGGGAAGCATCAGACACATGGGAATGATATTCTTCCTTTGTTGCAGATCACAGAGGCCCTGTTAAAGGAAAGAGATAAACAAGCAAAATGGAATGGGATTCCCTTACTGTTGCAAAAGCTGTACAAACACAGTCACCCAAACAGCGACTTCTCCCAGTGCCAAAGCATCTTAAAGGTACTGTCTGCAACACTCTTCCTGAAAGCTAGGCATTATTTTGTTGTAAAGTCTGCTGTGATCATATCCTAACTAATTTTTGAAACTGCTTGCATGATAATATCAGTGAATTGACTGGTAGTTAAGAGCTGGGAATTAATGTTATTGATTACTCAGTAGATCACACAGTCAGAGGCAACTGTGTTTATAATGATGAACAGTTTTCTTTTTGAACCATCTTTTTTTTTTATTCATTACTGTATACAGGAAATTTCTCCACTTCTTTCAATGGAAGCCATGGCATTTGTTACAGAAGACAGAAAGGCTGTTCAAGAGTCCACTTTCCCAAATACATACACATTTGACTTATTTGGAGGAGTCGATGTAAGTGTGTGGTTTTTTCAATGGTATCAAAAGTTTTCTGAACGATAGTCATACCACTGAGAAATCGTTAAGGGAGGTCTTTGGGACCTTTTAAGCTTCTAAATGCAAGTTACAGGATGACTTTATCAATTTGATGTTAAGCATTAGAATTGGGCCTGTTTCTCTTAAAAAGTGAAAAGGTAATATTTTTCAAGGTATGATCACATCAGAAGTAAGGTGCTTTTTCTTCTATGGTACAGAAGACCTGCCTGTTTCTTCAGGTGGTGTTTTTAACTTAAAAAAGGTGAAATTAAAATAGTATCAAATGGTTTCTAGTTGTGAGATTAAATACTGCAGTTGATACTGGAGCACTGAGAAATTCAGTGACCACTGAAGAGAATGAGGCAGTTCTTAAGTGCACAAGGACACTCTTTTAGCCATGTTGTGTGTCTGTGTTGATTGCTGGCATCCAATGTGGACTGCTTCATCTGTGGAAAAGTTTTTAAACAGAACCAGGAAGTTTCTGTAGGCAATCTATCTTTTTGTTTGTTTGTTTTAATTCTACATTACACAAATACCCAAGTTTGCTCGATTTCATGGTGACAGATTCTGGGATCTCAGCTCTCATTAGAAATGGATGATTTGTATTTTCCAGTAAATTAATTGACACTTTCTCCCTTTTTTTTATTTTCTTTTTAATTTGGTCTAAGCAAGCAATGTCTTTGCTACTTCTCTCTTTTTACAATTATCATGCTTTACCTGAGTAAAACTTGGATTTAGGTTATGTTGTTTTGAAATTAGCACTGGTTTAGTTGCTGGTATCCTGTTAACTGAGGACAAAAGTCTTCAGCTACCCAAGCAATTTAGAACATTGTATGAAACTGTTCTAAATTCCCTTGTTTTTAAAGGGAAATAGTGATTCTACCTGTGGAAGTGCTTTTAACATAAGAATATACAGAAAATGGCCTTACGTTTCATATTTAAATGAGTGTGTGTTGGGATTTTCTTGTTTGCTTGGTTGGGTTTATTTTTTCTTGAGCTGGAGATGGTAAATATCAGATACACTGCAATTACCTGGTACTATGGCCAGAGATTTGGCTGATACAAGTGGTGGTAGAAGCAAATGTGACAGTTTTTGAAAATCTTACTGTATGATTTGAAAGAGAAGTAGTCTAATCTGCTGGTTCTGTGTGTGCCATGTGCTGATTCTGTATCATAGTATTTCGAACTGTGAAGCGTGGGTAACTTTAAAGGATGTTAAACTTGCAGTGTATTCTGTACGCTACAGTGTGTGGTAGTATATTCATTAAATTTTGTTTAGATTGTGACAGCCTTTACATTGAGGAAGAACAAAAGCACAGTTGTGTCTCCTCCCTTTATATGAATACATGTAAAATATTATATGAGAGGGCAAACACATGAACTGATACATGAATTCAGGTCCAAAGTCCACAAGACTTAACCCTGTTCCCAGAAAAAAAGACCTTAGAGCTCCTTTTCTGCTCCTTCTGCCTCTGGTGAAGCATCCTCTTACCTGTTCTCCTGCTGCCATTGGGCTCTTGCTCTTCTTGCTGCAAACTATTGGAGTGTCAGTAGAGCGGCTGAAGAAAGCCCTCTCCAAGCAGTGTCTCACACCACTGCAGTCCAGTCCCTGGACTGCTGGAAGGTATGTGAGGAACAAAGTTGCACCTCTTGCACCAGTTCTGCAAGAAAAAGGCGATAAATACATGATGGGTTGTAGTATTGACCAGGAAAAATAAAAACTAGCTGAAAAGGTCCGCTGTGCAGCAAGGCAAGGGTGAGCATGAGTGCAGCCACTCTTAAAAGATGGATTTATTGTGGTAGATGTTCTTTTCCAGGAGAAGCACAGGTGGCCTCCATCCCAAGTGCAGAGGGGTATCTTTGGATGCTTCCCTCAGGTACCAAGCTTTGAGGTGTTCATTCTGTCTAAAACATTAATATGAGCACTATGCTATTGCAGCACTCATTTTTCACTACCCTACTGATGGTACAGCTACTATTGCAGATATTGCTGGAAAATGGATTTTCCTCTTTAAAATTGCCTGTTTATTTGTTGGTGCTTAAAATGTGGGCAGTGCCTCTGGTGCTATCAGATGTTTTCCTTGGTCTCTGGGTAGGTAGTTCATTAAAAGAAGAGTAAAATTAAGTTGGGACAACTAGAGCAAGTTGTAAAAAATAAGTATATTGTCAGTTGGGATGATTTGACTGGGTGATGCCTAAATTGCCCTTAATAGTTTTAAAATTCAGTTTAAAATTAGGAGCTTTTTGCAATATTTCTTGAAGAAGTCATTGGTTCCTCTCATTTTTAAATAAACTGTGGTTGTTTGGTGTTTTTTTAATGTTTTAAAAGAAACGCATGGTGTAGGCTAGAACAACTACAGACCAGTTCTACCAGTCAGAACCATAGTCCTAGTCTTAGAAAGTTATTACATTCCTTAAAGAGAAATGACACACCACTTCATGTATCTTTAAATGTAAGTATATATATAAGGTGCATGTATGCAAGCAGTGGGGTTGCTCTTTATTGATGAGATTAAAATCTGGAGTGACTAAATTCTGTTATGTCTCGATAAGCCCAGCGAGATTTAGGGAGAGCCTTTGCAAATTTTTTTTGCAAAATCTCTGCAGATTATTGCTAAAGATTTGTTATTTTCGGAGATGTGTGGTAGCTATCCTTGATATTATCTGGATGTGTGTGAAATTACATTCTTTGCAGACTCAAATTCTTTGAAACTTGCCAGCGGGAGATTGTTTTATACAACTGTTGTTATTTCTTCAAAGTAAATAGTTCAATTTTTTGTCAAATGTAATTTGGGTGCCAGAGGGCTTTTGATTGTAGAGATTCCATTATTCACCTCTGTGACTTCAGCAGAGACAGGACTAAGTTTGGACTTGTTGCAGACAAATAAATTTGTTATTTTTATTTCAGTGATTATTCCTTTAATGCTTTGTCTTCTTGTTACAGCTTTTAGTAGAAATTCTCATGAGACCAACTCTTATCACACAAAAAAAGAAGCAGAAAAGTAAGTAAATAGGTGCTTAATCTTTTTTTATTCTTGCCTCGTATCCTTATTCAGACAGGAATTATTCTATTTTTCTGCTACTCTCTTTCCATACCAGCAATTTCCTGTTCCTAAATGAATCCCTGGTTTCTCTGTTGTCTGCAGTACTGAGCCATGATGGGATTTAGGACAGTTACCTGTTGCAAAGCTCAGCTCAGGAGCATCCATGCACTCAGCATAATACACTTCTCTCAGCACAGTAAATCTGCAATCACAGGAAACTTTTATTTGGCTATAGCTATGGTTCACAATTATTAATAATAAGCCACAAAACATTGTTTATGTAATAGGAGTTAGAGAGATTGTGAGATAATGAAGAGTATGCTGTTTTTCTGACCTAGTCACAGTGACTACTCATTTCCAAGTCACTATAAGGAGAATTTGCCAGCACAAATTTCCTGCTGGAGCAGCTTTACTTTAATGTTTTAATTTCTCCTGCCTGTGATTCTGCTGCTTCCTTAAACCCTTCTGAGGAACGGAAATGTCATGGTCGTGCCCATCAGCCAGGGACTTCAAAGGTGAAGGAACTTGAACTTGAGCTAGAGGCAGATGTTTTATGTCTGTACTGAAAACATGTTTTAAATATTAAAATACCGGAGTAAATCACATGGAAAGCTTTGCTATGAATTCCTGGTGCTGCCTGGAGAAAACTGCATGAACTTTCCCTTTTATTCCCCCCCACGCATAATAATTCAAACTAAGACATGTCTCATCAGTTTCTCACATGGACAAATATTTTTCCAAAAATACTGTTTATACCCCCATTGTTTTCTTTCGTGTGTGACTACAAGTGCACTAGACCACAAGTACGTCCCTGTCTGTGGTCCAAGGTTGTGCTGATAGTACTTTTGGGAGAAATTTTGTGAACAGGTCAGGTTCAGAGTGTTTCTTCCTCTTGTTTTTATCCCTCAAGGCATTTGCATCTATGATCTGAGTGAACAGTCTGAAATTCTTTCCTGCTTTGTAGCTATTCATGTCACTGCTGCGGAAGTTATTTGTTCCTTGGCAATGTAGAGCTAGTGAATGTCTGTTTTCTCCTTTGCAGTAAGTGATGACCTCATCAAAGACTGTTTAAGCATACTGTACAACACCTGTATATGTGTAAGTAGAACTGCTGTGGAAGTGTGTTCTGTTGGTTGTGTTTTACATGTGCCACTCAGCAGGACAACATACAGACTCTTTTAAACATATTTTGAGCTTGCTCTGAAACTGCATTAAAAGTCCTTCAGCTAAACATTGGACAAACATTGGGGTTTTTTGTGTTACTCAAATAATTTCTGTGTTCTTAGCCACATTGTTGAGTTTAAATCCTTTTGTTTCGATCTTTCTGTATCTGTGTTCCCATAGGAAAGCTGTGTCAGCCTTTGTTATAGTCAGATTTAAAATTTGAAACTGGAAGTGGATGCCTGCTAACCTGACCTACAGCTGGTCTTGTTCAGTCAGGGTGCTGAAAAAGTGCTTTAAGTTTGATCCTCCAGCTTCTTCATGTGCTACGTATGAGTTCAGTTCTGATGATGCTGGGCTAAAGGCATGCAGGAAACAATATTGTTTACTTAATCACACCTTTTATTATGTCATAACCTTGGGAGCACTATTTAACAAAAATTTTTAAAAAAGGCAATTACTAGCTTGAAGGTTTCTCAGAGACATCAGCCTGATTATAAGAGTTTGAATCGTAGAATCATAGAACTGTGTAAGTTGGAAGGGACCTTTAAGATCATCTAGTCCAACCATCAACCTAACTCTGATAGAAAACATCACTAAACCCTGTCACTAAGCTCTATGTCAACCTGTCTTTTAAATCCCTCCAGGGATGGTGCCTCAACCACTTCCCTGGACAGCCCATTCCAAGGCTTAATAACACTTTCAGTGTAAATATTTTTCCTAATATCCAATCTGAACCTGCCCTGGTGCAACTTGAGGCCGTTTCCTCTTGTCCCGTTACCTGTTCCTTGGTAGAAGAGACCGACCACCCCCACCCACCCGGCTACAGCCTCCTGTCAGGGAGTTGGAGAGAGCAAGAAGGTCTCCCTTCAGCCTCCCTTTTCTACAGGCTGAACACCCTTAACTGCTCCTTACAAGACTTGTGCTCCAGACCTCCAGACCCTTCACCAACTCCATTGCCCTCCTCTGGACCTGCTCCAGCACCTCAGTGGTTTTTTTGTGGGAAGGAGCCCAAAACTAGACACAGGCCTTAGGGTGGGCCTTCAGCAGAGCTCAGTACAGGGGAATGATCACCTCCTGTGTCCTACTCACCACACTGTTCTGTTCCTGAAATAGTCTAAACAGATCATGTTTTCACCAAGTATCTGTGTACATGTACGCATGGGAGGAAGAGAGGAAATGCTTTTTTTTTTTTTTTTTGCTGTAGGTAATGCAGCTGTTGCAACTGTGGATAGTTAATATGCTAAGCAACAAGTTTGCAATTTATAGAGCAGCTGCTGTTTGAATTCAGAGATCAGAGCTTGAGCACTGGCCTTAATAAACCTGGTGATGAACCCAGGTTCGTGCTTTAGCATGACTTTTGGGTTCATTATGGAGTTAATTAACACGAATGCTTGATTCTAGTTGCTTAGACTCTGCCCAGCTGAGAGCAGTCCTCGCAGTTCAGGAGGAATCTACTACATTTACATACCATGAAATGGAGCTGCTTACAGTTTGTAGGGAAACACAGAGACAAGATTCTGACATGTTTCCAGCCTGAAGTGTTTACTTTTGATTTGGGCAAGTAAACAACTGCCTGGAGATGAAACCTCTCATCCTGGAGCCTGTAATTCTTGGAGGTGTCATGTTAACTTCAAACAGGGATCAGAGTTAGTTTTGGTCACTCTAAACCCAGTGCTTCCTGGTTTCAGTAAAACTCTCCCGTGTGTGTCTCTAACACCCAGCTGCTTGAGGTGGGCTCTGACCATGGGTCTGTGTGTGCTTTGCTGCTTTCTAGACGGAAGGAGTCACCAGGCGATTGGCAGAAAGAAATGACTTTGTGTTGTTCCTGTTTACACTGATGACAAACAAAAAGACTTTCCTACAAACTGCAACTCTCATTGAAGATATCCTGGGAGTTAAAAAGGTTGGTTACTGGTTTCTTAATTTTATTTGTATGGCTTTTCAGACCAGTAGAGGAGGGACAGCAGTTTCTTGGAATAGTTACTGAAGATGATTCTTGAAGTGAGCATTCTCCTCTCTTATAGCTTACTTGAAACCCAACCGTTTAGGGTGATCATTAACTTCAATCACACTTCATACAGAAGCCAAATTACACATGTGGTATTGTACTTGCGATGCTTTTGCACGGCTTGCAGAGGATGATGAGGGGGGAGTACCTTGCTGTCGTTAAAGTACGAGCACTATTTCGAATAAAGAAAGTAAGCCTCACGAATTAATTTTTTATCCTTGCCTTGTCATTATGCTTCAAATACTTCAGTGGTCTTCTGACATCTGGAAGGTTCCTGTGTGCCTCTTACCTTGGGGTTTGGCACCTCTCTGAGGAGTTGAGTCTGTGAGGAACGGGGCACTTAGATCTTCTGCACAAAATAGGTTTTTGAACTTGCTCGCCAGCATCATTACAGCTTAGTTCCTGGATGGGATGCAAATCAATGATTAGAGGTGTAACCCTGGAAAACCCCTGAATAAAATGTGTCTATCTACATTTTGTGGACAGGGTCAGGATACTGTAACTTCTTACTGGTTTTTTTCTTAGAGTAAAGTTGAGGATGATGTGCTTCCTGAGATAGGAAACAAGCTTAGCATATCTGAACGTAAATGTTGGGGATATTGGGGATTTTTTTTTTTTCTGGAAACTGTTCTCAACATGTTTTTAATATCTTTTGATGGAAAAAGACTGACATCTAGATTACTTTTTTTCCTCAGTTTCTCTGTGAGCTTTAAAGAGAATACAGAGATAAGTGGAAAACTGAACTGAAGCTTTGTAATACCTAAATGCAATTTGTCTGTTAAATTTGATTTGGTTTTTTTTTAAAAAAAGCTCCCAAAATTTGACTTAAATTAGGTCTTTAAAAGATGGAGGGATCTGTATTTCTGGAGTTGATAAACCTAAGTGACACCTGTTGTAAATCACAGGGTTTTTTTCAGGCTTTCACCTTTCACTGCCTGTTTGCTTCTCTTTTACTAACATGGAAATAACATGCAGATCTCACCAAGGAAGAGCTGTAGTTGTGTCTGTGTTCCCTTATTGAATATTATTTGCAGTTTACTCAGTTGATGTTCCCTCCTCCAGGAAATGATACAACTGGATGATATTCCCAATCTGGCTAGCCTTGTGTCCAGTTTTGACCAGCAGCAGCTCGCCAACTTCTGCAGGATTCTGGCTGTCACAATTTCGGAACTTGACACAGGGAGCGATGACAAGCACACGCTTCTTGCCAAAAATGCCCAGCAGAGAAAAAACTTGGGTCCTTCTCGAGCTGAAATTAATCAAGGTAATTGTTATGATGTGAACAAAGACAGAAGAATCTCAGCAGTGTGTAAAATTTCCCTCCTCTCAATATCACATCTATCGTGTATATTTATAGAGCATACTCTAGGTATTCTGTGTTTTATAGAGCATTTTTCTTCTTTTACCTCCGAGTTTCCTGTAAACAACTTTTTCTGTTAATGAAACTTACTTTGTAGCTTTCAGTTTCATGTGGTGTTGGTAATTAGATGCATCAATTTCTGTTATTTCAGACCTCTCTGATGAACTGAGTGACTTAAAATAATTGGCTTTATTTTATACACCTCAGTCACTTCCACATTCTTCCCTTTAGCAGCTCTCAGTAATTCTACGTCCACCTTAAAAATATGAATTCCTGAACTAAACCTGCATGCAGCATTGTTGCTGTAGAGTAGTTCTTTCTCTTGATTTTATCTGACATTGTCCTAGGCAGGATGTCTGTCTTTATTAACAAGGAAAATGTGTTTAATATTAATGATGTTGAACATCCTTGGAAATCTGTGGGTCTGATTTAACTTTAACTTTAGGCACAGTGCAGGTTTCCTTGTTCTGTTGAGTTCTTCTCAGATGCAGAAGGCTTGTGTAGAAGGATGAGCATGAATTTAAGTGGTTTAAATTAAAGTACTCTCAAATGTAGAATCTGCTGTTTTCAGCTATTTACTCTACTGAGAAGCTTTTGTGCTTCTGAAGCAGATGTTTGTGTTGGCCAATGCCAGACAATTTTGGGAACTCCAAAAATGGGGTTTTGTAGCTGGTTTTCCCTCTTCTAACATTTTTGTGTTAGCCGTGAACACCAAAGCCCTGTTTGTAATTATTGCCACCTCTACACCACACAGGATGGTGTGACCCAGTGGGCAGGAGCTGAGAAACTTTAAAAGGGGATGTATTGCCTTTTGCCCCGGGATTGCCAGAGCTTGTAAAGACCAGTGGAGAAGGATGTGTAGGTGTGGGTACAAAGTTTAGTTTAGTTTAGTTGAACTGAATAAGCTTGGATCCCGCAGAGCTGAACTTAGCCAAGCAAATGTTTAACTAATAATTTTTTGTTTGTGCAATCAGAGACTACATCTAAGACTGTAAAGTGTATTCCATTTTTAAAATTTTATCAGGGAGCTTATTCTTTTGGAGGTGGTAACAGAGAGCAAAATCTCCCAACTCTTAGTCTTCATGGCCACATTATTTGTCTTTTTCCACTTGCATTTGCAAGTGTGTAGGGAAGTGAATACGTAACCACCCAGCTATAATAAACAGGTCCTATAATTAAGATATTCTTTAAAAACTTTAGGAGAAAATGCTGCTCCTGGTACCTTTTCAAGCCCCCATACATTTTGCAAACAAGTGACTTCTGTCCTTGAACTGCTGTTTCTAAGGGTGGAGTTCCACAACAATTAAAACCTTACAACTTGTGTGGCTGCTGTCATGTGTTCCCCATCTGGTTTGGTCTGTAATGAATTAATTCAGGAAACTAGTACTTAAAAAGCTAACGTCTTTCCGCCCAGCTACTGAAGTGAGCTGGTTTGGTTTGCTATGAGACAAACACTGCAGGAGGTAAAATCAAGGAGGTGGCATCACAGAAAGAGGGTGGTGGAACTGCCAAGGGGTGCTGCTTTATTTCTGCCAGCTTCATTTTCAGCCAGATCAGTTCCTTGATACTGATTCACTGTGGACTGGAGAAGAACGATGCCAGCAAAAGAGAATTGGCCGGAAATAAGTAGAGCAGGATAAAACTATTTTTTTTCCAATGTAAGTCCAATACAAACCTGTTTAACACTGATTGAACTATGCCTAGGATATGTACGCTCTCTTTCAGACCTTACTAAGAGAGTGTACCGACTTCTTCCGTCTTTGGATCTTTTTAACCAGATTACATTTGTTTCTATGTACTCTTTTATATTACTAATGTAGATGTTTTGGTACCTTGTAGTATAGAGGATTTCATGACTGTTGTGTTTGGTGATCTTAAATCATCAAATTGTTTGAGTTGGAAAGGACCTTACAGATGATTGAGTTCCAACCCCCCTGTTATGGGCAGGGACACCTCCCACTAGAGCAGGTTGCTCAAAGCCCCATCCAGCCTGACCTTGAACACCTCCAGGGATGGGGCATAATAAATCATAAATTTTTTTTTTTTTCCAGCTACACTTTTGAATATTCCAGGCTTCATTGAACGATTGTGCAAACTGGCAACACGGAAGGTGTCTGAAACAACAGGTACTTCCAGCTTCCTCCAGGAGCTGGAGGAATGGTACACCTGGCTGGACAACGCACTGGTACTTGATGCGCTGATGAGAGTGGCAAATGAAGAGGCAGAGCAGAGCAGTACAGGTACCTGGCTTGTGTTCCTCTAATCACCGTGAGCTGATGCATATTTTAACCTTTTTCAATCTTTGCATTGAACGCGTTGCTTTTCCTTGAATCAGTATTAATTCCCCTTTTCTTGAATGAAAGACCAGCATTTAGGTTTGATTCCTATTTTGTTCTCATGTAGCACTGATTTTTTTCACACACTGTAGTTAGCAAAAGGCAATGTCCAGAGGCAAACTGTGCCCTTTGCACACCTAGATAACTCTGTAATTCTGTACATCCTCACAACTGATCTCTCCTGGAGTGACAAAAATACATTCACCTGAGGTAAGTGACTTGACCAGCATTTTGATCTAAAATTAGGCTGATGGCTTTAGCTCCAAATACTTTGTACCAAGCACATAGTCCTTTATTTAAAAAGGAAAAGTAGTTCTAGCAAAATTAAGTAAGTTCATTGGAAAAAAAATAATTGCTCTAGGTGAGTGTATGGGAGGGTTAATACAACTTTAGGAAAATACTTTGAAGGAAGAATCTAGTTTGTTTCTTCACTCTTTAGTATTATAAAAATGCAGCATATGTCTTGTGTAATTCAAAAACACTCAGTAATGGAATGGGTATTATCCCAAAAATGGTGATACCTAATTATTTTCTTCAGTGCTTGTTGGGAAAACTTCCTTCCTTATCCAGCTTCATTAGCTTTGTAGCAATTAATATTTAAGACTTCTGAAAATACACAAAATATGAAGTATGTGAGCGCTCCAACAGCATCTTGCATGTACCTTTATACACACCAAGATGGTGAAAACTGGAGAACTCTTAGAATTCGGAACAGAACTCAAAAGGTGGCTTTGCTGATGCCTGATCACAGCTCTTGATCCACAACATCAGTTAACAAGCAAACCTAGATGGGCTTTCACAGAATACTATTCCATCTCCAGTGGCATGTGGCTTTGGGATTTCAAAGGCACCACATCTGACTCAGATGGTTCCCTTTCTTTGTGCGTTTGCCTCATTACTGCTTTTTCCCATGGGCTCAAAGGTGTTCATGCTGTCCTGTGGCAGGACAGTTCATCACTTAGCTCTTTACACAATACACAACTAAATACTTTGTGACCTACAACCTATGAGTGTCACTGGGTCTTTATTTACCTTCTCTGTTACTTATGGTTTTTGTCATGTTTTCCACTTGCAATCATAGAATCCTAGAATAGAAGAGACCTTAAGAATCATCCAGTTCTATCCCCCTCAGAGCCACCTCCCACCAGACCAGGTTGCTCAAAGCCCCATCCAGCTATATCCTATTTCTGCCCTTAGCAGTATAATTCTGGATAGGGCTTTGAAAATTGCTCAACTTGGGGCCTAAGTATACTGGTTCTGAGGTATGAAATCATAGTAGACTAATAGTAAATGCTTCTAATAATCTCACCGCTGCTTTAATTACCCTTTCTGTCTTGTCTTTTCTGATGCAGTAGTCGACTAATTCATATAGGTGATTTTATTTATTTTAAGTAGATGATGCCAGTTAGCTTATTATAGAAAAAGCATATGATTTTTTTTTTTAAATGCAATTTTATCTCCTATAAAGTTCCACTGTTTGTTTTTCTTCTGTAGCATTTCATTTAAATTGCTTATTTGTTTTATGTTTTATGAACTATTTTTAGTTCACAGAAGGATTCAAGCAGAGATATGCTGGTATTACATCTGCAGTGTTCTGGTGTAAAAGTAATAACTGTAACAAACCCTTTCCTGTCGACACTGCCTCCAGCTCACATCTTTGCTGTCTTCTTCAGAGTCTTCAGATGAAAGTGGCTTGGCCAACACCTCGACACGAACCCAACTTCCCCAGTCCATGAAGATCATGCATGAGATCATGTATAAGCTGGAGGTCCTGTATGTTCTCTGTGTGCTGCTCATGGGGAGACAGAGGAATCAGGTGAGTACTCGTAGACGATCATGCAAGCAGAAGTTGGTGTCTCTTTAAACCTCAGTGCTTGTTAATTAGGTCATGGGCAGAGAAATGTGAAGAGCAAAGCTCAAGGCATAAAGCTGTGCAAATCCCATCATTGCAGTAATGCACAAATAAACAGGTAAGTGTTTCATTGTCCAGCACCAGAATGAGCCCTTTGTCGAGCCCTGTGGGGATAGTGGTCAGTCTATGCAGAGCTGCTGCTCCAGTGGGATGCAGGAGCATCCCTCCTGGGTGAGACATCCTGTCTCTGTGTGCCAGGAAGCATCTGGATGTCCCTGGATGCCACAGCCAGGCCTTCTTCCCCTTCTTGGTATGCTGGTGACTCACATGGATGGAACTGCTTCAGGCCTGCTCTTTCTTTGGCTCCTTTCACTCCTGGGGTGATTTGGGAATGGGTGATTCTTGCACTAGATTCCCACATCTCAGCTGAGTGAGTGTAGTGTTGAACTCCCCGCTGGGAGGATGCACTTCAGTGCTGTCTGCACTCGGTGCTGCCTAGAAATTGCACTCACCTCCTCCTTTTGTGTTTCTTGCTTTCAAAACTTAAAATAATTTGTTCCATGCCTCACATACGGTTAAGGAAAACCAGTTGCTGCAGCTTGGCTGTAGTTTGATTTTAAACAGGTCAAAAGCATATTGTGAAGGGAAAAGAAAAGCAGTTGGTGCAGTTTTGAGAGGTTTCCATCGTTGGCAGAGCAGTCTGGAATTGCAGGGGCATTTGGATGCCCTAGAGAGTGGGAGGGTCAGATTGTTTGAGTTGTTGGAGAGCTGATGTATTAGGCAAGAGTAGCTGTGTTGGGGGGCTGTTGATTCAGCACGTTCATCTTGAGTATTTTGTGCATTGCTGGTAACCTCCTGTGGTATAGGAGTTACAAATACTTGCCACAGGCAGCCTCTTAAGTCTCTTAATCTGAATTTAAAATAGAAGAGCCTTTGTAGTACAGTCCTCAACATAACTAACCTGTTCACTTTGAAACTATGAATGCATACTTGGCATGAAAAGAAATAGATTCTGTATAATAGTAACCAGAGGAAACTAGCAATTCTTGCAGAAACCACAGCTGCTGCCCTAAGAAATTCATAATTCTGTTGTCATTTCTTTTAGAAGCACTGTTTCTATTGGGCATAAAATAACAGCAAAAGAAGCCGAAGACATATACGGAACTACCAAAACATGCATCTGTTAGGAGGACTTTTTTTCCATTGTATCAAGTCAGATAATTCTTCCCTGCTCAATTTCACCACAAGAATGCAGTTTTATAGATGCTGCAGAAACAACTTGTGGCTTGTACTCATCCTGCTGCCCTCGGATCAGGGAGCTGAAGGCGCTTGGTTCCTTCCTCCCTGGGTCAGTTCTAGTGTGTCACTCTCAAATGTGACAAGGTCAAAAGTATCTTGCTGAAACTGCTAGCTTTGAAGCTAGTTTTTTTTTTATTTCCTGGAAAAACAAGTGTTTGTTCTTCCTCTGCTACTTCTGCCCCTATGCAAATAGGGTAACTGTCCAAGGAGAAAGCTGAGCTGCAGTTCCCTTCTCCAGGGCTGGAATTGAATTCTTGAAAGACTTGAGTTACTTCATTCCCAAACACATTATCGTCCAGAGCCAGTTTGTTTTGTATAATCCACTGCCTTTGAAGTACATTCCTTAAATCTACGTAAAGTTTTCAGACTTGTGTGGTGGATGCAACTCCATTCCCATTCCTGAGAGGGGGCCAGATAAACAACAAGAGCTGAGCCTGAGCCATTCTATCCAGAAAGTTCCAATAGGCAGAGAACAGCAGTGTCTGCAGTAGGACTCTCACTGAGAAGCATTTCAGCTGCTTGATGGTATCTCTTTTTCTATGAGGGAGTAAAAGCCCAGGATCTGTGATAGCAGCCAAAGGTCTTATTGGGAATAATTTTATATGGGAATAATTTTGCATGGAATTCTAAAGGGCATCACAAACCTGCTTCAGTCCAGTATGATACTTGGTGTAATGGTCTGGTGTTTGCCTGAAGCATGATGCAACTACCTGATAAACTTATAAATAATAAATTGGTGCTAAATGCTTGCTGTAATTCCTTGACTTAAACTGGACTGCTGTCTGACTTGCAAAAATTGCCAACTGTGCTAAGCAGTGACTTGGCTCCTACCTGCTGCCACCTTGGGGATGATCACACCTTGGGGATAAGTGGTGTTTAACTGCAGATTGCAGATCTCTGCCTTTGTTTACTTCTTATTACGGTTGCACCCTAAACTACTTTCCTCACATGTTTTTCTAGGCTCTCTCGCACGTCTGTGTTGTGGTGAAAGGCAACCAGGTGATTTACTTGCTCCTGCTGCGGGGAACCAAACTGCACGCAGCAGAAGCTCCAGGAGTGAGAAGGGGATAGAGCAATTCATTTGAAGCTGGGCAGCAATGGGAAAAAATCAAAGGAGTTTGAAGGACGAATATAGAGCAGGGGGTGTCTTGGCACCCCAGGCTGAGTACTTATAATGAGTTTGGGGTCTGGGAGAGAGCGCAATCCAAAGGCAATGACTGTGACCCAGAGCTTTATCATGTCTGTCAGGTGAAAACTGAGAATTAAGCAAACTAAACACATTTGAAATGAGGGATGAGTCACTTGGAATAAATTATGCTCAGTGTGGAAAGGAGCATGGAGAGCTCCTCCTTCAGCAAGGGACCGGGGCTCTCGCAGCAGCTCACATGCTTGGTTTCAACCTGTTGTGTGTGTTCTGCGCTGGCCACAAAGGAACCAAGGGAGGGCTTTCACTGAATATCACTGAATATCACTGAAATTTTGGGAGTTGGAAGGGACCATAGAGATCATCTAGTCC
>BJBW01003396.1:88190-103606 GCA_004320125.1 Scolopax mira
AGGGGACTCCACAACCTCCCTGGGCAGCCTGTTCCAGCCTGTTTGGCCAAATTCCACAGAGCTTTTTTGGTGGAGGCTTCTGACTAGATCGAAGTATACAAGAGCATTGTAAAGCGAAGAAGCACCAAAGGACCAGTATTCTGGGGTGAGGTGGGATGGAGCTGCATGCTTCCTTGGGTGTGATATTCACAGATACCCCAGCAGTGAGAATGTAGAAAAATTGGTGGCTGCAGCCCAGAGGAGTACAACAGGCTATGTTGCAAAACAATAATAATAATTAAAACCTATAAAATAATATTGGCTTCAAACATTTTTGCTTCATTCAGGATATGGATGAAATAGAATAAAACAGAATGATCTGCTTGAAATACTACCAGTTATAATTCTGCTTCTCAGGGATGGCCAAGGTTATTGATTACATGACTTGATTTTAAGGAACATGTCCATTACTGCTTTGGGCATTTAATTTTACAGCATGTTGTGCTTTCCCAATCATGCACGGCTTTCATTCAAGCTGCATCTCAAGGGATGAGAGTCTGTCCTACTTTGTACTTCCTTGTCTTCCAAATTCCTCACATCAGAAGTATCAAAACTTGGACTGAAAATATTTAACAGCTGTTCACAACAAAATTATTAGCTTTTTTACTATGAGTAACACTATAGCCTGTTTCAAACATGTCATGATCTACCACATCCTAGCTTGGTGGGCAGACTGATAAATAAACCTCAGTAGTTTGACATTTTCTTCTTTTCTGAGCAAAGTTCAACTTCCTCTTAACCTGAAAGAGCAGCGCTTGAGCTGCAGTGTGGTTGTGTTACTGCTGGACTCTGCTGAGAGCTCCTGCCTTGGTCTTGTGAATGAAAGTGATATTGATAGTTTATTTCACTTCGGAGTCAGTTCAGAGCTTGAGCTGCATGAAGTAGAAAGGCAAAGGATGCTCAGTGAATGACTGGCAGGATATCTGCAGCTTAGTTTTGTGATACATAGAAGTTAGGTATTAGAAATATTTTCAACGTGTTGTAGGTGATCATCCAATGTCCAAAGCTGCTTCCAGAGGCACAGTGCTTAACTGAAAGCTAACAGCTTTCTCCCAGAAATCTTTTTCCTATCCAGGTCCACCAAATGGAAGCTACTCTAATGATACCCCGTGGCTAGTGTATGTGTAAAGACAAACACATGCTGTTAGATAAGAGTTCGCTCTTTCTGCTGTCAGAGGATGATGTAATTGTGCCCATCTGTTTACCAGACTATATGTCATGGTTTCAACTGAATTAACCGAAACCAGAATGACAGATGGCCCTCTCTCTGTCCAACCCCTGCCCAAAAGAGAGGAGAGAAAGATATAAAGAGACTTAAAAGTTTAGACTGAACTAACATTATATCCATATTTGAGGCTGCAGCAGATGAGCATGTACTTTTCTTTGTTTTCCAGGTTCATAAAATGATAGCAGAGTTCAAACTGATTCCTGGCCTCAATAACTTGTTTGACAAACTGATCTGGAGAAAGCATTCCACGTCGGTCCTGGTTCTGCATGGACACAATCAAAATTGTGATTGTAGCCCAGTGAGTAACTTTTTAAGTTCTTCGTTGGATTTTTATCTTATCCTATAATTCTGAGTAGTTGTATGCAGTAACTGGTTGCATGTACAATAAATGAGTTGAGATATGGTGGCATTTGGGATTTCATGAATTATTTTCACTTAAGTCTTTTCCTCGTGCTGGCAATTTAGCCTCTCGCCTCTCTGAGAGCTGAGAAGGGGGGTAAATTCTGGGATCCCTACAGGCTGAAGGTAGAAGAAGACAAAATGTTAAGGAAATGAGAGCTACTGGGTCTAGCAGGGAGAGGCACAGAACAAAAAATAGATTGCTGTCAGTTTTTTGGGGGGAGAGTGGAGGGTGTTGTTTTTTTGGGGGTGGTTTTGGTTGTTTTTTTTATTTTTCTGCAAACCTGGATGTTCTAAATCAGTCAATAGTGATGAGCTCTTTTGCCCTTGTCAGTGAGAGGTAAATATTAACCATTGCATGCATAGGCTTGGAGGCAGTCTCCAGTTCTGTTCTATTTTGGGGAGCCTGCAAAGTGTAGCCTTCTCCATTTATGCAAATCACTGGCTCTGCTATCCAAAGGGCTTTGATTTGGATGGGTTTTCAGTTCAGCTGTTTTGTCTCCGCTTGGTCACTAATGATACCCAAAAATATTAAAGCAAATTTTTTGACCTTTCTTCTCTCTATTTAGGATATTACTTTAAAGATACAGTTCTTGCGGCTTCTCCAGAGCTTTAGCGATCACCACGAGTGAGTATGAAAAGCTGTGGGAGCTTGGGGCTCCCAGTATTGTTTGCCTGGTGGCCATTCCAGCAGGTGTCCCAGGCACAGTGCAGGCTCTGTGTGAATGGAACATTGTGCTTAAACTCGATTCAGATGTTCACGTGCCTTTCAGCTCCTGCTGTGAAAAAGCTACGGTGCTCTCCAATGGGCATGTCTTACTTAGGATGTCTGTTGATGATTAAAAATAGCCCATTTTCCTTCATATTGAAACGAACTGAAGCATTTATCTGATGAGTCAACACTTTCTGGATGAAGAAATAAGGAAGCAGCTTTCATGACACTTATCTGTTGCCTTCCTGAGTGTGTACCCTGCAGGGACCTGCTTAGGTGTAATTCAGAGTGGAACAAGCATGAAACAAAGCCTGTTGGAAGATCAGGGTGAAAGACAGTGTCCCTCTGGGTGGGTTAATCAATAGTCTTTTGCCTTTTTATAAAGGACATGAGAGGACATGATTGTTGTCGAAGTGCCAGCAATGGAGAAGACCTGATTAAACTGGATGGGGAAACAATTATCTGTCAGCTAGCCATTGGCAACCTAGGTTAGAAATGGGCAGAAAGCTTCTGTTTGCATTTGGAAGACATACTTATGAAGCTTGAATCTGCTGGAGTAGTTGAGGGGTGATGCAGATTTATTTATTTATTAATTCTTTTACTCAAAAATCATACCGCCTGTGCTGGTACAGACGTATTTGTTGCTCTGTTCTGACTTTTAGAATCACATCTTGCATTCTGTCAAATCTGTTGCTCTAATTCAGCCCTGCAAGGTGGTTTTCTCTTCTTTGCAAACATCTGCACTTAAGGTGTCTTCCACTAAATATGTGGCACTTGGTGCCTTGCTGGTCTTATCTACAGCTGGGGTGATATTTTTGTGTAGGTTTTATCTTCTACTGTTAGATACACATATTGGAAATATCAGCCTTTTTGATTGGGAAGGATTAGCTTTAAGAATGGGAGCTGCTGGATGTATTGTAAGACTAAGGGAAAGGTCGACATATTGTAAATCCTTCATGAAAGACACTGCCGAGAAATCACTCCAGGTTTTCCACTAAAGTCTCTTTAGATGATACTTAAATTGTTTACTGCAAGATCTCAGGCATCTTTAAACAGAAAACAGCTTTCTGTTATAGTATTTGACCAAGTGGAATTGTGGAATCTGGTTAGGGCTTTTAAACAAATAGTTCCATGAACTTTCTATGAAATCACAGATAAGCTGGGTTAGCTGAGGGCAGGGTGAGAGCAAGTATATATGTACAAATATTAACTTTGGTAAAACTGTGTATAAACCAAACTTGCCAAGCTGTTTATTGTGTGGAGAGAGGCTTTGTTTTCATTACAGAAACCTGTTGATCCAGCTCAAAAGCAGCTTCACCCAACAGCCTTAGTGGCACTAATCAGGATTATAGTGTTTGAAGCAAGGTGGCACCCCCATCACCTTTCTGCTCTAAAAATTTATCCTCTGTGTAGTTGCTGTGTTTTGATGACTGGGTTGTCTTTGCACCCCTCCTCACAGCATGCCACGTTCCCACAGGTTTCCTGTAAATAAATTCTTGCTGTCTGGTTCTGAGCATTCTGAAGCAGGAGGGCTCTAAGGGAGCACACTGACATTGGGCAGGGGGCCTCTGGACTACATTTCTGCTTTGTCCGACTTGTTCTGCATTTAGTTTATAGATAAATTTGTGTGAAGTTTGGTACTCGAATAAAACATTTAATGCAAATTCTGTGGCTTTATATCCGTTCCAGGTTTATTTTGTACATTTCCAGAATGTTTTAAATATTTCTGGACTAAGCAATTTGCTCAGAGTAATAAAACACCAGGATGATTGAGTACTTTTTGCATTTTTTGCTTGCTAATTGAGGCTTTTTACTAATAAGGAGCACGGTCACTATATAGGCAGAGAAAGACTGTAGGAAGCTGTGAAAAAGTTTGCTTTAAATCTGCTGAGATTCAGCAAAGTGTTGCTGAGATTTTCAAAAACGAGTGTCATCTAGAAGGAAGTACTCAAGAAACAAACCGTAAAATCCTGAACAGGTCAGCAACAAGACAGTGTCTCAAAGCAAGTCAGTATTGAAACTTGAATTTAGACAATTTTGGAGGATGTTTATCAACCAGCAAGTAGTTGGCCCAGTTTGGGAGTTGCTGTGGTGGAGGGGAGTGTGAATGGCTGTAAGGAGCCAGAGGGGTGAAAGCTGGTTGCCTGGTCCTAGTAGCTTATTCTTCATCAATTTGCATGTTCACCTGCCTCTTGAATTCATTACGTTTTTCTCTCCTACTCCCCAACTGTCTTGCTTTAGGAACAAGTATCTCCTTTTAAACAGCCAAGAGCTGAATGAGCTGAGTGCGATCTCCCATAAAGCCAACATCCCTGAAGTTGATGCAGTTGTCAACACGGACAGGTGAGTGTTTAAATTCAGCAGCTTCTAGCATTTTGCAAGCACTTATAGTGGAAGTTTGATGTCACTTGGTTTATTTTAGGTCCCTCTGTCCACCTCACTTTAATTTCAATAACATGTTTCAGTAGGGAGTGTCTAGGTTGGTATGATGGTCGTGGCCATCTTAGCAAATCTAAGGTGGGTCTGAATTCAGAGTTACGCACTTCAAAAACAAAAGCAGACAAAAATGGGGTTTTTTGTTCACAACCTGAACTTTATTACGATGTGCTGGGTCTGCCTATTTGTCCGGCCGTTCTCACTACAGCCATCGCATACCTGGAGAGTAAGCTGGGATCTCTCTAATAATTGCTGTTACTAATAAATCTTAGTTTTGAGATTCAGAAGCAGTTTGTGCACACATAATGTCCATTTGCATCTGCATAAACACATCTAAGCGTGTTTGCTTAGTGTCTTTATTTTAAGAGCAGGTAATAACTAGAGTAAGCTAAATTAGATTGACATGGTAAACCACTTAAAGAATCTCTAGTGTTGTATTTGATTATCTGTTAGATTGACTATTTTGATTTAATAAGCTCTTTAATTCACAGTCACCTCCTAAGGTGAAAACACCACTTGTGGAATTTGTGGAATTGAGTTTTCAGAATGCTCACAGAGTATCATCAGGGACTTGGTCTGCACAGAGCAGATTCACTTTGCTTCAAAAGGGAATTCTCCAGAGGATTTATAAATTATAATTATTACCATAATACTGTGCATAATTTGGCAGAAATGGTGTCTATGTTATGTGGATCCTTTCCTTCTAAGCACAGGCACCTTCCAGGCTTTGTTCAAAAGGGTATTAGGGGGAAAAATTCCCCCTGTTAGGAGCACAGTGAAAGGAAGAGGATCAGGACATTAGCCGCCAGTGTGTCTGGGTGGCCAAGAAGGCCAACAGCATCCTGGCCTGTATCAGGAACAGTGTGGTGAGTAGGACTCGAGGATGTGATCATTCCCCTGTACCGGGGATTGGTGAGTCCCCACCTCGAGGGCTGTGTCCAGTTTTGGGCTCCTTCCCACAAAAAAGACATGGAGGTGCTGGAGTGGGTCCAGAGAAGGGCAACAGAGCTGGTGAGGGGTCTGGAGCACAGGCCTTGTGAGGATCAGCTGAGGGAGCTGGAGGTGTTGAGCCTGGAGAAAAGGAGGCTGAGGGGAAACCTCGCTCACTGCAATTCCCTGAAAGGAGGCTGTATTGATAGGGGGTCGGTCTCTTCTCCCAAGGAAAGGCGATGGGGCAAGAGGAAACGGCCTCAAGTTGCACCAGGTTCGGATGGATATTAGGAAAAATGTTGTCACAGAAGGGGTTATTAAGCCTTGGAATGGGCTGCCAAGGGAAGTGGTTGAGACCCCATCCTGGAGGGATTTAGTAGGTGGATTGATGTGGCTCTTAGTGACAGGGTTTAGTGATGTGGTTTTTTTATCAGAGTTAGGCTGATGGTTGGACTAGATGATCTTAAAGATCCCTTCCAACCTACACAGTTCTATCATTCTAAGGGTGTACACAGCTTTTTCCAACCTGCAAAGTTTCCCATCTCTCTCTAGTGTCAGTGGAACAGTCTATCGTGCTGCAGTAAAAAAACGCTTCCTGCAAGGGCTTTGTTAGTGGCTACCGAGTGCCCAGCCAAAGGTCTGTATAGCCAGGCAGGCGGCACTGCTCGCTTTCTGGCCTAAAACTGGTTTCTTTTCCATCCTTAACATTTTGGTTCCATGTTGCTTTTCTTGATACGTGAGGAACTCAAGGCCTTGCTTCTGCAGAGGTTTCCTGTAGGTAGGTACTCTGCTGAAGATGCTATTTAATACAAGTAGTGTTGCAGTTCTACAGCCTCTCTGCTTTGACTAGTATATGCAGAAAGTGGCTATTTCATGTACCATGTAGGTTTCTGTGCTGCTCTGTGCCTCCTAAATGGAACTTAGTGCTTCCTTGGCATTTGTGGAGCAAAAAAGGTATGTTTTTCTTTCATTCCATAACTCAGATTTGGTATATGGCTGGTTTTTTTTTTTCCTAATCTCCTAGTTCCTACAAGGTGTGAATTGGTATTTCTGAAATCATTAAAATTGTGAGAGGAAATCAATAATTCTGCCTTAGGGTTTCTTTGGAAGTCACGTTGCAGTATTCCAGATGTTTACCAAAGGCAGTGAGGAGAACTCTTCCTGTGCCTTTAATAGCGGGATTTTGATCATTAAAAGCTCTGGAGGAGAATCTGGATTCAGTATTCCACAAGGCTTCTAGTGCACTTCCCAGCCCTTCCATTCATGCTGTAATTTTTTCTCGTCCTTTAGGAGTCTTGTGTGTGATGGGAAAAGAGGCTTGTTGACCAGACTGCTTCAGGTCATGAAGAAGGAACCAGCTGAATCCTCCTTCAGGTGAGTTCACTTTGCACTGGAACGTGCTGGTTTGAACGTGATGACTGGGAAGTCATTTTGGTTTTATACATCTTACAGAAGTTGGAAATGCTTGAAAATTATAAACTATGAAAAGACCTGGCTACAAGGGCAGTGCAGGTGAGGGAGATGCCAAAGATTACATTGAGCCTTGTTCCCAGTAGGGGTAGTGATTTTCTGCAGGCTCAACAGCTTTGAATCCAGCTTCAGAAGGAAATTTGATTTTAAACTGTAGTTGTGATAAAATACTCCCCTTGCTCCAAATTTAAGACCTCATTTCTCGATCTCTCAGGTTTTGGCAAGCAAGGGCAGTTGAAAGTTTCCTGCGAGGCACCACCTCCTATGCAGACCAGATGTTCCTGTTGAAGAGAGGACTCCTGGAGGTAATGAAGTACATGCCAAGCTTCCTCTGTAACATATCTCTGTAGCAACCAAGAAGGATTAATCTGTAATGACTTCTAAAGGGGGTAAAAATGTAGTGTTAAATATTCACTGGGAATAGGGCAATTTTTGAAAAAGTATTTGTGAATTCTGTTTGCAGCAACCAGCATGGGGTGGCCACTTCTGTAACCTGCATCGCTGGGCAGTTAATTTAACAGAAGTCTCAAATTTTTCTGTCATCTAAGAACTAAAACTGCAGATAAATGTTTAAATAGTGATTTTAAACTATCTATGGTGGCCTGCTAGCTTGGCCTAAACTGTGGTGATAATGTGTTTTTCTCCCATGCCAGCATATTCTCTACTGCATTGTTGACAGCGAGTGCAAATCACGAGATGTGCTCCAGAGCTACTTTGACCTTCTGGGAGAATTGATGAAATTCAATATTGATGCGTTCAAGAGATTCAACAAGTACATCAACACGGATGAGAAGGTAAATATTTGTAAAAAGCTGCCTCCAGTGAGTCAAATTTTATCTCTTCTAACCAAAGCTGGCGTTAAAACTCAGGTTCGTTGGCTGGTTTTGGTGGGATTGTTGTTCAATTGATTGAACAAACAATCGATTGATTGATTGATTGGTGGGATTCACAAGTGAACATGAAGGAGTGAACTGCCAGATCACAAGCGTGTTTGTTGCTGCAGATAGTGGTCTTCCTAGAAGCTCTCCCAGCTCTTCTGAGTCGGTAAGTACTGAACTGCCCTGTTCCATGATCAGGTCAGGGCTCAAAGATGGTAGAATGTTTCCTGTGATGTTGCTGGTGTTTGGGTCAAGCTGATAGTTGTGGATGTTGAGACAGGGTCCAAAAAAATCTTTTGCCTGGAGGGCGGTTTCTTGTTGGAGATAACTTAAAATATTAATTAGTATTAGATACTGCAAAAAGACATGGAATCATAGAATGGTTTGGGTTGTAAGGAACCTGAAAGCCCATCCAGTTCTATTCCCCCTGCCCTGGGCAGGGATACCTCCCACCAGACCAGGTTGCTCCAAGCCCCCTCCAACCTGGCCTTGAACCCCCCCAGGGCTGGGGCAGCCACAGCTTCTCTGGGCAACCTGTTCCAGTGGCATACCTTATGTTTGATGTTATTTGAGCTCAGACATTTTCAGAAATCATGGCTGATGTAATTACCTATGAAACTTAATTGTGTGTGTAGATCAAGAATGGGCAGCTCTCTGTGCAAAGTGCTTTTGGTTTTTGTGTTCTTTGTGTCTATAGCATCAACTATAGGAACCTCATGCTCTTGCTTTTGTTACTGTAATTTCTCTGGTTGCTTTTAGTTCTGGCAGTCTTGGAGGAGAATAGAAGCAGAGATGTATTTAAAAGAAAGACGTATTTAATTTTGGGTTTTCTTTTAAATGAATTCACACGGTATAGAGTATCTGTATTTATCCTTTGCGTGTGCTTTCTATTTGTTGATTTACACATTTTTAAAATCTTCTCATTTTTATGAATCCCTGACTCTTCCTCCCCAGCTCTCTCTGCTGTACAGAGTAAGCACAGCTAAACACGGATCTGGAGGAACTAGAGAGGCTAGCAGCCATGCTGTCTCAGCTCCCACTTTCAAAACAAATAGTGTAGGAAATCTTGGTCTCATTGAAGTGACACTGCTTCAAAAGAGCTTCTAGTAGTGCCAGGACTTTGGTGTGCTTCTCTTCATAGTGTTTTTATGGTACTTGCTGTAGGGATGCTTGTACAGTGCCAGTATTGGCTTGGACTGGATGAAGCAGCCCAGGAGTGTGTTGTCTCTTATTTCTATTAGAGAGAGCAATGAGTATTTTGGGTTCAAACTCGTTTCTGAAGAGAAGGGGAAATCATCCATGTCTGTGAAGCCTTATGTTGGTGAAGTGCATTCTGAAAAGGGTATGAAACACTGTTCTGTCAGACGTCAGCCACAAGGATTCATGTAGGATGTATCTTTTTTGTTTGTTTTTTAATGCAACACTAAAAAGTATTTCTCTTTAGTTCCAGATATTTTTAAATCAGATCAACAGTTCATTGGTTGATTCAAACATGCTTGTTCGCTGCATTACGCTGTCCTTGGACCGATTTGAAAATCAGTCTGATGCTAAAGGTAAAGAGTAATAAATGGGGTGGGTGTGTTTGGTAGTGGTAATAGTTATTTTAAGTCTGGGCTTTGTAAATTATGGTTTTGAACAGAAAAATGTCCCCCTACAGGTTTGTTGCTACAGCCTGAGCACCAGTTGTAATGCCATATTGCTTGGATCAATGTTTCTGAACCTTAAGCAGCTGATGACTGTCTTTTTCCTCTTGCTGCAGTTGCAGAAGTCCTGTCAGAATGCCGCCTGTTATCATACATGTCCCAGATGTCCATGAGAATGTCCTTTCTTTTCCGTCTCATCAATATTATTCATGTACAGACGCTTACACAGGTAAAGAGCTGACAGTAACTTTGCAGTTCCCTTGCTGATGGTGTGTAGTAATGAACTGGGCTGGGAGCGGGGAGGAACCTGGTTTCTCTTGAGGACCCCTTTGTCACTTCTTGATACATGTTACCTGCATGCATACCATGAGCAGGTTTTGTAAGGATGTATACAACCAATGTGTCTCTTTTTTTTTTTTTTTTTTGTTGTTTGGCCTCCTGTGTAATTTTGACTTTTAGGAAAACGTCAGTTGTTTGAACACCAGTTTAGTTATCCTAATGCTGGCCCGAAGGAAAGAAAAGCTCCCTTTTTATCTGCGCACTTTGCAACAGATGGAATATACAGAAAAATATCCGGGCTTCATCCTGAACAACTTCCACAGTCTCCTGCGATTCTGGCAGCAGCATTACCTCAACAAGGATAAAGACAGCACCTGCTTAGAAAATGTATGTAAACCTCTTACCATAGCAAGAATGGATCACAGCAATATCTGCCCCTGGTCACCTAGCAAAAAAGGGAAGTGAGAGGTGAAGGGGGAAAAAAGGGAACGAGTTCTGCCCCCAGTGTAACTTTCTGTACTGCTTCTCACACCCTCTTACCCAGCTAGGGCTCTTTATGAGCACTCAGACTGCCTCAAGGCCGATGCTGGGTTTTCCTTGCAAATAACACCTTAGTTCTGGTGGTATTATAAATAACACCTCTGGCATCCAGAAGAGACTTGGCAGTGCTGAGTGGGTTTGGGATGGCCAGCCCTGCATGAGGGTATGGAGACAGGACAGAATCCAGCTCCCAGGCTGGTTAGTACCTTAACCAGACTGTCCACTCTCTCCTTGGCCTGGCAAATGCTGTAGAAGTATCTGGTGTAGCGGATAGAAGACCAGGCAGCTGCCCTGTGGAAAACAGCCCACAAGCTTCCATTCCAGAGCTTGGGCACTGAGAAGAGGAAGAAATAAGCTGTGACAAGAAGGTGACTCCCTTGTATATGCTCTGGAAGGCTCAAGTGATGCTGCAGAGGTTTCTTCCTTGATTTTTCAGTGCTTTTGGTTGCTGCTTTAACAGATTCTTAATGTGTTCATGGAAAAGCTGTTTTCTGAAGTGTGTGTCCCCACAGCTGTGATGTAAGCAAGGTGCAGGCAGATGTAAGCAGGGGCAGGATTAGGTCTTGGAGATAGTTAAAATGAAGAGCTTCAGTTCCCCAGAAAGGAGAAGTGCGATGGAGGGAAACCATGTGGGAAGGAGAAGCTGCAGCAAATGGTGCAGACATGTCATACTTTTCTCTCAGCCTTATTTGGGGCAGTAGGTTTGGGTCCCTGCTGGGCTGAGACCTGGGGGGTGACAGGATGATGTGTGGCCTGCAGCACCTGGCTGCTGTGTGACAACATCCGTGCTGTGGTCTGACCGTGGCAAGAGGCTGCTGAGACCAATGCCCAATGCTGGGCATTTTGGGGCCACATTGAGCTGTGCACAAACGTTGTAGTGCTGCTTGTGTCTTGAGCCACTGCTGGGGTGGAAATAGTTAGTTGTCTAGTGTGTAAAGTCTTTGTGTAATCGAGGTGGTGAAGGGCTACCATAGAGGTCTTTTGGCCTTCAGAGAATGATGCAGGAGGGATGCAAGCAGGAAGGGTGTATGTCTCTGTGCCTTCCCTCTGAGTAGGAGCTACTGCCAGCATTGGCTTGATCTGTAGCACCACAGCATCCTGGTTTATGTTTGGAGAGCAAAGGAGAAGTTTGGGCTTGTGTGCGTGTCCTGGTCATGGGCAGTCCTGGTGGTCATCCCATGCTGCTCTTAGGGTTATAATTGCCACAGGTGCTGGTAGCCCCTGCCTGCAGCAGGAGGCAAGTTGTAAGACATGCCATGGGTTCAGTATAGAATCATAGAATGTTTTGGGTTGGAAGGGACCTACAGGTCCCTGGGATGTTAGTGGCCCCAGAGCTGGAGGGCAGCCCTGCGGGGGGGTGTCCCCAGAGTGGGGCAGAGGGGCAGAATCCCCCTCTTTGCCCTGCTGGCCTGGGATGTGGGGGGCTTTCTGGGCTGCGAGGGCTGGCTTGTGTTGAGCATCTCATCCACCAACACCCCCAGGTCATTCCCAGGGCTGCTCTCCAGCCATTCTCTGCCCAGCCTGTATTTGATTGCCATGACCCATGTGCAGGGCCTTGCACTTGGCTTGGTTGAACTTCCCAAGGTTTGCACAGACCCACCTCTCCAGCCTGTCCAGGTCCCTCTGGGGGTGCATCCACCCCTCCTGCTCCACAGCCCAGGGCGGATGGACAGTCGGGGGTATCAGAACTGTGGAACTGTGGGGCTGGGGGAGCTGGGTTGGACAGAAGGCGATTTTCAGTTCTCTCTGCTGAACGCCTTTGGGATGTGTGTTCTGGTACATGTTGGTGCTTGTGGACCATGCTAACCATCCTCTTCCTCTCTTCACACAGAGCTCATGTATTAGTTTTACCTACTGGAAAGAGACTGTATCTATACTGCTCAGTCCAGACCGGACATCCCCCTGTGCCATAGTTAGCTACATCGATGAGGCTTATATGGACATTGACAGAGACTTTTCCGAGGAGTAATTCTTCACTCTGGCTTCCAATGGACAGCGCTTGGAGGGTACCTCGCAGCCCGTGGATTTTCAGGGATACGCTGTGTAGTGTGTGTGTGTGTGTGTGTGTGTGTGTGTGTGTGCAGCTTGGAAACTGTGGACCGTTACTGCATTGTCAAAACCCCAGCCCCCTCCCACTCCCCCATCTCTGATCTCTGATGGATGAGACTTTGAGAGCTCTCTGGGCAATGCATTCAGGGATGTATCTCCCGGTCCAAGGGGGCTGGCCAGTGATGGTTTTTTGCTGACAGAGGAGGATACTCTATGTGCCAATTTCGTTGTGGCTGTTTTTCATGGCTACCAGATTAGCAATTCAAAAAGCACAGAAATCACCCTCCAAATGTGAGGTCTGAGGAGCTGGTTTGACGGGGAGGTGGCCCACCACACCAGCCACCTGCAGAGCCAGCAGGAGGACTCCCTGCAGGTGGAATTCTTCTGTTGGGGTTTGGAATTGGGGGTTTGGGGTTGATCGGAGTGTGAGTGTGTGTGTGTGTGTGCACATGTGTGTGTGCTTTCAATTCCTGAGAGCCCCAGCTCCTGTCACCTCTTCACCACCTACTTTTTGGATCATTTGGTACTAAATCTGTCTGTCTGTGCACTAGGAGAGAGCTTCTGCTCCTGCAGATCCTTCCCACCCCAAGGCATTTTATGTCGCTGCAGAGAACAGAGACGTTTCAGCAGGGGTGGGATTGCAAAGGGGCTGGCTTTTTCACGGAGCAGTAGCATTAAAATGTACTAATTCTTTTTTTTCAACTTGCAGCTTGTCCCTTCTTGGGTAACTAATCTGGTTTTAAAATCATTTTCAGGACCATTGCTCTTGATGCTAACCTGCTATGCCTGGAGTCTCCTGTCAGTCTCTGCTTTCAGTCTTTAATATCAACACACACATTAATCTTGAAGTGCAATATTTACTGGAGATATCAGGTTTTTGTTTATTTTCCTGGATCTATTTTAATCACCATGTGTTAAACGCTAGGAATAAACACTCCTGGTTGAAAGGAACTTTGTAGGATATCGTTGGGAAATGGGGAATGGGGTTTTGGCACTCCTGATCACCAAACCTGCGTTGCTTCAAGACGGTCAGATTCCCAGGAATCAAATCCAGCCTGAAGTCCTGAGTCACTGCATTTAAGTCAAAAAATGCATGTCTTGCAGCTCCAGCTAAAAGAAATCGGTTTTCTTTGAAACATGCATCTGAATTTTTTTTATGTTTTCTTAACTTATTTGATGAGATGACTTGACTTGGGCTCTGCCCTGGCTCTGGAGAGGGCCCAGGGGTGAGATGTCCCAGTGGCATTTTGTCTCTAATCTTTGCCAGCAGAATGACACCCGCTCTGAGGGTCCCTCCCCTGGGGCCTGGATGAGTGGATGAGGCTTCCAGACCCAGCTGCAGGAGTTGCTCTCTAGAAGTCACCCTTTCTCCTCTTGCTGATCTCATACTTGGGTGTCCTGTTGTGGATTTGCAGTCAGCCCTTTGCTTGCGGGATGGTCAGAGTTTCTGTGCAGACCTGGAGCCTCACATAAGCTCCTTGGGACCCTTGTGTCCCTCCTGGGCTTATCACATCTGTGCCCCACTCCTGTGACATCCCCTGTGGGTGGCATCCCCTGTGTCAGGGAGCTCCTTGTTGAGCAGCTGCAACTCTGTTCTTCATCAGGTCACCTCCACCTGCCCCCTCCCTCCCCTCAGCTAATTTCTTTCTCATCTGTACTTTTTTTTTTTTTTTTTTTTGCTCTTGGGTATTTGTGGTTTTGGTGTATCTTTGTTTCTTCTTATCTGTAATAGATGTACACTTAAAAATAAATGCTTCAAATTAAAAAGGCTTTTAAGTTAAGGGATACCTTTTCCATAGTCTAATTGGTGCATCCAGTGGTTGCTGCTACAAACCCACAGAGTCTCATTTACATCTCTTATTTGTGTCACGTGCTGGTGGGGCTGAGCTGCCCTGGCACCAGCTTTTTCTCCTGCCTCATGGCTTCCCTTTTCTCCAGCCTGGGACCAGAGGACCTTCTGGGTCCTGGCCTGGCTTTGCTTTGGCCCAGTTGGCCCTGGCTGGGGAGAAGGGCGCAGGGAAGAAACTCCAGCAAAGGCCAAGGCTGTGCCTACATGCAGGGAGAGTCACAGGCAGATACTAACTGGGGGCCACCTCTGTCTGTGGCAGGTGCCTCCGGACTCTCATTTTGAGAGGGACCAGACACCTCTCTCCTTCATCCTTGTTTTGTCTTATTTAGGGAGAGGGTGGGGAGAAAGGGTCCTATGTGGTGCTGGGGGATTGGGGGGGGCTTCGGCAGAGGGCTGTGGGGGGGAAACCCCTGTCACTAACCAGTACTTCTGGAACTCTGCACTATCCCCATGGATTGCTGAGGTTTGTGCTGCCCAGATTAATGCCAATTTACTAACTGCAAATAAACGTATTAAATGGAAACTATTAAAGAAATCTATTTTAAAGAGACAAGTGGAGGTGTCTTTCTTTGCAGTCCCTTTGCCAAGGCTGGAACCCTCTCTCCCTCTGCCCTGCAGGTGTGGAGGGGGGAGATATTTACATTCTCCCCAGGAGTATTAGTTTTGCTGAAACCCGTTGTGTCCTCACCCATCACCTGAGAGGGCCCTGGAGTGTTTTGGTGGGATTGGAGCTTCTCCCTGATGAGGAAAGGCTGAGAGAGCTGGGACTCTTTAGCCTGGAGAAGAGAAGGCTGAGGGGAGACCTTATTAATGCTGACAAGTATCTGAAGGGTGGGTTGAAAGAAGAGGGAGCCAGACACTTCAGTGGTTGCCAGTGAGAGGACAAGGGCTAACGTGTATAAATTGGAACAGAGGAGGTTCCACTCAAATATGAGGAAAAAAACTGCTTCCCAGTGTGGGTGAG
>BJBW01003396.1:103676-187831 GCA_004320125.1 Scolopax mira
ATCTCTATGGTCCCTTCCAACTCTAAAAATTCAGTGAAGGGAGGAGAAAAGGGCTCTTAACCCTGGAGCGAGGCAGGAAGAAGGGAGGGCTGTGTCTCTTTCCTGCCTGTGACTCACAAGATGTCCCCAAAACCTCAGATTTACCCCCCCAAGTCTCCTGCAGCAGAGCCCAAGGCCCTGGTTACCCTGTGACAGACACAATGGAGCAAGTCCTGGCACAGCTACGTTTATTTACATGGTTCAAAGCTGGTGGTGGCTGTTGCAGCCATTTCCCTCCAGGCTACAGCAGGTGCCTGGGGACAGAACAGGGTGGGACAGGGCTTCCACTACTCGTGCTGGCAAAAGAAAAACCCCCCAAAAAGGGGCTTTGGTGAGATCCTGGACCTGGAGGCAGGGAGGACTCTGCCAGAGCAGGCTGTGGATTGGGGAAAGGGTCTTACCTTGGAGGTGATGACCTCCCTGGTGCGGGCGCGCAGCTTGTTGACCTGCGTCTCGGCGATGTCGGCACGTTCCTCGGCATCATCAAGCTCATGCTGCACCTTGCGGTACTTCACCAGGTTGGAGTTGGCCTGCTGCTCCTGGAGGGGGGGAGGGAAAGGGGTGCATGGGGCACAGCTGGGCCACCAGGCTCCCTATGCTGGCTTGTGGTCCACAAGGCCATCCTGAGCCACTCCCAGGAAGGACAGCTCTCTCCTTCATCCCAGCAGAAGAGCTGCAGTGGGACAGGTACTTACTGCCTCCTCAAACTGGCGTTTGTAGCTCTTGACCTTGCTCTGCAGCTTGTCAATCAGGTCCTGCATCCGTGTCAGGTTCTTCCGATCTTCCTCGGCCTGCAAGAGCCCCATTAGCAGGACCCCACCAGAGCCCTCACAGCTCAGGCTCTGACTGCCCCATATTCAGGTGTCCTAGTGATGCCAGGGCCCTTCACACAGACAGCACCAACCCAGCCCCACATCCCCTGGTCCCCCACCAAGCTTAGGAGATGCCATGAAAGAAGCAAGACAGAGACACAGGTGGTGGACATTGGGAGAGGTAGAAGCCCATCCTGCCCTTGTCGGTCCCAGCACAAGCCAGGCTGGAATGTTGGATAACAGAAGGTTCTGAGCATAGGAAGAGATGGGCCAAGTCCTGCTGGGCTTGGTGCTGCGTACCTGGTAGCTCATCTCCTTGATCCTGCGCTCATACTTGCGAATGCCCTTCTGGGCTTCAGCCATCTTCTTCTGCTCCGAATCCAGCTCTCCCTCCAGTTCCCGCACCTGCAGGTGGAGAGAGGCCACCTCAGCACCCTCCTCCCAACCACCAGCCCCAGCAGAGCTCAAATCCCTTTCCCTATCTCAAAGTAGCCACAGACAAGGCTAAGCCACCCCAAGCAAAGGCATGGAGCTGGCCCCGAGCCTGTAGGTCCTCAGAGAGTGCCCCTCGCTGCCCATGGTCCCCCTGTGTCCCAACCTGGCCTCAGAGGGATGGGGCAGTGCCAGTGCCCTGCAGAGCCTGGTGCCACAGGGGCTGGGACAGTGCCAGGAGCTTGGCTTCTGGGTGGCACAGCCAGGGATCTGCCCCTGCCAGCTCACCCTGGCCTCCAGCTTCTGTATTTGCTTCTTGCCCCCCTTGAGAGCAATCTGCTCCGCTTCGTCCAGGCGCATCTGCAGGTCCTTGATGGTCTGCTCCATGTTCTTCTTCATCCGCTCCAGGTGCGCACTCGTGTCCTGCTCCTTCTTCAGCTCCTCTGCCATCATGGCAGCCTGCAAGGCCAAGAACACAGAGGAATCACCACAAGTTCAGCCAGCCTTGCCAGACACAGGGGCTCAATGGAGAAGCTCTGAGAACCTCCTCTCTCCTCCCACCCACCAGCCCCAGAGGCTTCAGAGCATCCTTGCCCAACCATACAGCACCATCCCAACCATGCTCTTACATCCGTGATGGCCTTCTTTGCCTTCTCCTCGGCATTGCGGCACTCCTGCACTGCATCTTCTACCTCACTGCTCAACTGGGAGATGTCTGTCTCCAGCTTCTTCTTCTGGTTGATCAGGCCTGTGTTCTGCAGACAGAGCAGGGCAGTGCCACAGGGACTGGCCCTTCACCATGGTCACAGACCCTCCAGGGCCAGCAGGGACCCAGGATCTGGTGGTCCCTCACCTGGGAGTGGAGCAGGTTGACCCTCTCAGTGGCCTCCAGCAGCTCCTGCTCCGCCAGTTTCCTGCTCCTCTCTGCCTGCTCCAGCGCTGCCCTCAGCTCCTCCACCTCCGCCAGCAGCAGGTTGTTGCGGCGCTCGAGGGCAGCCGCCTGCTCCTTCAGGTCATCGTTGTGGCGTTGAGTGTCATCCAACTCGATTTGCAGGTCCTGCAGGGCAGCACAGGATCAATGGGGACAAGAGTGAGAGCCAGGGCTGGTAGCGGGGACAGCACCGAGCCCGTCCCACCCATGGCCACCCAACCTTGATCTGGGCCTGGAGCTGGCGACCCAGTTTCTGGAACTCGGCAGCCTGGCGGTTGGCGTGACTCAGCTGGATCTCCATCTCATTCAGGTCTCCCTCCATCTTCTTCTTCAGACGGACAGCCTCATTCTTGGCCCGGGCCTCTGCATCCAGCGTGGCCTGCATGGAGTCCATGGCACGCTGGTGGTTGCGCCTGCAGGAGGGATGATGTAATCAGCCCCATCCACCTGGGGACACCCGTTCTGGGGCAGCCCTGTCAGGACCATGGTGCCAGCTCAGCCCCCACAACGATGACCCAGTCTGTCCTCTCTCAGCACACACCTCAGGTTCTCAAATTCCTCATCCTTCTCTGCCAGCTTCCTGTCTATATCAGCCTTGATCTGGTTCAGCTCCAGCTGGATGCGCAGTGTCTTGCTCTCCTCGTGCTCCAGGGCTCCCTAGAGACAGTAGCAGTCATGAGAAGGTGGCCCCAGGCGACAACAGACCTCCCCAGCCACCCATCCCAGCCTGGCCTTTCCCCCCAGACCAGATTTATGGGGAGCAGGGCAGGTGGAGCCACCCCAGAGCACTGCTGGGGTTTCACAACCCCACTTAGGCCTGGGTCACTCCTACAGCACTGTTTGACCAGGGTGGGATGGGGGGTCCTGAGGGCAGTGGGCATGTGTATGCATTGGTGGGAAAGAAGGACCCACCTCAGCCTCTTCCAGAGCTGCTTGGATATCGCTCTTCTCACTCTCCAGGGCTTTCTTCAGTTTCTCCAGCTCATGGATCGTTTTGCCACTCATACTGATCTGGTCAGTCAGATCAGCAATTTCCTCTGCCAGGATCAGAAGGGCATTCGGTCAGGACAGGGTCTGCAGAGCCAGCCCCATGCAGATGACATTCCCTTCCCTTTGCCCAGTCTTGGCCCATGTCCCCCTGGCCCCTTAGATTGCAGCCAAGGTTGTGCTTGGGGAAGATGCACCAGCCCTTGCTGCTGGGCCCTGAGTGCTCTCCTGTGCCCTGGTGGCCCTCCCACTACACGGCTGAGGACAAGGGTGCCATGGGTTGCCCATGAGAGCAGGGCCCGGGGCAGAGAGGCCAAGGGGAGAGCTTGAGGCTTGTCCTACCCTGCAGGTTTTTGTTCTCTCTCTTGAGGGTTTCCAGGTTGTCCAGGGACTCTTCATAGGCATTCTTGAGCTTGAAAAGCTCCGTGCTTAGGCTGCGTGACTCCTTCTGTGATGCCTCCAGCTCCGCCTGGGTCTCTTCATACTTCTGCTTCCACTCTGCCAGGATCCTGTCAAAGTTCCGCTGCTTCTTGTCCAGAGCAGCACAGGCTGAGTTGGCACGCTCCAGGTCCACCGAGAGGTCCTCAATCTCTGTCTGCAGTCGGTGCTTGGTCTTTTCCAGTGAGGAGCACTTGGCATGGGCAGCCTCCACTGCCTCCTCCGCCTCCTGCAGCCGGATGGCCAGCTTCTTCCTGTTGATGACGCCAAGGGATGAGGACTCCCAGCCCAAGTATCATAACACCTCACTCCTCTATAAGGAGAGGAGGCCACAGCCTGACCAAGCAGCCCCAAGTTCATACAGGAGGATACAGTCTCACCCTGGGGTTTGGGAAAATCCCATCCTTGAATGGAAACTTGCAACCTGCAATGAACAGACTGTTGCCATGAGACTCACTTGGCTTCCTCCAGCTCCTCTGTCCTCTGGATGGCATCTGTCTCATACTTGGTCCTCCACTGGGCTACTTCTGCATTGGCCTTGGACAAGTTCCTCTGGAGCTCACTCTTGGCCTCCACCTCCTCCTCATACTGCTCCCGCAGCAGGTCACAGTCATGCCGGGAGGCTTGCAGGGCATGGGCCAAGGCATTTTTGCTCTGAGGAAGGAAAAACTCATGAGAGGACCAGTTGGACCCAGGCCAGCAGCCATGGAGCCAGGATCAGTGGCAGCAGGAGGGAACTTCTGTTTTTCACAGCCTTAGAGCTGCTTTTGGGGGTCCTGTGTGCAGGGAATGTCCCACTTCCCCAGGCCAAGAATCTGGGCCACTGCTTTAGCAGGACACTTCCTATTCCCCGAGATCTGCATCACTCAGAGATCAGCCATGCCCTAGAAGCCACACCTTGGTCTCTTCCTCCAGCTGCCTCTTCAGTTCCTCAATATTCTGGGTGAACGAGGTCTTGCCACGGCTCAGCTGATTGATGAAGGACTCCTTCTCCTCCAGCAGCCGACTCAGTTCCCCTGGGTTCAAACAGAGCCAAACCAGCTACTTTAGGGCCTAAATGCTGTGATCTGCATTAGCCCACACCCTCCACAGCCAGTGGCCTTCAGCTGCATGGAGACCTCCAGCAATCCCAGGCAAATCAGGGCCCATAGGCAGAAGTGAACACCAGCAGCTGAAGGTGAAGAAGGTGAAGAAACATCTGGGAACCCCTCTTTGTGATGCCTGAGATCACAGCAAATCTCCCAGCACAACCAACATCACCACAGAGGTCCTCTTCCTATACAGCACCTGTATAGGAATATATATACACCTGTATAGGTGCTGTATATGGCCTGATTGAAGGCATGGCACAGACATCCCACTTCACTCCACTCCACTCCACTCCAGATGGAGTTCCTGCTCATGTTTTTTTGGTCCACAGGAGAAGCAGGACAACCTGCCTGGCTGAACCACAGCTGTCCCACAACACCTACCGTTCTCGGTCTGCAGCCTGCCCCGCTGCGTGCTCACATCAGTCAGTTGTCGCTGCAGCTCATCCACTTTGGACTTGGCCTCGCTCAGCTGGTCCTCGTAGGTGCGACACAGCTTCTCAGCGTTGGCCTATAGGCATCAAGCAAAGCTTTTGTGAGACCCAGCACTGCCCAGAGAGCACCATTGTCCCCGGAGGTGCTCAGTGAGGGCTCATTAAGGGCAATGGAGCTGGTGAGTGGTCTAGAACACAAGTCTTGTGAGGAGCAGCTGAGGGAACTGGGGGTGTTCAGCCTGGAGAAAAGGAGGCTGAGGGGAGACCTTCTTGCTCTCTGCAGCTCCCTGAAAGGAGGGTGTAGCCAGAGGGGGTCAGTCTCTTCTCCCAAGAAACAGGCAATGGGACTAGAAGAAATGGCCTCAAGTTGCACCAGGGCAGGTTTAGGATGGCTATTAGGAAAAATTTCTTCACTGAAAGGGGATGTCAAGCCTTGGAACAGGCTGCTCAGGAAAGTGGTTAAGGCACCATCCCTGGAGGTATTTAAAAGCCAGGCAGATGTACTGAGGGACACAATTTAGTGATGGTTTTCATCAGTGTTGGGTTGATGGTTGGATTTGATGATCTGAAAGTTCCCTTTCAATCTGGACAATTCTCTGATTCTACATCCCTCAAACCAGGACACTGCATCACCCTGAGACCTCGCTGCCCTGCTCAGCTGATCCCACATGCACACAGGGCAGGAGCCTTCCTGACCTTTTGTGTATCTATCTGCTAATCGAAGAGTGGCTCTCTGTGGTCACTCTTCCAGGAAATGTCTTCCCAGATCCTCCATATTTGACTAGGACAAGCAAAGCCTCCTGCAGCAGTGCCATAGTGACATAGGGACAAGAAAAAGAGGGAGTTTGCCATGGCAAAGAGCAGCCTAAGTCAACATCCCATGGACATGGCTGTGGTGAACACACTGCAACCAGTTACACTGATGTTCACAGAAGAGTTGAACCAGCTGTACAGAACCAGTGCTCACCTTGTTCTTGGTAAGATATTCAATGTTGGATGTTAGGTCGTCCACCTCCATCTTCATCTCACTCTTTTCCTTCTCCAGCTTCTGCTTGACGCGCTGCAGGTTGTCAATCTGCTCGCTCAGCTCCGCTACGCTGTCTGCGTGCTTCTTCCTCAGGGCAGCTGCTGTGGACTCGTGCTGCAGGGTCGCCTCCTCCAGGTCCCGCCGCAGCTTCAGGAACTCCGCTTCCCTCTTCTTGTTCATCTCCAGCTGTGTGGCCGTCGCCCCACCGGCCTCCTCCAGCCGTTCGCTCAGTTCCTCCAGCTCCCGTGACACCTCTGCCCTCTGCTTCTCCACCTTGGCTCTGGCAGCACGCTCAGCCTCCAGCTCCTCCTCCAGCTCCTCAATGCGGGCCTGGCAAAGATACAGTAAGGCAGAAAACTGGTCAAGCTCCAGCATCTTTGCACCCCATGACAGAGCAAGGTGTCTCCTTGGATGCTGAGGAGCAACAAGCCACCAGCCTGGAGCAAATACTTGGGCTGTTTTGGGGTTCTCTGAGGCAGGCATGTCTGGTGCTCCACGGTAGATTTTTTGCAGAGCTTCTGCTCTCCTCTGACCTTGCCACCTGGACCCAGGCTGATACCAGCCTCCCCTTGGTGAGAAGCCACCACGCAAACAGCCTGAAAACAGACTGAACCTTGGAACCTTCTCTGTTTGGAAGAAGCCCAACATACTAGATTTAGATCTTCAGTTTGGGCACTGGATTTAAGATCTTAGACTGGAAAGTATTATATCCTAGAAGCTGTTCCTCATGAGGGTGCTAGTGTTCACCTCAATAGTTCATTCCTTAATGTTCAGTCCACCGCATTTTGGCAGAGGGTTTCACTTCTGCTAACAATGACAAATTTTTTCATCCCTCATTGGCCAAGAAGATGCCCCTGTGCTCAGAGAGGGGCTGGCCCATACAGATCCTCCAACACACTACATCTGATGGAAATTTAGGACTCCTGGGCTGTGAGAACAGCTGTTCCCATCATACCTGTAGCTCCTTGATCTTCTTCTGCAGCTGGGCCTCAGTCACTTGCCCATCCTCAATCCTTGAATTCAGTTGACTCATTTCAAAGTCTTTCCTGAACAGAAAGAAAGCAAAGCCTTTGGTCAGACAAATGCTGTCCTCCGGTTTCTGAAGATGATTCCCTGCACCCAGGGGACAAACAAACCAACCCATACAAGAAAGGGGCTGCAGGAGTAAGAAACAGAGCATAGACTGCTCTGAGTGAGGTTCTATATGGACTCCTGCTCAGAGGTTTTCCCTGTGAGACCCTTAGGTGATGTTCTCTGGTTCCCCAATGAGAATGGGATGTGAGTGATGAAGTCTGTACTTGTAGCTGACATCCCAGCTCCATGTTAGGATCCCACCAGGCAACTCTTTCCTCCCTGACCCCACGTACAGAGGAAGCTCAATAGCGCCCTGATCTATTCGTCAGTGCAGCTGACCAGCTCTTCAGCATCTCTGCACAGTAGCCAGGGAAACCAAGCCCTCATTTGGCCTGGACTGATCTTACCAGTAGTGCTCAAAGTCACACCCCACTAACGCCTGCAGAGGCCACATGTTCACTTGATTTAGAGGTAGGCACTGTCCTAGCACAGTAAGGACACAGCCCAGGAACATATCACACACTTTTTGAGTTTCTCCTCCAGCTGCTGTTTGTCATTCTCCAGATCCATTATAGACTCTTGTGTCAACTTCAGGTCTCCTTCAAGCTTCCTCTTTGCTCTTTCCAGGTCCATGCGGACTTTCTTCTCTTGTTCAAGAGAGCTTTCCAGCTGGAGAATGAAAGGAGACAGGCTAGTGAGGGAAAGGACCCTCCATAGCCCAAACCTTCCCCATGTCCATTGCCGTGGGAACTTCACACAGTCCAACAACTCTGGATAGAGTTGTTGCCTAGTTGGTCTCCAGTCCCATTCCCTCAGCCCAGAATTGTTCTCCATGGGGTAGTATAGACCACCTCTTCATTCAGGGGCAGTTTGTCAGTAGAGTTATTCATTAACTGGCCATAATAAATGGGAAGCTGATAACAATCCCACCCTCCAGATAATGCTCAGGGGCAGCCTTTGGGCTTGTCCCTGTTCCAGACTTCTCTCACTTCACTGTCACTGGCCTATGGACTCACATCATCCACTTGCTGCTCCAGTTTGACCTTGGCTTTAGTGAGTGTGTTGACCTTGTCTTCCTCAGCCTGCAGGTCATCCAGAGCCTGCTGATGGGCCTCTTGTAGTGCTTTCTTCTCTTTTGTCAGCTTGGCAATGACCTCATCCAGAGCAGCCATCTCTTCTATCAGGTTTTTAACCTAGATCCGTTAATTAAGAGCATCTTCTCAGGAACAGGGGAAGCAAAGCTAATACAGTAGCCTGACCCATGAAAGGCAGGAGTCCATGCCAGCCCCCTCCCTTTGGCCAGGGTGGTTCCACCTGGCCACAAGCAAGACAGCTTGCTAATGTCCTAAATCACTTGCCGTTGCACAGAACCTTTTGCCCATACCAGTCCTGTGCCATGAGGCAGGACACTAGAGGGTTTGGCCTCTCCCACATGTTTTTGCACTCTGCCTTGCCCCAGCTCCCACACACCAGCAGCCTTGTCCCTGACGTTTCTCTTTGGTGCCACCACAAGCACTCGAGGCTCCTGGGCAATGAGGATGTACTCTACAGGAAGGGTCAGTTACCTTGTTCTCAGTGGCATGCTTCTCCTTCTCCACCTTGGCCAGCGTGATCTCTAGGTCATCAATGTCCTTCTTCAGCTCTGCACATTCATCCTCCAGCTTGCGTCTCTTGGCGGTGAGATCTGAGTTCATCTCCTCCTCATCCTCCAGACGCTCCGTCAGCTCCTTCACCTTGGCCTCCAGCTGGATCTTGGACTTGATCAGCAGGTCGCAGCGTTCCTCTGCATCTGCCAGATTGTCTTGCTCCTGGGGCAGGCACAGGAGAGCTGGTGCTCATCCAACTGCCCCAAGAGCATCCCAGCAGGCTCTCAGCCATGCTACACTGGCCCAGAGCTGGAGCTCTTCTTGTGGAAAGAGAAGAGCAAGCCAAGGTGCTTGGGTGCACAAAAGCTCCAGTCACTGCCCTTTTTCAAATAACACTAACCAGGGCATAAGAGCTAACTGCAATTAAATTTTCCAGAGGAAGGAAACACTGGACTGGCACTTCCTTGTACAGAAATGGCACAGATCAGCTGGAGCTTGGCAAGCAAACATTCCCACCTTTCCCCCTCCAATGTGAGGAGATCACTCTTTCCCATTGCTTCAGGTTTGCACTGACTCTAACATCGCAATTCAAACAGACCGCGGCAATGAGGGGGTCTCAGAACTGGAAGAGGCTGAAGGAGGGATCTATCATGTTCTGCTCCTTCATCCACCCACGGACTCTGCACTATGTTTACACATCCAGAGAGAGTGAAGCACTCACTGCCTGCAGCTGGAGAGCCAGGTCATTCTTCTCCTGGATCATGGAGACCTGTTTCTCTTCCAGTTCCTTTCTCTTAGCCTCAGACTTCTCCAGAGCCTCCTTCAGCTTCTGGAACTCCTCCTTCAGGTTGGACATTTCCTTCTCAGTCTGAGCAGACTTGAGTAAAGGCTTGATCTTGAAGAACAGCTTCATCCAGGACCAATTCTTGACAGCATTGAAAGCCCGGATATTCCACTGAATGGTATAGAGGGCTTCCCTGGAAGAATAGAAGCACAGCACCATCATGGGTGTTGATTCCCCACCTCCCATCCTCACCACAGCAGAGACCTGCTTTTGCAGGCCTGGACATGGCTCTGTTCTCCACCAGGAGGGAAGATGGCAGTAGGTTGAATGTGTGGCCTGGCTGTCAGGTCTTATCACTCTACATCCCTCTGAATCATGTGGAAACCAAATGCTTCACTCACCTAGGTACTCTGACCTTCCCTACCAGCATATGGCAGAGTTCTTACAGATCTGCCTCCATCCCTTCAGGACAGGGCCTTACCCAACCACTGCTAGCCATAGGCAAGCCCCACAGGTCAAACCTATTGAAATGTGCAGAAGGAACAAGGATAGATGCTCACAAAGTTCTGCTTCCCCCCACAACTCTACCTCCTGCTGATGATCCTCTGATACTCAATGCGCATGAGGTGCCCGCGGATTCTGGCCTGGAGCATGGTCAGGATCTTGGCCAGACGCTCATCTCGCATCTCTTCCAGCAATCCCAGCAAACCAGCCTTGAAAAATACCTGCAGGCAAGAGAGTGAGAATAGAGTCAACACCAGAGAGGACAGAGGGCTCAGGACTAGCATAACCTGTCAGAGAGACCTGGGCCCAAAGCAGGGATACACAGAGCAGTGAGGGCCACATGCTGAAGGTTTAGGTGTCCTCCCTGGACAGGCACACACTCACACTCTGCATTGGTTGGGGGAACACCCACGTCAAATCTCCCTGCCCTGCACATCCCCTCACACCTCCAGCTGTGTTGGGTGGTGCGAGATCAGGCAGCAGTGACCTTCTTCTCAGACCTGTTTCTTTCCAACCTGCTTCTTCCTCTGCCCTCCTCAATCCCTTCAAGGACCACACTCAGCCTGCAGAATGCAGGGCTTCAGCAGGGCAGTGGCCAGGCAGAGAGCAAGCTGGGCACAGAGAGCAAGCTGGGCAGAGAGAGCAAGCTGGGATTACAGAGAAACAGAAGAGGCAGTGTCGCTCTCCTGAGGACCAGCTGCCTGGTCTCACCTTGGTATGACCAAACTTGTACTGCGAGTGGTCCAGTTCCAAGGAGCTCAGCAGCTTCTCTGTGGCCTTTCTGCTGTCCACAAACTTGTCATCTGGAATAGCTGCTGGATTCAGGATACGGTAGCTGCAGGGACAAAGCAGAGGGAGGACATGCAAGAGAACTCCAGCGCAGAGTTGATGGCTCCATCATCATACCTGTACCCTAGTCATGCCAGTTCCCCCTGGAAGCACGTTGGACAGCACAGGCTGGACCAATATGTGAATCAGGAGCTCCAGGGCACAGTATGGGCTCTTCTGTAGAGCAGACACCAGGAAACCCTGCCAGATCTTAGTCCCTGAACACAAGGAAGACTGTGACGCCGTGCCTGGTCAGGCCCAGGCCAAGCAGGGTAGATGGGGTCAGCCTGGAGAATTGTAAGGATTCCATCCCTGGAAGTGTTCAAGACCAGGCTTTGGGGCTTTGAGCAACCTGGTCTAGTGGGAGGTGTTGAATTTTTAAGGTGACCTTGAAGGTCAATTCCAACCCAAAACATTCTATGGTTCTATGATACCAAGGGCAGAGAGAAATCTGAGCCAGGATTGCCAGACCTGGTGGCCTTGCCGCCATCCATCTGCACCGGCCCCGCATTCAGTATCTCAAACATCACTAGCCCTGCTGTCTGGCACCAAACTACCCATGTCTGGCATCAGAGGGCCAGCAGCAGAGCTATCCTGAACTGTGCACACACTGGACATACTGTGGTGGTTCAGACCAGCCCTGCACAAGATGGGAAGCAGGTCAGAGCCAGGGCAAGTCTTTCACCCCCTCAGAATATGCGTGGGTTGCTGGGCAAGGAAGAAGAGTGAGTTACCGCTGCTTGAAGTCTGCGTAGAGGATCCTGTTGGGGAATCCCTTACGGCAGATGCGGATACCTTCAAGGACACCGTTACACCGCAGCTGGTGCAGCACCAGGAAGGCATCCATGGCTCCTAAGGGTGAAAACAAAGACGGGGCAGACATTCAGCCCAAGAGGACAGGGGAAATGGAGCTGCAACATGGGCCTGAGCTCTGGAAACAGCCCATGGTTTTGAAGACAGGTGTTAATCTGTCCTGCAGGCCTGTGCTGAGCATCAGCATTGCAGCCTAGGTGGAAATCAGCCCCATCAATGTCTGCTGTTATAGGTAAGGGCAAGGCAGCCCAACCATCAATGCACAGCCAACCTGGAAGCCTGGCAAAATTCATTCTCCTCAGTAGAGAAGACCGGCATGGGTCACAGGTCACAGAGGCTTCCATGCTGACATGCGTCAGGCCTCAGCAACAGCGGAACTGCTGCAAGAAAAGGCTTGGGGAGAAGGTGGGTGCAAGAGTCCCTGCCAGCTCCCACATGCGGATGTCACCCAAGGGGACTGCAAGTCCCTGCATACCTGGAGTCTTGGTCTCATTGGGGATGATGCAGCGGACAAAGTGGGGCTGAGTGGAGCGCAGGTTGGTCATCAGCTTGTTGAGATTCTCCTGTAGGGCAGACACAGGGGATGAGTCATGAAGTGACAGCTCTGCTCCACTACAACACTTCTCTCTGCCCCCCCCAGGCAGGGAGAGAGTGGACATCAAGAGCTCCTCACCACTCTTCATGAGAGAGGGGGAATTTCCTTCTGCTTGGCTCCTCTCTGGACAGCCCTGTAGCAGGACCACTGCCTTCTGCCAGAGTGGGAGCAATGGCAGAGGGGACTGGGCTGGCAGACGTGCCAAATGGCATCTGCAGGTTTTGCTATGCCAGAGAGAGGTGCCAGATTCGTCCCGTTTTGCTGCCGGGGAGAGCTGGGAACACAGGACTGAGCATACTCCTGGTACACAGCTCTGCTGCTCTCCATCAGCCCTGCCCTCGATGTCCTGCAAATCTAGTGGTGGCATCCCCAGGGTCAGGTTCTTCCTGTATCTCCACAGTGCCATCCATGTTCTTCAGATGTGACAAGGGGCCCTGCTTATCCAGCCTGGGCCTCCTTTTCTCTCCAGTCAGGGCTCAAGCCAAGACATGGCCCTGCCTTTTTGTGTGAGAAAGGCATCTGAGCCATCAATCTTTCCAGGCTGCCTTCCCCTGCTCATACAGGCTCACCCTGTCCAGGACCAGCCTGGGGAAGGGAATGCTTTCCCACAGCTCCACGTCATCATGGAGCGACTTCTCACCACAGACAGCTTTTTCCCAAGGCCCGTGACTATTCAGGAGGAAGAAAGTCACACATCTTCCTGCACAGGTGCTCTGACACAAGAGCCCTCTTTGAGCACCCTGTCACCCAAAGCTGCCATGGCAGGACACAGCTTTGGGCTTGCACACCCCTCTGTGCTGTTTTCTAGTTGCTTAAGCTCTGGGGTGGCCAAATAACTCCTATGGTGAGGATGCAAACTGGGGTGCATGTTATCCTGAGCTGTCAAATAGCTCAGGTCACCTCCCTGGACAGGACAGCAGAGAGCTGCCTGCTCAGAGACCTGTAAGATCCTCCTTCATTTTCTTCTGTCCAAAGGCTGTCCTTCCCGCCGACAAGAATGAAGAGAGAAGTAGCACAGACTTAAAGTGATGTTCATGTAATACATTATCTAAACATCACTACAAGTCTTAACTGCCGCTCTCTCAAAAGCGAAGGAGCTGCCGGGCAGCGCAAGCGTCACACGAGCAGAAGCAGCACAAGCCCCAGCTCAAAGGGAGCCATGGTTCTCCCAGCCTGGAACTTCATGTCCCTCTCTAGCAACTTGGGCACAGGGTTGGGACTCTGCCAGGTACAGGTCCCTCACCCAGGGATGAGAGGGTGTTAGGAGCTTTTGCCTAGTGGTGGACCTTCAGGAGCCTTGGTCCTTCAGACCCCAGGTGTTCACGTGCAAGATACTACAAAATCTTGGCAGGGAAGTGGGACACTCTGAACATGCTTCCCTCATGGCTTTGGATGAGGAGCTGGCTCTTACCTTGTGTAGCTGCGACACTGTTTGGAAAGAAGCTGCCTTTTTACGTTTCTCCTTGGTCCCTGGCTTGTGAGGTTCCTCTGGTGGGTTGAAATATTGATTGATTACATCAACAAAGCATCTGCTCAGCTTGGAGGACTCAGGAGCACCCTCAAATACCCCTGAAGCACCCATAGCACCTGCTCTCTATGCTATGCTAATTGCAGAGCATAGCAACAGACCACCAAACAGATCTCCCACAGCACCCAACTCTGAGTGTTGCTCCTCAGCTTTTGATAACAGGAGACACCTTCACACATCCCAAGTCACAGGGCCACCAAGACAGCTCTCCACCACCACGCAAGCTCAGCCCGGTCCCAACCACCTACCTAAAGCCCCTGGACCAGGCAAGTCCAGAGTACCCGCCTACCCAAATCAGAGAGGTTTTAGGGGTCAATGTGGGTCTTTCCTTTACCCAGGCTGCTTGGTGCAGGAATGCTGCTCCAACAGTTGAGTGTGGGGAGGCTTTGGTGCAAAGGGAGAGAGAGACAGAGTCCAAAAAAGGAGTGAGGTTGTTCCTCACCTGAAGTAGAGCCCACATAGTTCTCATAGAGGGAGGCCAGGAGCTTGTTTTGAGACTTTTGGAAGACGGATACCACTGTCTCATTCAGGGGGTCCTTGTTCTTGTCCAACCATCCAATGATGTTGTATGGCACCTGTCACCAGAGGAGAGAGCCAAAGGTAAGGACAGCCTCTGCAAGGGGGAAGGTGTGGATGCTGTGGAAGAGCTGACAAAGGACGTACCACTCCAGCATAGTGCACCAGCTCAAAATGGGCCTCGTATTTCCGTTTTTTATCTGGCCGGGGCTTCTGGAAGTTGGGTGACTTCCCAAGGTGGTTGTCGTACAGCTTAGCTTTGAACGACATGTCAGAAGCTTTCGGGAACATGCACTCCTCTTCGAGGATGGACAGGATTCCCAGTGGCTGCAGGGAGAAAGTGTTATAAAGAGGTTTGAGCTCAGTGCTGCCATGTCCCACCCCAGAGAATGGAGGATTCTCTGTGCCACCGAGCAAGGTGAGACAAGGATTGACTTGGGAGAACTCATTCAGGCAAATATTGCAAGACATTGAGCATGGGGAAAACCATCAGTGTTATATTCCAGACCACATCTGACCTCCATCTAGTCACAGTGGGACTGGCCAGGCCTGCCAGATATGGAGAGTAGCCCAGGTCCATCAGATTATTGGGAAGGGAAAATCCTTTCCAGTATTCTGACAGGTTTGCTCCTTTCAAGAGTGGAAATCTTTTATATCAGCTGCTCTGAATCAGCAAGTACTCAAGTATGAAGCACTGAGGGTCATAAAACAGGTAGGAAAAAAGGGGCAGAGATCACTGTTCTCTGCAAGAAAAGGCAATACCAGGTTTTGTGGCTCATTGGTGGGTAGGAACAGAACTTCTGTGGTTTCATACAGTCAACATTTGTGCCAACAAGGACTGAATGATCTGGAGGTTCTAAGCTGTAAGTGTGGGAAAAACAAATCTAGGCACTTGTCAGTGGCTGGGGAGGGAATAATTTCATTTCTGGTAGGAGAGCACTCCTCACTATTCCAGTCTTGCAAAAAAGCCACCTACCAGAAGTACTATTCCTGTGCCCTGACTCATGCTTTACCTTCTCAATCAAGTCAATGCAAGCCTGCAGGTCCAGGCCAAAGTCAATGAAGACCCATTCGATGCCTTCCTTCTTGTATTCTTCTTGCTCCAGGACAAACATGTGGTGGTTGAAGAACTGTTGCAGCTTCTCGTTGGTGAAGTTGATGCACAGCTGCTCAAAGCTGTTGAACTGCAAGAACAAAACAAACCTGCGTCAGAAGGAGAAGCTCCAGAGCTGAAGGGATTCACTCTTCTGCTTTGTCTGGGTGTGAAGAATGATCCCTGCCAGGCTCAGCTGGATTGCTCCCAGAGTGGGTAGCCAGGAAGCATTGGAGATGTGCTCACAGAAATGTTAGAACACTCCTTCTGAGCTGCCTGTTTGCTCCAGATAAATTAATTCGGACAACAGCTCTTTTTCTTACCAAGGCCAGCAGTTTCTTGGAGAAGACTGAGCTGTCAGACACTAGGGGACTGATCTAACTACATTCCCCCAAACCCATTGTAGGGCACCTGCAGAACTCACGTCAAAGATCTCGAAGCCTGCAATGTCCAGTACTCCAATGAAGAACTGCCTGGCCAGCTTGGTGTCTAGGGTCTTGTTGATCCGAGTCACCAGCCACTTGAACATACGATCATAGGTGGCTTTAGCCAGGGCTCCCACAGCATAGACAACCTGACAAAGTAAAGCATAGAGCAGGTCATGAACTCTGTGCTTCTCCCTGCTTTTGTAGGGGCTAGAGGCCAAAGAGAGCTCCTCTTGATACATAAAGGACAGACAGACAGATCCAGGGAGTTCATGGTTACAGGACAGGCTCCAAGATTAGTTTTCACATGCTCAAAACTGTGTTCACATGTCCCTGGCTGGGCTTAGCCTCCAAGATCTTAGGATACAGATTCACTCTCAAGTGATATTTTCAGAAGCCTTGTGCATGGCCGGAGCCTACAGCTCACGGTGGATAAGAAACCAGCTCCTACGGTCCTCTTGAATTTTAGTCAAAGACTGGCTTGCAGTATTGAGGCCAGGTTTGGGTTCTTAACTGTGATGTGGTTGGAATTTGACAAGATAAATTTTTGGTGCATTTGAGTCTCCCACAAGATCAGTTTAGATGAGTTTTACATGTGTATTTAGATGAGTTTTCTACTTTCCAGAGCTGAGCTCTTCATGGGAGTCTCTGAAGCAGATCCGTAGAAACTGGACTTCTGGCTGTGATCCACCCCACATTTCAGAGATATTGAATTGAACCCTCCACCTTGGCTAGTATCCAAAGTTATCTGCCAGCTCTGCACCAACTTCCCCAGCTGCTAAAAGCCAGTAACTGTGGATACATCTTCTTTTGGTGCTCTGAGTCTCCTCCTAAACCCAAGAGAGTGAGTGGAAGCATTAGTTGCCCTGTGCAGAGAACATAATGTGGTGGGCCTGCCTGCAGAGGAGCCACATACCAGTGCGATGAGGGAGCCCGTGTCCCGGCACACTCACCTGTTCCACGTTCTGTCCTTTGGTCACGTATTCATTGCCCACTTTCACACGAGGATGGAGCAGCCCCTTGATGAGGTCAGCTGAGCTGATCCCCATGAGGTAGGCAGCTTTGTCAGCACCTGCAAAAGAGTACAAGAGTACTATTTTTTCCACCTGCTCCAGAGTCTCCTCCAGACATCCCAGTGTCTAGTGGGATTTCTTATCTTGGATATTTTACGATGCTTTTAAAGTCCAGACCTCCTGCCTGAGAAGTTACTGATTGGGGGAGATGGACATAGCAGACCTGATGCACCTTATCAGGTGCCTATCAGGTTTTTGAGACTTCTTGATCTGGGAATCTCTAAGCATTTTTTCAGTGGAAGCTTGGCTTTCCATGCAGTGAATTTGAACTGACCAGAAGAGAGGTGATTTTTGTGCTTATCTCTCACAGACTCCTAATAGCAGATTGTAGCTAGAAAATCACCTCTGTAGGGAAATCACCGCTAGATCAAAATCTTTAATGACCAGGCAGCAGCTGAATCCTGAGTAGACATTTCTCAGGCAAGGGGAACTCTTCCTTCATGAATGTTAGCCTGAGAAGGTCTGATCCAAGTAGTCATTTCTGCTGGATCCCTGCCTCAGTTGATGTATAGTTACTGCTTAATCCTTCCAGTTACCTGATAGGGGCCCCCCTTCTCATCCTTCCATGTACTGGAAAGTCACCCTCTCCTTGAAGCCTTGGAAGGGCTCCATTATCCCTGGGAGCCCAGCATAATGCAGCAGCGTGAAAGCAATAGAAATTATTTGGACTCTGACTTTTCTGAATTTTCAGGTTTTGCTCTGTGATTTGCATCAGATTTTCCTAAGCAACAAACAAGGAAAAGTATTAGACAGTGACTGTGTCCTACTCTAACCACTCTTTTAGGAGGCTGTGACTTGAGCAGGTCCTTGCAGTCCTGATCATGGCCTGGCTCATATTCCTTGGTCGACCAGTTCTGGAAGACTGTCTAATGAAGTGCAAGAGAAGAGGTGATGAAGGACAGGAAAAAGGTGAACAAGGTGGAGCACAGCCAGGATGTGACAGTCCATCATGTTGCTGAGGTGAGTCTGATGCAGATGAGACCACCTCATGCTTTCAGAAAAGGCTGTCCTAAACATGCCCCACTCAAGGACAAGCTCCTTTGTGCACCTAAAGCAGGTTCTAAGACAGTGTAGTTTCTTGGGATCATGGTCACAGACCTTCACAGACCAGACCAGACCAGGCCAGGCCCAGAGACGTGGTAGGTGGTCCCCATCCCTGGAGACATTCAAGATCAGGTTGGATGGGGCACTGAGCAACCTGATCTAGTTGAAGATGTCCCTCCTTATTGCAGGGGGGTTGGACTAAATGACCTTTAAAGGTCCCTTCCAACCCAAACCATTCTATGATTCTGTGAAATTATCACAGTTGAGCCTTGGAGAAATTTGCATGCCCAGCCCAGGCTGGGCAGATCTGGCAGCATGGAGACAAACTCACTTTCAGTGCCATCAGCCTCTGCCTGCTCTTCTCGCTGCTTTTGCTTGAACTTCATGTTGCCAAAGTGCATGATAGCACCCACTATTTTGTACGAGCCGTATTTCTCATCGTTGCTGAAGCCCAAGATATCCATGGCGTGCTGAGGAGAAACAAAGCAGTACAGACAGAACAAAATCACCACTCTGAAGTGAGGGCTGGTCCTCCCACTATCTCCTAAGGTGCTCTCCCTATCCTGTGGCTCTGGGCAGGGTGCCCTATCCAGTGGGCCGTTAGCCAAGGAATCAGAGAGAGCTCATAGGTAACTTAGAGAGGGGCACAGAAAAGCAGGGACACAGAAAAGCCAGGATGCATCCCCATGTCTGCCTAGAATGAGGTTCTGCCCTTCCCCAGACACTTGCTTCGGGCTGTGCAATGTGAAGGAATTACACATACATCTGTCGCCATGAGTTCCTCGCCATCATCCAGGTTGTCCACAGTTGTTACACCCTGAGAGCAGAAGTGGTAGTCATAGGGGTTGAGGGAAAGCAGCAGCATATCTGTTGGGGAAAGGACATGTAGGTGAGAGACAAAGCTGGGCGCAGGGGCAACCCTGGGCCCCAGCTGAAGAGGTGAGGCTTCATCAGCCTCAACTAGAGGGCACCAGCTGGTGGGAGGAACTGCCTTCAAGCCCAGGCAGGTCCACACACAGGTTCATCTCTTCTGTGATGTGCCTCCTGCTTGCTATCTTGGGATATGGCTTGGCTGCAGACTGATTTAGAAGTGGCCATCCATGTCCTTGTGACCACCAGATAAGATTACTGCTCTCCAGACCTGCCTAATAAGGTATTGTTCTCAAGCCAGAAACCAGCTCAAGAGCCCACAGAGCTGACCACCCCAGGGGACTGTGCCAGCCATCTTTCTGCAGTGTGGAAAGGTTCCCTGTGGTCTCCGTGTGACCTGGCAACTGGAGGGCAGGGCTGGTCAGAGCACAGGACTGCCCCAGCGCAAATTCACTAGAACTGTCCCGGGGAACACATCTAGGATGTTTCCATAGCAGGGCTGCTGCTGCAAGTGAGCTGTGACTCTGCTTTCAAGCTCAGCTGAAACAGGTCATCTTGCTAGGGTGGCTGAAGGAGCTCAGAGAAGGCTGAAAAACACTTCCCTCTGCCCCAAAATGAGTAAATAACCAGCCTGTGCATGTTGAGTCACAATACAACAAGGACTCTTGCAGCTTTGCAAACCCTGTTCCTACCCTGCAGATATACCTTGAGACTAGACTCCTCTGTTCCTAGAGAGCTGCAGAAAGAGCTTTAGTCTGGCTTCTCAGTTCATAAGGATAATTATCTGCCAATCCTATGATCCTGCACAGCAAAACATTCAAGAGTAGTACCTACATGGTGACCTGGGTTTGCTCATTCCCTGTGGACCCCAAAGCTGACAGCAGAGCCCTTTGTGGTTATTTTCAAGTCACCGTGCTGCAAAGGCTGTGCTGTAACTTTGGCTGCCTTACCTTGCAGCTCTGGTTTCTTCCCAGAGAGAATCTGGTAGTAGATGTGGTAGCTTCGCTCTTTGGGTTGCTGGAAAATCACTCTTGATTTTTCCAGAAGATCTAGAAGCAAAGAGGGGAGAGGGGTTAGAGAAGAGCTTGTTCTTTCCCGGGGCTGGCCCAGCATCAACACAAGCAGGGGGATGAAATCCCTCCCTGCTGCAGCTGGCACACATCTACTCACAGATGTCAATGTCTGCAGAGGCCAGCTTCCCTGAGGGGCCAAAATGGATCCGGATGAACTTGCCCTAAAAACATGCGCAGGGAGCTAAGCACTGGGCTTGGCTACACAGGTACCCCTCCAAACAGCTCCAAGAAACCTCATATAACTACTATAACTATAAGTTGCTGGTTATTTCCCACTGCTGATGTTTTAGCTGATGCCAGGCAAGTTAAGTTTATTGGGCTCTGTGAAGGGTAGGTGGGTGAAGTTCTCTGGTTTGTAAGGTGCAGAGAGCCAGAGAGCATAAGGCTTTAAACACTAGGTAGGCAGAAATTTCATTCATGGCAGATAAATCCCTGTCCTCAGGCCTGTGCTTAAAGTTAATCGCTTCTGTGGGGCAGTATGATACCAAGTCTGACCAAAGCCTCCTGCCAGGGGCATGCTGTAGAATCTCACCCAGGAGTGTCTCCTTTCCTCCAGGTCACCAAAGCCACCTGTGGTTGACAAGCTTTACATCCCACAGCAGACCCAGGCTGGGCTTAGCAAGGGAGGGCGTATGCTTCCTGGAAGGGGTACGCTTGTCTGTCCCAGCTCCAGCACTCCAGGTTGCGCTTACTGGCCCCCAGTTTTGTAATTGGACTGTAAGGGCTGCAAGGGACTTCTCTGCAGGCACAGGCGATGGCACTAGGGTGATTCACTCTGACCAGCAGACCATTTACTGACATAATCGGAGGAAACTTGGTCCCAGCAGTCCAATCCCACTAGGAAGCAGGGCTAGTTCCCTGCTATGTTCCTTTGGCTCAAAACGTGCAAAAATATAATAACATAAATGATGCTTTCAGCTTACATAAATGCAGCACATTTACCCTCTGTCATGGTAAGACACTTACAAAACGTGAGGAGTTATCATTTCTTATGGTTTTGGCATTGCCAAAGGCTTCCATAGCTGGGTTAGCCTCAATGATTTGATCTTCGAGGGTGCCCTGGAAAACAAAACCAAAGGATGTGTGAGCTCCCACCTAGCCAGAGGGGATCAGTAACCAACAACAGGGGAACAGAGAGTGGGGCTCTGTGCGTTAGCTGGCTTTAAGAGCCTCTCCTTGTCTCACGAGGCATTTCCCTGTCTCACAAGGCAACACAGCTGGGTTTAGGGGTCAGCAGAGCTGGGTTTCACAGCAATGCTCTCTGTGGGCTTCTCCTTGCCTAAACTGGTTCCTTTGAAGATCCACTGCTGTGTCCTCTGTGCACACAGCAGTCCTTAGCCCCTTTCTTAGGGTGCTACAATACGCAAACCAAGAGCAAGCACACACTGTCACCACAACAGCCTGAAACATTTCAGGCTCTTTGACTCTGCCAGGCATCTCCTCTTCCACCAAACCAAAGTCTCGGACAGTCCAAACCACAGCATTTGGCAAAGGAAGGGACCCAGAAAACAGGTTTGATCTACGACTCCCTATGCCAACCACAAGCACAGCAGGGTCACAGTGTGATGGCAACACACCACAGGTCCCAGCTGGTACCATCTGCTGATCTCACTGGAGCTCTCCTTGAGTGGGGCCTAAGACTAATCTTCCCCCAATCTTGTTTTTCCACTCATGTTTCATACACACAGTTCAAAGAGAAAGGTCCACCTAATGCCCACAAAGTGGGAGAAGAATTCAAGGAGAGAAGCAAGAGACACACGAAGGACAGTGGGATTTGACAACAGCAGCAGAGTTTGATGGCACAGGCACCTGCAGGGTTGCTCATGAGACCTTTTGCCCATGCTCTGACACTTTACAGTTTATAGGGCTTTCCTTGGGTGGGAAACACCGTCTCTGGGCTCTGCCCACCAAAAGCCCTGCTCTCTTTTCGATGTTGGACCCACGCCAGCTCTCCACCCCTGCAGCTCCAGGGGTATGAAGGGCAAAAGAGACAGAAAGCAGCTACAAATCACAGTTTCACTAACACACTGTATTTTGTCACGTGGATATCCTTTGATCTGTTATCTTGAAATTCAGACTGATCTAAAATTGTCTAGCCTGTGAAATTCAATGGGGACTGCCCCATGGGCTGGCTCAGGACCCACAGATTCAGCCTCTCAGCTACTTCAGTTTTTTTGCCCAAGTGGTCTGAACTGCTTGTATTAGCGAGCATCCCCCACCCAAGAGCGTGCATCAGCTTAAGGCTGTCTCTCAGAGCTCAGAGAAACAGAGGGCCAAGGACACACAACTGAACTGCTGGAATGGCTGAGCTTTGGGGTGCTGGCAGCACCAGGGACTGAACCTTTGTTGGATTTCCAGAGGCACTCAGTTGTTTCCTTGGAGCTAAGCAAGCAGCTCAGAAATACACACCAGAGAAGGTCATCAGCTGCCTGCAATGTGGTGGGCTGAGGCAGTTCAGGACTTTGCAGGGGGTGGCATGCCCAGGCACCATCAGGGCCCTGGTCTGCAGCCAGAGCAGCAGTTCTTCTCCTGCCCCTCAGCACCACCACCCTCAGCTGGGCCTCCAAGCTGGGGGGAGGTGGGTATCTTTAATGTCTCAGAGAGTGGGGGCTCCACCTTGCCTTTGGAGGACTCCAGGGCACCCTCACGCAAACACTGTGCTAGTTAGAAATGAGCCCTTGAAGAGTAATGATCCCTTGAAGGACAGATTGGAGTCAGGAAGGTAGAAAGTCATTAAGAGATGAAACACAAAAGCTTCAAACTATGGGAAAGGGGGAGATACAAAGCCAAGCAGAGAACTAAATGCCCCAGGTGATGGGGCAGCCCTTGCTCCCAGACCCAAGGCAAATGCCCCACACAGGCACTCCCCATCACCCCGCCTTAGCTCTGTGGTGTGGCAGAACCCTGTCCTCAGCATTAAAGATTAGGAGTCTACAACACTTACCCCAGTTTTAGTGGCAAGAGTTGCCTAGAGGAAGAAAAGAAAATTGTCTTTAGAAATCCAGAAAAGCCAGGCAAGAACCACAAGAAGCATGGTCAGAAAAGCAGGGCATGACCATTTAGTGCCAAAAACCGTCCAAGAAAAAATGGGAGGATTAAATTTTACGAGATGCCAAAAAGTTGTTAAATAGATTAGCTCAAGAAAATCAAGAAATGCATCAAAAAAAGCAAGAACAGTTAAATCCAAACCCAAAGAAGAGTAAAGAAAATAATGCTGAAGTATTGCTTGTCTGATACCTAAAGCAACCAGTTTGCTTCTACGAGGGAAAAGCAGGCTGGGGCCTCAACATATAGAGAAGTAGTAAACAATTGCAAGGGCAGCTCAAAAATAACAGCACCAAAGAAATGCAAGAATCAAAACAAGAGCAAGAAAAGCACAAGGTAGAAAAGGGTCAAAATGAACAAGAGGAGAAAAAAGAGGAGAAAAGGGTGAAAAGCAAGGCTTAAAAGAAGCAAGGTGGGAAATGGCACGTTTACTCCATTCTTTTAATGCTCCTTAAGAAGAAGATTTGTGGGGTGTTGAAGGAGGAAGAGAAGATAAAGAGAGCATCTAAAGCACCTCTCCAGGCTGCACAGATTGAGCAGCCACATAAAAAAAACCAACTCCATTTCCCCTTGAGCAGAATAATTTCAAGCCTTGCTTGTTCAAAAGTCAGGGAAAAGCCAAGCCCTGGGTGGGTCAGACCAAAACACGTTTCCAAATGCAAAAAGTTGGGGGAAGATAAAGAAAAAAGTAAAAAAAAGAAGAAAGGAGGAGGGGGAAAAAACAAAAAGAAATAAAAAAAAAGAAAAAAAAAGAAAGAAAGGAAGAAAACAGCAAGAACTTGTTTCAAAAGAGGGTCTTACTAATTTCTTGCCCGGTGTGTCGCCCAAGGCTGCGACAATGGCAAAGTACTGAATGACCCGCTTGGTGTTTACAGTCTTACCAGCACCAGATTCTCCGCTTAGAGTAACAGAAATACACAGATCAAGGACATGAGGCAAAGAATAGGCAAAACTTCACACAGAGACCCTGCCGACCTGTCACCCCACTCATCATGCCAGGAGGGAGAGCTTCCGTCCAGGAGGGATGGGGAGGCTGGCACTATCAGTCTGGGGGTGTACATGCTTGTCCTGAGGGCTTGTCTTTGGAAACCCAGCTCCATCCATCCATCCCAGCCGCAAGCCTGGATCCTCTTGGAACATGCCACGGGGGCTCAGCTGCCCACTGAAGACATGGCAGGAGGTGTCGGCACCCACCAAGGCCGTCCAGCCTTGGCCCCAGGGCTTCAGCTGTTGGGAATCAGGCAGGAGCCATCCTTGCCCGCTCCCACCGGGGTGATTTCAGCACGCCCACTTTCTTTTGGGGGGGCTCAGAGATGGCCATGGCACCACACTGGGGAGAACCCTGCCCGGGGGAGTGCAGGGGGCCAGCCTGCCCCGTACGGGGTGCAGGTGGCTGGCAGGCCCCACTGAGCTCATCACTGAGTTAGCGGCTCCACCATTGTAATCCCAGATCACAAAGAGCCTGGGGTGGGGAGCAGAGCCGCTGCCGGACACACGCCAAGCATCCCTCCGCAGCCCCTGCCTTTCCTAATTAGGCTATGGCTGAGGCTAAAAATGGCCATGGCTCCTGGCAGCGGCGTAGCGTCCTTTAGAGTCCTTTATATAGCCCTTATCTATATGTCACTTGAAATCAGCCTGGCCTACACCCTCCCACGTCACCCTCCTCCCCCGCCACCGCCCCTCTGCCATCTCCCTCCGGCCTTGGCCGCCATCTCTCCTTCCTCCCCCCACCCTTGCTCCTCAGAGGAGGCCGGTGGGGTGGGGGTGCCCCACAGCAGCTGTCGGGATGCGGGGGAGACAAAGCTTTGTCACCTGGCACGGTGGCAGCAGGCTGGGCTGGGTGGGAAGGGACAGGGGGGGACCGACAGCTGCCGGGAAACAAGGAGGGGGAAGATGGCCCAGAGGGTCCCCCAGGAGCATGGTGCAGGGGGGTCTCGACTGCTTGCAAAGGGCCTGGCATGGAGGGGTACTTACGTGATGAGCATGGACTGGTTTTCACGGTCTGGAAGAGAAGAAGAAGGCATTAGACTGGTGCCATCTGCCTCAACCCCTCACTCCAGGAGCCTGGGGATGCCCCCCAGCCCTTCAAGATGGTGGTCCCCAAGGCGAGGGGCTTACTGCGCAGCATGTCATTGTAGGCATTGTCAGCAATGGAGTAGATGTGCGGGGGGGCCTCAGAGCGCCTCTTGCCCTTGTAGGCCGCCACCACGGGGGCGGTGTAGACGGGCAGCCACTTGTAGGGGTTGATGGTGACGCAGAAGAGTCCTGAGTAGGTCTACGGGGGGAAAGAGGGAGGATGAGGGATGGGGGGAACCTGATGTCCCTTCACTTCCACACCCCATGAAGTGGCCCCCCCATCCCCCTGGCACCCTTGGCTTACGTATATCATCCAGTGGGAATAGCGGCGCTTCAGGTTGTAAAGCACGGAGGCCTCATTGAGGTGTGTCAGCATGGCCATGTCCTCGATCATGTCGAACTTGGGGGGGTTCATGGGTTGCACCTCGTCCTCCTTTACCACCCGCGTCTGCCGGAGGAGGGGGGACACATGAGATGGGTCCCACCAAACACCATCTCCCACAAAAACTCGATGGATCGATGGACATACTGACAGTCCCATGCTGGGGAAACCCCATCCCCATGTCTGCTGTCCTATCAAGAAGGTTGCCCCCCATTCTGGGGCTAGGGGAGCCACGAAGCCCAGTGGGGAAAAGCAAGCCCCAAGCCTGTCCCCTCCACAGGGCATACAAACTGGAGGGCACCAAGATGTCACCCCACAATGGGCTTGACACCCCAGAGCTCGGCTCTTCTTCACAACCTGAAACCCCACAACAGCTTGAAAAGATCCTGGTTCTGTGGGCCAGCAGCTGAATTACCCTATCACTTATAACTGGATGCATTTAATCCCACAGATCCCAGAGCTGGGAAACTATCACATTACATGTCTGGCCCAAATGGAAGAAGCCGGATTTAGCAAACGGTCTTGTTAATAAAATTAAACAAGACCTTTCAAGGAGGTTTTTTTTTTTCCACAGGTAAATACAAAGTGCAAGATGTTAAGAAGTGTCAAGTGTTAGAAGCAGGAAGGTGGATGGAAGAACAAAGGAGGGGTTATGCATGTCTCTTGAAAGCACTTTCTGCTGGAAGTGCTGATCCAGGGAAAGCAGATACAGCTTTTAGATTTTGCAAATCCATGACACGTTGTCGAATACCCCCCTCCCCAAACTCAGTTTCAAGAGGGAACAGCAAAACAGTTCAGAAACTACTTATTTCACAAAAGCTGAGGATCTTTTAAACATCAGAAGAAACTTTTAAAATTGATGCCCCCTCCCCACTAAATTTTCTTTGGGGGAGGGAATTTCTTTTTGCTTTCTTTCCCCATTTCAGACAAACTTGACACTTTTCCAAGACAATTACATTATATGTAATTCTAATTACATTATATGTAATTTCAAATTTAGCAGACCTGAGCATAATGACTAGCTGAGAAATAGAAATAACAAAGTCTCCCATTTACTGCCTGGTCAAGTCGTTGTTCTTTTTTCCCAGCTTTACACCAGTGTAATGATGCCATGGGACATGTGGCTCCCACAGCAAAGTAAAGAGTATTAATGAAGCTCCTTTGCAGCTATTTATACCAGACATTATCTTAACAAATATCAGCTGATGGTTGCTTGCATTGCCTCCCTCCTGCTGCTAGAAAGCTGGAGCCTCCCCACCAGACACAGCTGGTCCTTCCTCTTTGCCCAGTGCCTGTTCTCCCAACAGCACCCCTCACTGATAAAACAAGCAGGAATTGGTCAATTGGCCCCTTACCTCTTGTTTCTACCTTTGAGATGAGCCAGGCAGCCCTTCCTCCAGCAGCCAGGAGCTGTGCCGGCCCAGCCACTCTGTCTATCTCGAATGGTAAACTGTGTTTGGAAGCACTCGATGGGGGGGATGCTGAGCCCTTACCGCTCTTGGCAAGTTATTGGCCTACGTGTCCCAACACACTGGGGTGTGTGTCCCCTCAGGGCATGACAGATCCCCCAGTGTGGAAGGGTTATCAGCAAGAGCTTGCCTAGTTTCAGATGTAGTCCTGTCATACATCTCTGCACACACTTGCCAGCCCTTGGAAAAGGAAAGGTATTTTGCTTACTTCTTTATTTTTGGTTTCCACAGTGACTTTGCCACCAGAGCTTTCTTTGATTTCCACTTCAATATAAGCTTCTTTCTCATCTGGGATCCAAGCCCGCTTCTTTCCTGGGGAGGAGAAGGGGAAAGGAAAGAGAAGGGAAGGGGGAAGGGGAAGGGAAGGGAAGGGGAAGGGAGATACAAATCAGATTGAAGCATAGGAAACCGCTTGAAACTGTCAACTGAAAGCCACATGAATGCAGTCCGGTAACATGGAAAGACAGTGATTATTCCTTCCTGTGCTCTTATTCCTTCCTGTGCTCTTGGTCATAGAAGCTGGGATTTCTTTGCCTTTTTCGTTTTTGGCAGCTGTGTGCTTTGCCAGCATCAGCTTTTATTCTGATGCTTCACATGTGCATGCACTCAGACTGTCATGAAAAAAGGATGGTGAGAGCAGGCAAACCCCTCCTGGTTTGCTGAGCCAAGAGAAGCAAGGCAGAGCTCAAGCTGGGCCTGGGAGCCCAAGCACAGTGAGCCCTGTTACAGTAGTGTGGCTGGAACAGAATGGAAGAGCTGCAGGCTGAGCTCTGTACAGCTCCAAAATTAAATCGAGCTGGAGAAGGCTTTGCCGCTAGCCCTTCAGCACATCTCCCTCAGCCCTCCTGTCCCTCAGAGTTGGGGGAGATGAAGGGCCACCTCCTCCTGCACCTCAGAAGACAAGGGGACATTCAAAAATCTGCTTTTCCTACTCCTATGACCTTCCTGTCCTCCAGGGTGGTGGGGGCAATTCTGCACCATCCCGCGATAGCACAGGTACCAGCACTGGGAAAGGGATGAGGATGCTCTCCACAGAGAGCCATGGCCGAGGGGCTGGCCTGGGGCACACACATGGGGCTGTGCCTTGGGGTCTTACCATCAAACGGGATTGTCTGAAGCTTCAGCTGCTCTGTGTAGCTTTTCCGGAGGTACTCAGCAGCCTCCCCAAACTCGCTCATGTCCAGCATAGACATCTTGCCCGGCTGGAGGAAGACCCGGCAGAAGCAAAGGAAGAGTGAAAGACACCTGGACGCTGGAAGGAGGGAAGGGAGAAGGAGTCAGTGCATGGGGAAAGCACCCGCTGCTGGGCTGCCAACCAACAGCAACACCCTCACCCACTTTTTATTTTAGGGAGTGAGAGAAGACACTGACAACAATACCAGCTAATAATTACTATAATAACAAGACAATTACTGAGTGCTTTTCCTTCTGCTGCTATCAGCCCCTCACTGCAAGTCCCAGCTGGGTCAGCCTAAGCTGGCATATTTTGGTGTCAAAATCCACATTCGCATTTTAGGAATCACCAGAGGTCATCAACACCACCCCTTTTCTTGATAAACTCAGCTAAAAGCTATTCCAGCTTTTACAGACCTGTTGGAGCCCTGATGCCCTGCATAAAACCTCTGGACACGGGTCCATTTTGCAGAGCAATATTGCAGGATGATAAAAGCAAGTCTGGAGGTATTACCCCTGGGAAGACCTCTTCTAGAAGACCACCGTGACAGCTTGTTGGAAACGCACTTTTACAAGAGTGCTTTCTAATATCCATCTAATGCAGCATCACGCAGCAGAGCTCCAAAATGCTGCAGCGATCACAAACATGGCCACAGCTGGTAGCCAGAAACTCAGCAAAAACACTTGGACTTTAGTAAAAATGCTCTCGGTGCAGGTCTGTCCCACCTTCCCATGTATCACCAGCGTCAGCCCCTGTCCTCCAGGAACATCCACCCTGCAGAGGTGAAGCGGGTTAGTAGCAGAGGACAAGCGTGCACACAAGCCATGCTCTTTATTACTAACCTTGGTGATAGGACTGAGTGTCTGTGTGCATGCAGCAAAGCCCCTTTTTATTGTGTCTGTCAAGGTCAGAGTGGGAAAAGATATGTCAGAAATTCCCATGTGTCATGTCCACACAGCTCCATTGGTGCTGCTGTCCCACTGCCTGGAGAGACACAAAAGGCAAACTTCGCTTTTATCTCTCTGCAAAGGCAGCCTGGTTATTTTTATTCCTGTATTGTCAGGCGAGTACAAAGGCAGAGTGAGACACTCCAGCTCGGGGAGGCAGCGCAGCTCTCCAGGCTTGCCCTCACTGCCTGCTCCAGCAGAATGAGAGCTTCACCGTTTCCTCCTGCACCCGAGTGATCAGTCCTCCTGCTCCTTCCCCACATCCCACCAGATCTGCTGCCCAGTGGGATGTGTGACTGCTGGCTTTCCAGGCTGGAGCATCCCAACCTCTCACTCAGCTCCTAGTTCAGCCTTTCCCCATCCAGACTGCCTGGGAGCTGGGGACCGGGGAAGGACACTGGGGTTCGGTCTCTGCTACCCCACTGTCTTCTTCTCAAAGGGCTTGGCTTGTTTCTCATGGCACACCAGCCGCTCTCCATTTAACACCAGCCACCACAAACACCAGAATTTACTTTTCTGGTTATATGCCTGAAACTCAGCAGTTTTGTCAGAGGAGTCCAATGCTCACCTGAGCTGTAGGGCAGTCCCTGGGGCAGGGGACTCTACCTGGCTGCTGCAGACGGGCTCTACCTTTGGCAAGCTCTGCCCAGCAGTTAGCCCCCAGGTCCTGCTCCCAGAGCTCACTCACCTCAGCACAGGATCTTGGCTCACGGTGAGGCCAGATTCAAAATCTCTCAACAGAGAAGTCGCTGGGTTTCCTACACACTGTTTTCACTCAGGCAGCACCCAAAGCTGCTGTGTAGAACGTGATGATCCCAGTTCAGAGCACATCTCTACCCTGGCAGCTGCCCACGATGGGAACACAGCAGGGGCCAGCCAGATTCCACAGGGATTTTTGTGCCAGGCTCAAGAAGAAGCCATTTTAGTTGCTGGCATCCAAAATGCAGTGAGGTTTCTACCCTCTAGGCTGGCTGTGTTGCTGACACCCCAAAGGACCCTCATGTCTGCCTACCCAGTGCTTCACCCCTCTCTTTGCCTTGGCTTTCGTGCATTTATAGAGCAAAAATGGGCTGGATTCTTTTTTGCACCCCATCTCCTCTCTGCAGCACTGCTCTGCTCCTTCCTGGACACAAGCCCACTCCATGCCCAGCTGCTTGCATTCAACTCAGACTTGTGTGAAATGAGCTGCAGCCACCCCTGGAGCTGGAAAGCAGCCTAAGTATAGGTGGGTGACTTAGGACCCCCACATAGATGGGCAGGAAGGAGCAGCATTTGGTCCCCCAAGATGGTCTGGATGGCCACATTCCCAATCCTTAGCCAGGGGATGCCTTGGAGCCACACCACCTGTTGGCTCTCCAGTTGTGTGGCCGTGTCCTGGGGACACAGAAATTAGAAATAACTCCAGTTATTTCCAAATCTCCATATTTTGATACTGGAGAACTAGAGCCCATGGCTGCAGGGTTTTGCTATTCCCCATCCAGTACCCTTCGCACCCCAAAGTAACTTGGGGTTGGTGTATCCTCCTGAGAGTAGGGGAAACTGAGGCATGGGGTGATTAGGGATTAGCTGCTCAGTGCTGTGCCCAGGCTGGATGTAGTGTGGCCTCTGCCACGGCCAGAATAGAAGCACCAGGAGCTGCTCCAGTACCTGCCCTGATCCTATGCCAGGCACTGGAGGGGATTTGTGATAAAGCCCCAGCCGTGATCAGTCCCTCCACCCAGTGCATAGGCATGGTTTTGTTCCCAGTGCCATCTCCTCCACATCCCTCTGGCCAGTGGATCCTCTGCCTTCCCACCCTGCTTTGGAGTGAAGTCAAGGAGATTCATGGGATGAAGAAGGACTCCAAACTTGTTCCCTGTGGCTTGAGCCCCAGCAGAGAGGATGGCTGGGCCCAGGGATGGGTTGATGTTGCCTCCACTGGCAGGGTGTAATGTAAGGGCTTTGCATGGTGCCAGCATGCCCCATGAATTAAAATGCTCCCACGGAGGGAAGCCTGTAGCATGAACACGGTGACTTTGAGCACATCATGATAAAACAGAGTGAAAAACCCCATCTCCATGTCCCATATGGGCACTACCTCATCAGGATGGTGTTCAGAAGCTCAGGTCCTCACTGGGATTTGACAGCAGCTGGTGCGGAGCTGGAGTCCGCAGGTGTGTCTGCTGCAGCTCCACTGGGGAGACCATTAGGGGGACACCAGTCCTGAGATCCTTCTTGACCATGGAATAACAGACCATGGTCTGGCCAAGGAATAACCTTGCCAAGATGGCCACAGGTACTGGTGGACCACAGGTCTCTCTGAGGTTACCCTAGTGGTCTTCTGCTTCTCTGTCCCAGGCTTAGAGCCAGGTTTCCACCCACAGTCTAGAGGACCCTTTGGCAGGTCTGGTGACAAGTACCTTTGCCATGAGTGCCCCAGTAGTGGGACGAGCTCTCTGCCCAGACCTACCAGCTGGTCCAGCCTCACACATTCTTCTCAGGGCATGTACTCACCCCACGCTCTGCTCACCCCCTCCCCTGCCTTATCTTTAAAGCAATTTTATTTTCGGAGATTCCTTCTGCAGTTCCTTCTGTTCACCCTAGTTTCTCTCCCGCTTTGAAGAGGTTCCAGCAGGGTCCATCAAAGACCAAGCAGATCTGCAGAAGGGGAAATGTGGAATGGTGGCTCCAGCAGCTGCTGACATGCACTTCCGCTGGGTTCAGGCATTTTCAGCATTGGCATTTGTGATGAGGTTTTTCAGGGTGGTAGGAAGCTCATCCTCATGCTGCTGGCAAGGCCTGAGTGTAGCCTGCTCAGACAGGTGTGACGGGGCATCTTCAGTGGGGCAGTGGCTACAGAGGACCTCCCACAAAACCCCAATGTGGGCACAATGAGGACCCTATGGCTCTAGCCTTAGCAGAAGGAAGTTTGCTTTAGGTCACTGTTGCCAAGAGCAAACAGTCTGACCAAATGTCCCACCAGCCCTGGATGACCACCATCAGTATCTCCCATGACCATTGAGACACCCTCATTCTTCTCCCCATAGCTCTGTTCTTGACGTTGGTGTCCCATGATATGATGGAAGAGGATGGGGCTCCTCAACCATGCCCCCAAGGGCTGGATGTGGTACCCCCATGGGACAGAACACCAGCACCAGGCAGCAAAACTGCCCCTTCATTGAGCATTTTGTGGTCAGACCAGCTCCTACCCAGCCCTGGAGGGCCAGCAGGGTGCCAGGGGCTCAGCTGTCCTCTCCGGAGAAATCTCCCGGCTGCTTCCTGACCCCCAGGAGGAATGTTTCCCATTAGCAGGCTCTGATAAGGGGCAGGAAGGAGAATTACTCGACGTGTCGGGCAGTTTGCTAGAGGTTTCCACACTTAACATATCACCGCTATCAGCTCCCTGAAATGCACTGGAGGGGAGTGTGAAGGTGGCTGATTAGATAAAGACAATCTGCAGAGGGGCTATTTCAGGCATATTTCCATCGAGCGAGAATGTCTGCTTGCAGCGAGACAGGCGGAGGTGACAGGCCAGCGCTGCTAGTCCGACATCGTCCCTCTGCCTTGGCCTGGCCATGCAAGGCTCCCTCCAAAGCAAACCCCACAGCCCTGTCTTCCCAGGGCGAGAGAGACATTAGCCACCACCCCAGCACAGCTTTCCATGCAACCCCTCGGCAGCAGGATCCCTTCAGGATCTAAAGGACAGGTGCCCCAGTGGACCTTGGGGTAGGATAAGTGCTGGATCCCCTCTTCTCACAGCTCCACAGGCACTTCCCAGCATGAGTATTCTGCTGACAGAACATTCCACCCCAAGGACAGTGCTGGTTCCCCTGTCCTGAGCTGGCTGTCCTTCAATCAGGAGTGAGGTATGGCTTCTGTGAAACCCATGAAGCTTCTGGTGCCATGAGCGCCTTGGTGCAGCGGGACACAGCTCACTGCCATGAGGTTTGGGCAGCATGGACATGCTGGTGGCTGAGCCTCTGGCCACCATGCTTACACTGCATTCAAGGAGTCTCTAAAATGAATATCAGATTGAGAAAGAGACCTGGAAGAGACATAATGTGAGAAGTTAGTGGCCAAAGTTAGCAAGCAAGGAGCTGGGAAGGTCACACACACGCATGGACATGTTGAGATCACCTGGAGAATGGGAAAATTGCAGTTTTTGTTTGTTGGCTTTGAATTTACCAGCTTTGAGGATCTAGGGATTTTCCTCTCTAGTGGGACTGACACCATAAAACATCTGTTTAAGAATGAGAGTTGCATGGAACACTGCAAAAGTTACAGGAATGTGCGAGCCTTTGGTGAAGATGCCTGAGGTTTTGGAAACACGCTTCAAAACAGTGAGAGAAAAAAGAATCTTGCACAGTTTGTTTGAATACTTAATAGCACCTTAATTACAGCTGGCCTGCCAGGACAGACCCTGGCACCCAGCAACTGTTGGAAATCATGGCCAAGAGCTGACTTGGAGCCTGTGAGGGACACGCAGAGCCAGAGCAGAAGCAGAGATGGAGCAAAAGCAGAGCCAGGAGGTGGTTCTGCCAGTCCACATGCAGGATCTGTCCCTGCAGTGCCCAAGCTGTTCTGGTTTTGCATCAGTTTTCATCTGCTTTAAGATCTGGGAGAGTGGCATCCTGCCCACACCACACAACCAGCCACTCGCAGAGCATCAGTTCATGGGATAGTCCCATTGTGGCCCCCTGCTCCCTCCACTCCTCATGAAAACTAGGCTAGGGCCACGTTGAAGACATAACCTGATGGAAGCAGTCTCACTGGGCTGGGATGCACTATTTGGCTTTGGAAGTTGCTACCTTGGCCTGGTGAAGGCCATGGCTTTGCTCTCCTGGCCTGTTGACCTACTCAGACACTGTTTGGCTTGTCCTCTCCACTGCGCTCGGTCATTAAGCCTCACGCTAGATTGAGCTCAGTTTATCTCATGGCAAAGGACAACTATTTAAGATGAAGTGACAACAACAGTGGGAGTTGCTCCTGGGACTTGGTAGATTTGGACCTTCCTCAAGACTGGCTGTCACCTAGGAGGGAGCAATATTCCTGCATGTCCTCATATCACAGCAGGACACCTTCTCACATCGCTATGGCCCATCAAACATTAGCAGATGTCTGATTTTCAGTCTCTAGTTCTCTCTAGACTAGAACTCTTCCAGCTCCAGTCTAGCCTGGTTATGCACTCACTGGTGGGATACCATCTTGCAGACAGCAGCTTTCCCCTACAAGATGTCCCCTGTCCCTGAGCAAGGCTCTGCCTCATGGTATTTGGGCTCATCCCAGCACAGCAGCTGAGCTGGACACATACACAGAACTTATGCTACCTCCTGTGGCTGGTGGATGAAATAAACCTCCATAAAAGCTCCTCCTGATGTTGGTGGGACTCTGGTCGTGGGGGACCGACTGCTGGGTTCAGGCATGGTCAGGGCAGCTGCTGGGAATGCACCTACAGGAATGTAGGGGTCAGCTCTCTCCGATTGAGAGTGCATGGCTGGTCCCCACCTCAGTGCTGCAGAAGCAGAAGTAAAGGCCAGGCTGGATGGGGCTTTGAGCAACCTAGTCTAGTGGTAGGTGTTGGGAGGGGCTTGTAACTAGATAGTCTTTAAGATCCCTTCCAACTCAAACCATTCTATGGTTCTATAGGATGGGCTTGTGCTCAGGACACTTCAGGAAGTGAAGATGCAGCCAAAGGCAGGTCCAGAGCAGCAGCTTCGTTTTCCACCTGCCGGTCCTGCTGCCTCTCCTGCAGCCTGGCTCGCTGCTATTTATACCTCACTCCACGGCCACTTCACAGCGCAGAAAGGCCTGGTGGGAAAGCTAAGGAAGTGAAATTACTTTGGGGGAAGAAATGACACTACCCGTTTATAAATAAACTGGGTTTCATTGATCTTTTAGATGCTCTCTTGGCAGAGAGTCCAATGTCATTGCTCCAGCAATGCAGACAATACTTGGGCATTGTTTTATTCTCAGTTACAGGGAAAAAGGACAGCACCAGCTGCCTTTCTATCTTTAGCCCATGAGAGCACCCTTCAATTGTTCTGCACTTCAAACAATAGGCACACGTGTGGGGGGGTTTAAGATTGCTGGCCTTGACAAAGCATTTCACATGGAAATACGTCCTTAGAGACAATAGATTTCTTTCATGCCCTGTCTGAAGCTGGTATTTATACGACAGAGAAGCCACGGTGCAAGAGCTCTGCCTTGTTTTTCTTGTGCATGACGGGCCAGTGAGAGGTTTGGCTTCACGGGGAGGCCTCTGAACTCTCTTCCACAAATATGGCCCTATTGTTCTCCCTTTCCTTGGCTGGTGCTGAACATCGCATCATCCCCTCCACTTGCTTGTGGGATCCAGTTAATGGCTTCAGCACCACTCTTATTGTAAAAATGCGTTTCTGCATCAATGCATAACCACCCTGAGATACAACATACCTGGCCCAAACCTCTGACTTTGGCTAAGTTGGTCTCTTCGTGGCTGGAAGAGCGAAGGATGGATTTTTTGTTGCCCCCATTACAGGGTACCAGGGAAAGTGAGTGTGCCCGCTTGTGGCTGATGAGCGATGCTTTGAAGGCACAGGGGGGCAACTGGGCACCCGGCTCCGCAACGGGCCCGTCAGCTGCAATGTATCAGATACCCGTGCAAAACTCGGCAGCATCGTGGGCAAGCCACTTCCTTGCTTTCTGGTGATTCCACTGGTGCCCTCAGTGCCAGACTCCCTCTGCCCCACAGAGCTGGGGAGCCTTGGGGTGTGTCGTGGGCATCCCGGGTGCAGGACATGGCTGTGTGGGGGAGGTACCTGCTGCAAATCCCCCCATTTGCACGTCATTCTCTGATGAGGGAGAAATAGCAGGGCCATGTCAGAACTATTTATTGCCCCCCCAGCCTTGTGGCTGACATTGTATTAAGATTCAATTATCTGAGCCCTGGGCAGCCTTTGACGATGCGACATCCCAAAGCCACAAAGCTCATTTTTGAAGGCTCTTGAACAGACAGAGGAGAGGTTTACAAATATAAAGTGCTTTTCTTTAAACTTTGTGGGACTCTATTTTTAGCAAATAAAGACAATGTCCCAGTTGCTGTTGTTCATCTTTTGTTGCATGTAACATGCCAAATACTTACCATGTCTGCCATATTTTTTTATCATTTAACCTTCTCTGAGCTGCATTGCGGCTCTCTTACGCTCTACCAGAGATTATGGGCTATTTGCATGTATAAATCCTCCTCAGGCAACGGGATCACTTTGAAAAGATCTCATTCTCCAGACTGAATTTGGGAAACAGAAAGAACAGACAAGTGACAGGTTTCTATAAAAAGATTTTTTCACGGTCTGACAGGGTGCATTCATTCCAGGAACTACCAAGGAGGGCAGTACCTTTTCCCAACTTTTTGTGGGAAACTGGACCATTTTTTTTGCAACATTTTGCTTAGAAACTCAAGCTTTTTATGCCCTTTCTCAGGACAAACAGAGAGGAGGGCAGACTCAGGACCCTGCCAGGCCTGAGAGGAGAAATGCTTCTGTTTGAGTAAACTCTGTCCTTCTGCACAGTCATCAAAGCTCCTGGACTTTGTTCGCCACTTCCATCCCTCGCGGGCAAACAACCCTTGCCCTGTGGTGGGGTCTGAGCAGGCTCCCAGCACAGGACAGTTTTTCAGCAATACAAGACTGGATCATCAGATCCAATTCACGGCCTGGATTGATTAAAACTTGTATCCACAGTTACCCATCAAAGGGATGACAGGGGAAAAAGGAGTAAGACTCCTGAGCCCAGGAGAGAAGAGACAAGCTGGGTGCATTAGAGAGCTATAATCACAGAGCTTTATTTCAGAGATAGATCTCTAAAAGCAGAGCTAAGAGGCTTGCAACGACCTGGGCAACTCCTGGTGCCAGTAATAACAGAGCGGGTCATCTCTTGGCTTGATCTGGCCACCGGTGATGATCCATCTGTGGAGGGCAACCACCTGTAACAACAGGCCTTGCCCAGTGCTTGCTGGAGGAACCTCTCCCCCCCAGGCTGAAGGAACCTCTGCACCATGGTCAGGCACGTTCCAGGACTGGGGGCTCCCTTTGCACCCCCTCTTTTTGCATCCCACTGCAGGGTGCCCCTGCCTGGGGCTTTCCCTTGCTGCTCCAGGGTGAGGGCATGAGCAGCACCTGTGTGAGCAAAGCACCCTCCTCAGTTGTCATGCTCTTGGTTAATATATGCATATATGGGTATATGTACATATATACAGGCTTAACCCACCCACAGCTTCTCTGCAGGTTAGAGGTCTCCTGCACGGACAGGCTCCAGGATGAAGTGCTTGCCCAAAGTCATTAGCAAGTCAGTGGCCAAGCGAGGAAAGGACCCTCTCTTCCCCTCAGGTGGTCCAGTGACACATCATAGAGCCTGGGGACAAGTCACAGAGCCCGGGGACAGGTCACCAAGGAGACGGGGAGGTCTCCATCCTGGGAGGTTTTCAAGGCTTGGCCGATTAAAGCCACAGCCACTCAGACCTCATGCTCCTGTGAGCAGGAAGTTGGGTTAGAGACCAGCCCCTTCCCCCCCTCCCTCATTCCCTGATGTGAGGACACATCCCAGCTAATCCCTGCTGGCAGAGCAGATAGAAAAGATGAGTATCTGCAGGGCAGCACGATGGAGCCAACCCAACAATTCCCATTTTTATGGTTGCAGGATCCGAGCACCACATGTGGATTTACTTGTTCCACCCCCAAAGCCGCATTAGTGAAAAATGTTAGTTAGTCCAAATGAAGGTGCAGACGTGAGGCTGGCGTTCAGCCCTTCTTGTGCTGGCTGCACACAAACGTGGCACAGCCCTCTCGTCACCAGCAACCAACAGCTTCAAACATTCATAACGCAGGTCACACATGGAGCCCAGCCCCACTGCTTTTGTTGGAGCCTCAGAGTTATATCACAAATGTGCTATGAAAATCTTTAAATATTACTTTAATCTTTAAATATTACTCCAGGAGGCACACAAATGAGTGCCTTGTGATGACAACAAATCCTTTTTCTAGTTCTGCTGTGGTGTTGATGGTACCTTATTGGCAAACTGTGTTAGGGTTGTTTCATCTTATTACATATATTGTAAGGCAGAGCGAGTTAGGACTGATAGTTCCTTTGTATATTTAAACAAAAAAGGTAGGAAGGACCTGGTTTGGTTTGGATTTATTTACACATAAACAAATTTCATCTGTTCCATAACACAGACACGTCCCTGCAGAAATAACTCTCTCAATTTGTCACACTGCCATTTTGAGCCCTATTGCTGGGAAATGAACGTCCCGCAAGTATATGGAACTGCTCTGAAATCTGAGATTTAGCAGATGTACTCAACTGAAGAGGCCCAGAATGGCCCCTCAGCTCCAGATCTGCCTGAAAAGAGCGCTGAGAGCAATCCTATCTCCTGCTGGACCGAGGCAAAGTGAGCACAAACACATAGCTAAAGAGGGAGAAAAATATCAGCTTGCATTACGCCGCGGGGTGTCCCAGAGATGGCCAAGGACTTGGGAGCACCTCCCTCCCACGGCACATGGCCGGGGCCATACCCCTGAGGACAACAACCTCTCTGGGAACAACGGGGGGACATCTGCAGTGGGGGCCGCATTGTGATACCCCCCAACACCTCCTTCTCCAAGTCCTGTCAGTGCTGTGCAGCAAAGGGATGTGGGCAATGAAGATGATGAAGAAATGGAAAACACGGAGATACCACCAATATTGGCTCAGTTTGGGTTCTTTAATTTCCAAATCCAGGCTTGCAGTTCCTCTGAACTCCCCTGCCTGCGAAGGGCAAATTTCAGCTCCTGTCAAGACAAGAAATGATGCAGTTCCATGGCACAAGAACATGAAGATGTTTTCCATTGCTTTTGGCTCACAGCTGCCTCAGGAACGATGCTGGGGGCCTGCAGCTTGCAGTGTACAGTAAACCAGGGTCCAGGTTACAAGTTCTCCATAGTGTAAACACCAAGACACTCTAGGAAAGGCGAGGCAGAGCTGGTCCGAGGTGGCCCAGCTCCTTGGGATTGGCTTTCAGGCTTAGTAGGATAATTTCAAATGAATTGGACAGCATGAATTGGATCTGAGGTGTCATTTCAGCTCTCCAGCCCAGCAGTCACAGGGTCTTGGGCCTTTCTCCTGCTCACATCCCCATGAGGACACCAATCCCCAGGTACATACCAGTGGGAAGATCACTGGTACCACAGCAGGCAGGTAAATGTCCTCACTCACACTCGGAGTATTTCTACCCCAATGAGATCTACCCCAATAAAACCATAAAATTATTGATCCTTGATATGGACCTGTTGGAACAAGTCCAGCGGATGACCACGAAGATGGGATAGAGCACCTCCCCTATGAAGACAGGCTGAGAGAGCTGGGGTTGTTCAGCCTGGAGAGGGCTCTGGGGAGACCTTATAGCAGCCTTCCAATAGCTGACGGGAGCTACAGCAGAACTGGGGAGGGACTCTTTGTTAGGAACTGCAGTGACAGGACAAGAGGCAACGGTTTTAAATTGGAAAAGGAGAGATTTAGATGAGATATTAGGAAGAAATTCTTTGCTATGAGGGTGGTAAGAGCCTGGCCCAGGTTGCCCAGATGACTGCCCCATCCCTGTAGGGGTTCAAGGCCAGGTTGGAGGGAGCTTTGAGCAACCTGGTCTGGTGGGAGGTTGGCTGCCCAGGGCAGGGGGTTGGAACTGGATGGTCTTTAAGGTCTCTGCCAACTCCAACCATTCTGTGATTCTATACTTAGACAAGACATGATCTCAACAAGCATGGTGATGGATCCTTTCTGGGGAACATCCCTAGCAAGCCCCTACTTGCTCCTTGGGCTGAGGTTGAAGCCTGGTGCCACCTCACCCTGGTGTCACAGGAACAGCACACAGCCCTTGCTCCCAGCAGGAGCAACCAAACTCAGTGCCAATGCCTGCGCTGCGCTGTGTCCCCACCAGCTGTGTCCCCTAGGATGCCAACAGGGGAAGCCCTGCTCCACTTCTTCCCCAGGGATCCTGCAGCCTGCCACACACCAAGGGGCACCTGGGCACCTCCACGAAGGCTCTCCCAGAGCCATGGACATCCCTTCCATGGGAGATGACATTATTGTTCATAATCACAGAATCACAGAATTGTCAGAGTTGAAAGGGACCTCTAGAGGTCATCTAGTCCAACTCCCCTGCAAAAGCAGGGTTGCCCAGAGCACATCACTCAGGAGCATTGAGGCGGGGCTTGAAGATCTCCAGAGAAGGGGACTCCACACCCCCCTGGTCAGCCTGTTCCAGGGCTCTGCCACCCTCACCTGAAATAAGTTTTTCCTCAGATTTGATTGGAACTTCCCATGTTCCAGCTTGAGCCCGTTGCCCTTCGTCCTGTCACTAGGAACCAACCACTGAAGAGTCTGGCTCCATCCTCCTTCAACCCACCCTTTAGATACTTGTCAGCATTAATAAGGTCTCCCCTCAGCCTTCTCCAGGCTAAAGAGTCCCAGCTCTCTCAGCCTTTCCATCAGGGAGATGCTCCAATCCCTCCATCATCTTTGTTGCCCTACGCTGCACTCTCCCCAGTAGTTCCCTGTCTCTTTTGAACTGGGGAGCCCAGAACTGGATGCAGTATTCCAGTTGTGGCCTCACCAGTGTAGAGCAGAGGGGGAGAGTGACCTCCCTTGACCTGCTGGCCACACTCTTCCCTACGCAGCCCAGGATTCTGTTGGCCCTCTTGGCCACAGGGGCACATTGCTGACCCATGGGTAGGTTACTCTCCACCAGAACCCAGACCCTTCTCCCCACTGGTGCAATAATGACCCGACGGGCCCTGAATTATTCTCTCTGTGGGTCAGCAGCGTCACCCCCAGCAGCGAGCCCCCGCCGGCGCTGCTCCTGCCCCCCTGACGTCACGTCACATGACGTCGCGTGACGCCACACTTCCCCGTGACGCAGAGTACCCAGGTACAGGCGCACGCGCGCTCGCAACTCCTCTCGCTGCGCCTTCTTGCCCCCGTCCCGCGGGCCCAGCCGCATTAGTGTCGCACTCCCCGCACTGATAGGTCGGCTGCACTGCCAATCGCAAAGGGGCGGGGAGGAGGGCGGGACGAGAGCGGAGGAGGGCGGGACGAGAGCGGAGCGGAGCGGCGGGGCGCAGGTAGGGGCGAGGTGCCTGGTGCTCGCCTCAGCATCAGGTCAGGTCGGTGTCACGGTCACGCCGAGCCAAGCCGCGGCTGATGAGGGGGTGTCGCTGCCCGGCACTGTGCAGGCCGGAGCCCTGCAGCACCGCGGGGTTCCCGCACCGGCCTTCCTGAGGCGCGGTGCAGTCGGGTCCCGAGGCAGAGCCGGGCCTTGGCGCTTGGCCCAGCCGCGGCGGGAGGGGCCCTGAGGGCCAGGTGGGTGACTTCTCCTTTGCCCCACAGCGAGCAGCATGGCTGCGCCGTGGGAGGACGTCCTGCGGAAGGAGGCGGCCGTGCGGGAGGCGGCGCGGGTGGCCGTGGACGCGGCGCTGCTGGCGGGCGTGCTGATGCGGACCGAGGGCCAGCCCAACGCCTCGGATGTAAGCGGCGGAGCCGGGTCACGGGACGCTGTTCGTTCCTGGCCGGGGTGTGAGTCAGCAAAGGGAGAAGAGCCCGGGAAAGAGCTGTCCGCCATAGCGGGGAGAAGGCGCAGCGCTTTGCCGTGAGCCCCCGAGCTGCCTCACAGCCGGCCTGTGGGCTGTAACCCACACCCCATCCTGCTGATGAGCACATTGCCCCAAGAGACACCCCTGCGATACAGTTCTCCTTTCCCAAAGGGAGTGATAGATCTGGAATGGTTTATGAAGTGGCCAGGAGCTATGTGTGTGTGCATGGTGGTGGGAGTTCATCCCTCTCCCGAGCCTCTCACCATCCAAACGATCCTTTGAACCAGGGGAGTGTCCTGTTTGGAGGGGCCTCTGGTTTTGGCCTGCTCCCAGCTACAAGTCATGGGATGAGATGACGGGGCAAACACATGGGATTACCTCTTGTGAATCTCTGGAAGTTTCTGGAGTGGGGGTGCTCAGGGTCGGGGGCACTTGGCATATTGGAGGGGAATGCCACAAGGTGTCTTAGAGAAAGAACTGCTCCAGTGTGAGAAGGGTGGGACACCACTGGGGACAGGTCCCTGCAGAGCTGGTGGGCGAGAAGGCAGCTGTGTTTGAAGCTGGCAGAGGAATGATGGGAGAGATCTCCACCATGGAGGCTGCCCCATGGTCAAGTCAGAGCCTCGAGGGAACCTCAAAGGGTGAGAGGAAGAGGGAAGTTGGAAGGAGAGGACAAACACTGCCAGTGTCCCTTGGCTCGTGAAAAGAATCAAAGTGAATCGAGAACTTCTCTCTCGTGTAATAATATTTTGGCTTTGAGGGTGGCTCTGTGCCTGAACTGTGGGGTGAGCCAGGGGCCCAGAGTAACCCCTGGGACTCAGTGAGCAGCGATCAAAGGAAAAAACTCTCAATGGCCGAAAGATAGGACTGTCAAATTCACCTTTTGTCTGAAACTGAGGCATTTTGGAGATAGTGCTCTCCAGTTAAGGTGGAAACAGCATCCTTAAGAAGGAAGCCCTCAGCCCAGCTGGAGCTCTGGAGCATCTGCTTCTGCCTCTGCAGGACTCCACAGATGGCTCATGAAGCAAATCCCTCATAATTTAAGGGTCAATTTAAGGGCATGAGGCCATGTGTCTGCCCAGGTTGCACCAAGGGAGCCTGTGGATGGCTTGAGCCTTCAGCCAAGCAGAGGAACCACCTTTTTAGCCCCACTTAAAGTTCATAGTCCAGGGTGGTTTCCAACCCTTTGGGCCCTTGTGTGTTGAGACCTGACTTCTCTGCTGCCACATTCGTGTTTGCAGGTGGTGAATTACGCTCCCTTCACGCTGCTCCCATCCACAGTACCAAGTGCCCTGTTTGAACAAGCGTACGCTGTTCAGCAAGATTTTAACCTGCTGGTGGATGCTATTAGCCAAAACAAAGAATTCCTGGAGTATACTCTGGCTAGGTAACTTTCTTTCATGTGGCATTTTAATGACATGTTTTAAAAGCGAGCTATTTCTTACCCTTCGGGCGTTCCTACCTTCCATCTGTTCATCTCCCTCAAGCTGAGGCAGGTACTCCTTATCAGAGGTTGATGGTTGACTATATGATCTTAAAGGTCCCTTCCAAACTAGACAGTTCTATGATTCCTTCGATTCTCTGATTCTATCATCTTCCGTTTTGCCAGTGTTTAAAGATTGTGAATTCTTACTTGTGAGCTTGTTGGCCCCCAGGCCTTAAATTCAAATTGCTGGAGGCTTTTTTGAGTCCTAGATTTAGTAGTCTGTTTTGGTCTTGTTTTGCATCTGCCTGTGGCTATCTGATAACCACCAGCTCAGTCTGCCCACAGTTCTGAAGGGAAGGTGTTTGTTCCTTCCCCTGCACCTACCTCTAATCAGTCACCCCGTGTCCCCTGCTTTCCCAGCCATGCTGAGAAGGTGACCTGCTTGTGCTCTGGGTGCTGAAGGACTGGTCAGCTCTGCCTCATGAGCTCTGCTGGATATACTGGTGGCTTTTGCCCAGTGCTGGAGCAACCATCCCTGACTCTGTCCCCTGTAATCTGTAGGGCTGATGCTTCCACAAAGCCCATTGTCCTTCCTGCTGGCTGTTCTGTGCAGGTGCTGATGGCTCTCTGGCACTGGGACAGAGCAAAGGAGGCTATTCTCCATCATCATTCTTCTTTTGCTAAAGCTGGACCCCTCAGAGCTGAATTAATGCTTGTGCCTGTTCCAGAGCCGCCCGTGACTGGAGCTGGTGTGTGGGCATGTTTATACCTGTGGTTAAGAAACATGGCGTCTGGGGTTTGTGTGCATTCATGTAGTCTGGGGGCAGCTCCTTGGAGGTGCTGCTCACAATTGGCTCAAGAATTTGAGATGCTGAAGAAAAGCCAGACCTACTCTGGCAGGGTTACTAAAGTGCTTGGCACCACACCGCACGGGGTTTAGAGCCCCACAGGACAGGGGAAATTTGATGAAGCTCCTGAAGCTTCTTCTGTGAACTGTGTGTGCAGGCACAGAGAGACTTCTAGTTTTTGGCCTGAATCTGCAGAATTCTGCTGTATTTCTTTGCTTTTGCTTGTCTTCTCTCTCTGCCCTGCAAACGAAAATCACCTCTGCACAGCAGTGCTTTTTGTAGCAGCTGTGCTTAGCAAACTGGATTTGTGCTATGGTTATGCACTGTGACCCTTGATGAAGAGTGTGTTCATGGTGAGATGCTTAACAGCACTGGTCTTAACTTGGTCTAGCCAGGGCCTGGCTGTTTGTGCACGAGAATGTCCCTGGTGAGGTGGGTTTTTTTTTCTGGAGAGGAATTAATTTTCTTGTTCCCCTGTGACAGTGTAAGGGGGTTGATCTGCTCTGTTTTTCTCTCTAGCACCATCAAGGTGGATGACTTCACAGCTCAGCTCTTCAGAATCCACGTGCAAGTTTTGGAGGAAGGCTTGGCTCAGGTACCTTGGCAGAAGACCCAGCACTCAGCAGCTTCCTCCCTTCCCAGTGGGGTGGGATTGCCTGGTCTCTGTGAGCTTGCTTGCTGCTTTGGACTTTCAACTCTCCCAAAGTCAGGCCCATTGCTCCCTATACTACCATGTCTTGGTTACAGCTCAGGACCTTGCCCTGTTTGATGGTCATGCCCTTTAGTTAGTGCTGCTGGAAACAGTCAGGCCTTAACTGGGAGGGTTTAATGTGGTTTGTCTTTGCTCTCTGGGAGGCTCAGGAGACTGCAAGCCATGTCAGGACTTGTGCTTGACAGACTATCCCTGCAGAAGCTCCTTTGCTCTCACAAGCGTTGCTGACTCCTCTGGAGTATTGTGAGCTCTCAGCAAGGGCCAGAGCACCCACGGACATATCTCACAGAGGTTTTTAGCAAAATGAAGGTCATTGAATTTGCAAGGGATTTGCAATTAAAGGCAACAGGCCACTTCACTTTCCCTCTGTTTCAGTCTGTGTTTTTAGGCATAAACCGCTCTGATTACATGTTTGACTGTGGGGTGGATGGGACACCGGCTTTGAAGCAGATAGAAATAAACACCATTGCTGCCAGCTTCGGAGGCCTCGCCTCCCGCACTGCCACGGTCCACAGGTAAGGGAGCATCTCTGACCCCTGCTGCCAGGCGCCGCAGCAGCTGTACCATGTTGCCTTGCCTTTGTGTGCTCTCCAGACTCCTCCCTGAGTATGGTGGGAGGCTGCCCTGGCATTTACAGCTTTTGGGTTTTTTTCTGTTCCCCAGCCAGGTGTTGAAAGTGCTGGGGAAGTCTGAGGAGGCAACACGCCTGCTGCCCAACAACCCAGTGAAAGGGCTCGCCTTGGGCATTGCAAAAGCCTGGGAGCTCTATGGTTCACCAAGGTAAGGAGAAAGGAGGTGCTAAAGGCTGTTTTTTTCTTGTCTTCCTTGGGGATCCAAATGTTTGGTTTTGAAACTGGGCTTTATGAAGGATGTCTGTTTGCTGGACAAGTTGCTCTCAGAGAGCCTGTGGCACCCTGGGAAGAGCAATGTGGTTGTCTTAGTGCACAAGGCTGCTGTGTCACAAAGGCAGAGAGGTGCCCAGGGACCCTGGAGGAGTTCTGCGGTTCAAGAGCCCTGCACAGAGCTCACTTTTCCTCCTGCCATTTCTTTTTTTGCTTGTGCCCACACTGGTATTGGTAATGACACGGGATTGGTACTGCTCTCTATTTGCAGACTGATCCTTAGGAATGCTGGGAAAAGCCAAGCAGGAACAGTGCAGGAAGCCTGAATCACAAAGATCAAAAGCTGGTGATCCTGGGTGCTTGTAGAGTGTTTCTATGCTTAATGATGTCCTTGATATCTCTTCCAGTGCTGTGGTGATGTTTCTTGTGGAGGAAGTCCAAAGGAACATTTTTGACCAGCGATGCGTAGAAAATGAGCTTTGGAACAGGTAAAGTTTGGCTTTTCCTGGAATGGGAGAGGGAAGCAGAATGAACTGCTGCTGGGTCGTGGTGTTTCCCTCAAGGCAGCTTGTGGGGTGTCTCCAGGCTCCCCAGCAGGCATGGCACTGGGGGGTAATGTGTAGGAGCAGGTCATGGAAAATGAAGTTGTGCAGAATCTTTGCTTTTTATTTTGTCACCTTCTCAAGGATAAAGTCCAAACACTTCATCGTTTCTGGGACTGTGAGAGGGCATGCCTTGGTATGTAATAGGGCAGCCTTTATCTTGGACTTACCTCTGTAAACTGTTAGGCAGCTGTCTTCAGTGTTCCTTTGGTGACCTCCTGCCTAGCCTCACACCCACCTTTGTCTTCACACCAGCCTTCCAAAGCCTCTCACCAGCTCTTTACTGGAAATACCAATGACCACCAAAGCCTCTGGCCTCCAGGGCTGATGCCTTGCTGGTTTTGTGGGTGTGTAGTCCTCAGAACTGCACCAGTGGTAGCGTTGCTGTGGGACAAGTCTCTTAGATGAGACAATAAGGACTGGAATGGGGCTAATGAGGGCCATTCTGCTCACAGAATCACAGAGTGATATGGGGTTGGAAAAGACCTCTGGAGATCATCCAGTCCAACCTCCCTGCCAGAACAGGTCCACCCAGAGCAGGTCCCACAGGAACGTGTCCGGGCTTGGTTTGGAATGTCTCCAGAGAAGGAGACTCCACCTGGGCAGCCTCTGCCAGGGCTCTGCCATCCTCACAGGAAAGAAGTTCCTCCTCATATTTAGATGGAACTTCTTATGTTCAAGTTTGTGCCTGTTACCTCTTGTCCTGATGCTCACTCTCTAACTCCTCGCTCTCTAACTGGGGGGGGTATTTCATAAAAGCTTAATTAACAAACCCTCAAACCCATTGTGAAAGATCTGGGCAAAGCAAGCAATGTGGTAGCAGTGTAAAGGACTTGTGAGAAGGAGGTGTTTTGATAAGGTCCTGTGCTGGAGCAGTGGGAGGCGTTTGGCATCTCTTCTCTGGAACAGCAAGTCCACACTGCCGCTGTGTGGAGGAAGGACTATAAAGCATGAAGGAGGTAAAACATGCAGGAAGTCGCCCTGCTGTTCTTGGCTTTGAAGCCAACAGTGGGTGAATCCTTTGTGTAGGGATAAAAAGCACAAAATACTGACTTTTCATGGAAACGTTTCAGGAGGTGAAAGGTGAGTATGGGGAAATCCAGGGTGCTTAGGCCCATGTTCTGCTTCGGACAGTGAAACGTAGGACAGAACCACTGTTGCACCAGTGATTTCTAGCTCAAGTAACTGTGCCTGGCCTGGTGACTCCCACTCCTCTCTTAACAGGAACATTCGGGTCATCAGGAAGCGATTCAGAGATGTGTTTGAAAAGGGCTCTCTGGATGATGCCAAGAGGCTGTATATGTGAGTATGAGCCAAGGTGCGCGTTCCTGGCTGTGTGTTGGGCACACAGGGCTCTAAATGGGAATTTTCAACTGAAGCTGGTGGTATGTTTTGAGTGTAACTTTCGGAGTGACTTTCACTATCACAGGGATAGTGACTTTCGGAGAAAGCAGTTCACTCCCTTGCTCTAGGCTGCTGCTTCTGCATCCCCTTATAGCTGAAATGATTTTATTTTCACAGTGGTGAGATTTTTGCATAAACACATCAGTCCCTTCCAGCTGGAAACATCATTTCCCTCCTTCAAGCTACAGCCTTGTGACCTCTGCCAGATCTTTACTTCCTCCACATACATCTGCTATGAACAGTCACAGCTATTTCAGAGGCTTCCACGGAGACATTTCCTGTTTACCCTTCATGTGATGCTCTGCCAGTGAGAGCTGGCTGGGTTATTAGCTCTAGAGGAGGAGGCGTTACATGTCCTTACGGTATCTCTTGGTTTTGAACACGCTCAGCGTCTTGCCCACTCCCTGTGGAGGTCAGGACAGGCTGGTCACAGGCTCCAAGGGCTGGCAGTTGGTCTCAAGTGTGACATTTGTCCTTTTACCATGGTAATGTTCTTGAAGCAGTTTCACGCCAATGTTTTTCCTGTAGTTAGGCTAATTTTTCCATGGTTTAGCCTTTGGTGTCTCTGCTGTGTTTAATTAATGAATATTTTTGTCATTATCAGGCAGTTAAGGGGAAAGTGTATGCACTGTACCTCCAGAGCATCCTCTCCTCTGCTTGATGAACCCCTTTCCCTGGTTGTCTGCCAGCAGTTTCTGTGCTGCTTTCCCTCAACACAGCAAAGTTTGTGTAGCCGAAGCCTGTGTGTGTGGCGCTATGTGTAGGCTGACAGCCCTGCCCTGGCAGGATGGTTTGATGCCTGGGCAGGTTGCTGAGTTGCTGTCCTGCCTTAAATGACCACTGGAGAAGGTCCCTGTTCCCTCCCAGCTTCAAGAATCAGAATTGTCCAGGTTGGAAGGGACCTTTCAGATCATTGAGTCCAATCATCGACCTAACACTAACACAAATCATCACTAATTCATGTCCCCCAGCATCAGTCTGCCTGTCTTTTAAATACCTCCAGGGATGGTGACTCCACCCCTGCCCTGGGCAGCCCATTTCAAGGCTTAATAACCCTTTCAGTGTAAAACTTTTGCCTAATCTCCAATCTAAACCATCCCTGTCACAACTTGAGGTCATTTCCTCTTGTCCCATGGCCTGTTCCTTGGGAGAAGAGACTGACACCCCCTGGCTACCTCCTCCTTTCAGGGAGTTGCAGAGAGCAAGGTTTCCCCTCAGCCTCCTTTTCTCCAGGCTGAACACCCACAGCTCCCTCAGGCTCTTCTCACAAAACTTGTGCTCCAGACCCCTCAGCACTACACTGCCCTTTTCCCATAGGTTTTTGCTTCCCTGCTGGGCTGGGTGCCTGAATTATTGTGATTTTGGTTAGTCAGTGCAGAGTCAGGCTCTGTGTCCCGGGACAGGAAAAGCTAGCTGGGGTTCAGAGGAGAGAAGCCAGGGCTTCCAACCTTCCACTTCTTTGGCAGAGGCAGCCAGGAGCAGTAGAGGAGGTCAAAAAGAAGGGGAAAATGTTGTGACACAGTCCCTGCCTGACCTCGTTGCAGTCTCTGGTGGGGGGTGGATTCGAGCAGAGGCTGGCCTCATTCTCTTGAGTGCTTCTGGTTTCTGTTCCAGGGACGGCCAGGAGGTAGCAGTGGTGTACTACAGAGAGGGCTATGTGCCAAAGAATTACAACCAGCAGGTCAGTACTGTCCCCTCCGCCCACGCTGTGGCCTTGCCCAGTGGGTGTGAAATGCCCCGTGATCCCAGGGGTGTCTGTCCTGCTCCAGGTGGGGTTAGTCTGATAACACTGGGAGGCTGTGACAGCAGCACATGTGGGTGTCCCTGGTGCGCACATAGGAAGAAAAATGAGTGACTTTCTTCTCTAATAACCACTCATGGGGTTGCTTCTGTAAAATATGGGTTAACACAGGTATTAGCACCTGCTTAAAGGGTTTAGATTTGATCAGCAGATCACTTTGTCCTCTGCTAGGACTATTGGGCTGCAGGTGTTAATAATACAGGCAAAGCCTGCTGTTGTCTGGAGGTGGCAGCACTGGACAAGCTGTGGGGGTGTAGGCCAAGGTTGTGGATGAACCTGCCTGTGCTGTTTCCAGAAGTGGTGGAAAATCCATGTATGCACCTCTGCTTGTCTGCTGAGTGCTGTTCCCACCTTCCCACCCCCCACCCCTGCCAGGCAGGGGTGGCAAATCATATGAACAGAAAAGGGTGGAGAAAACATATTATATTTTGTTAATTTTTTTTTTTTGCTGTTGGAATGGTTGCTCTCTTTCTGTCTCAGAATTGGGAGGCGCGATTGTTGCTGGAGAGATCGAGGGCAGTGAAGTGCCCGGACATTGCCACCCAACTGGCAGGCACCAAGAAGGTCCAACAGGAGCTGAGTCGGCCAGGGACACTGGAGAGGTTGCTGCCTGGCTGCCCCGAGGCTGTGGCTCGAATACGAGCAACGTTTGCTGGACTCTATTCCCTGGATGTGGTGAGTGTGAGCAGGGAAGGAATGTGCAGATGTGTGCTTGGCCTGTGTGACGTTTCTCTTTCTTTAAGAAGATAAATCTTTACTTTACCCTGGAGGACCCTGCTCAGCCCCTGCTCCTCCCTGATGCTTTGCTGTTGCCATCATTTCCTGCCAGGGTGAAGAGGGAGACAAGATCGCTGCCATGGCTATCGCTGATCCTGACCGGTTTGTGCTGAAGCCCCAGCGAGAAGGTGGAGGTAGGAGCTGGAGCAGGTCCATGTGGGTTCTCACTGCAGTTTGTGCTGTGTCCAGAAGAGGCAGGAGCTCTGTGATGGCTCTTAGTCCTCTGCTGAGGGATAAAAGGTGGGATGGGGTGGCTTGTAGCTACTTGAAGCCATGGGGACTAGTAATGGCAGCAAAGTGGTGCTGTTCCTAGAGGAGGTCCCCACACCCCAGAACTGTATGTATAGAGGCAAAGGCTGGGGCTCTTAGGGCCACCAAGGCCAGTTGCAGAGCTGGGACCAGTGCTACTGCTGTGCTGGGAAGTGCTTGACTTTCTGGTTTTGTTGTCAGGGAACAACCTCTATGGTGAAGAGCTCAAGCAGGTTCTGGAAAAGATCAGAGACAGCCCTGAGAGAACCTCCTACATCTTGATGGATAAGATCAAACCACAGCCAGCAATGAATTACTTGCTGAGGGCCCACAGTCCCCTCCAAGTGTCCGAGTGCATCTCGGAGCTCGGGATTTTTGGTGTCTACGTCAGGTGAGAAACGTGTTTCCTGGTGCTTGGGTCAGGAACATTGTCTGAAGCAGCAGCTGGGCAGATACCTGTGGGCAGGCGGAGGTACAGGGGACAGAGGTGACCCTTCAGTCTCTGCCCCTGTCAGCAACTCTGGGCACTGTGTCCAGACTCTGAACTGCTGCTCTCTACCTGCTCCTGGATGGGTTGTTGGAAAACAGCAGAGCTGGTGCTGGTGGCCGCTGGTGTAACGGCCACTTGGAACTGGTGCATCTCAGCCCTGATTTGTGGGAGCACTGGTGGGGTCTGGAAGCAGCCATGTGCTTTTCAGAACCGCTGGCCATCTCAGAAATAGCTGAAGGCTTAACGGAGTCGTGGTCAACCCTAAATACCTGATGCTTCTGTTTAAAACCCTCATAGGCCCATAGAACTCTTGCCAGAGCTTATAAATTAAAATCCTCATACAATTTTAGAAGTCAGTGTTCTGTGGCAGCGTTCAGAACCTGAACGCTCGGACCCAGCTGGGAAAGGCCAATGTCGCTGGTGGCACAGAACAGGGACTTCTTCATTAGCCATGGGGCTTGTAGGTGCCAGTCACTTGCCCTGCACTGTGGTGAGGAACGTGAATCCAATTGTCCAAGGTGAAATTCCATGAGCTTCCTGGCCTGTAGCTACTCAGGTGCCCTTTTCTTTGCAGACAGGGCAAGGAGATGGTGATGAACGAGGCCGCAGGCCACCTCCTGCGGACAAAGGCCACCGAGCATGCGGACGGCGGGGTGGCGGCCGGGGTGGCGGTGCTGGACACCCCTTTCTTGGTGTGAGGAGACGATGCTTCATCCCACCCCAAAGAGCTGATCTGCCACAGGGATGTTCTACTTAGGGTGTGCTTACCATGGGCTGGGGTGCTGGGGACTGGGAGGAAGGGCTGCGTGGACACAACAGCCCCTTGTGCTGTTCCGTTTTGTGCTCCTCGATACCGTGTTATTTCCAGAGACGCAGAAACCCAAAGCCTGGGGACTTTGGGTTGTGGGATTTGTGGGCCAGTGCTTTCCAGAGTGAGAGGGGAGCCCAGCTCTGCGTGTCCTTGGACCCTCCAGCCCTCCTTCAGGTGTTGCTGCCCCCATTTCTACTGTTCCCTGTACCTGAGGGATCCTCAGGGTTCCTGCACAAGGGGCAGCTACCCTGGTTTAATTCACCCAAGGACCTCTTGCTTCTGCTTTGCCTGAATCCCTTTTTTTTTTTTGATTGGAAACACATCCCAAACAGTGCCTCTGTGCTACACAAGGCAGGCACCAGCACAGCTGCATCTGCTTCTGTAACAGCTGCCCAAGGGATCCCCACAGGTTGGCATGAGAATTCATTAATGGTGGTGGCATATCCCAGCACGATGCTGAATGGGAGCCTTGTGTCACAGCCAATATGTCCATAAACCCTGAATCCCCAAGGGCTGCACCTTCTGAGCATCTCCCACCGGTCTGCTCCTCCTGCAGCCCAAGAGCAGTGCCGAGGAGCCCTGACCTCGGTAATGGTCCTGCTGGGAGAGGGAGACAGAATTGCAGTTACTGAGGGCTTTAATCTGGGACCAGCACCAGTGGGTGCTGGTCCCAGATTGGGTGAGAGATGTCACCCTCCAGGTGTCATGACTCGGTGGGAACAACAAAGCGGTGGAGGGACTCTATCCTTCTTCCTACAGCCCCTCTTCCTCCTCAGCCCCAGCCGTTCAAGGCAAAACAAGATGCCCCTTTCTCGCAGTGCCTGGGTAAAGTGCCCAGGCAGCCTCAGCTCTGTCAGTGATGCCAGAGAGAAGCCATTTAAAGCCAATTATCTCTGAAGAATGAATGTGCTGATTGCCGTGCCTGCACCTCCCCAGGTTCCTGCCACTGGGTGCTCCAATCAATCACCCATCTTTCACCCTGGAAAGAGTTCCCTTCTGTGAGTGTGACCAATTCCAGGATTCCTGGGTAGTTTTTTGTTGCGGATAGGGGGTGATTACATTCAGCCAGAGATTAAAATGGATGTGCAAATCTGAACATGGCTCTTGTGCCAGGTTTGTCTGCGATAAGAGGTGAAGGGGAAGGGCTCCCTCCTTCCTGGGCCTTTCACGTACCTTCACACCAGGGACACTGAAGCCAACCCAGCAGGTTCTGCTCTGGCTGCTGTAAGACTACATAGCACCCTGTTGGAGAAGTGGCCTGGGATCCAGCTCTGTGGTCTCCAGTATGACCAGTGGATGGAGAGCTGCTGGGGTGAAAGGTACTGGGTATGACTGTTTCTGGGAGAAAGCACCATGAGCAGCAAGAGCACGAGGTTACCTAGAGCCGTGAGGAGCAGGAGAACGGTGTAGCATGGTCCCCGAGTTGCTGCTGGAGCCTGAGCTGAAGGTGACACTGGGGAGCAGAGAGGTGGCGGCTGGTGGCATCCATGTCTGTGCCTGGGTGAGGACCACCAGGCCTGGTGTGGTGGGAAGGCAGCTCAAGCCCTGAGCTTCCTTGGCTGCTTGACTCCTGGATGTTGGGTTCATGGGGCTTTCCATGAGCCATTGTGGGCTGATGTTGGCTGGAGACCAGAGAGAAACTGAGGCACAGGCTCCAGGCCTGTAATCAGAGCTTCTGCCTTTGCCCTGCTGTAGGGCACCGGCACAGAGTCACAACCAGTAAGTCCCAGGCTATGAAAAACCATTGCACCAGCAGCAGCCACCCCCTCCCCATCCCCAAAAGCCTCCCTCAGTTATCAGTGCTGTCCCAGAAAAGCACCTACAATACTCTAAGCCTCTTGTTTCCTTGAATTTTATTCCATTTTGCATAAAATCCTTGGCTCTTTCCAGCCAAAGTTACAGAGCAGATGAGGAGTAACAGGAGGAGAGATGATGCAGGAATCCTTGTTGAGGAGGTGGCACGATGCAGTGATACAGAGCGGGGGGGCGGGACACATGTGGGACACTGGCACTCACTCACGGAGTTACAGATCACGGACAAGTGCTGTGCCAGTGAGAGCAGCAGGTAAGAAGTGAGAGCTGGGACTTGGCCAACAGCCTGCCAGAACACCTGCAGCACTAGCCCTGGGCTACCAGCCTCAGAGGTGGTGGTCTTAGTCTTTCCAGCCCAGCCAAGCATCAGCCCAGTTTGCAGGTGAAGCCAAAGCAGCTGTTGCAGCAAGTTTTAAAGCCCATTTCTCCTTTGGTTTAAGTGCAAAAAATGAAAGAGCTCACATGCAGGATACCAGGAGGTATCTCTCACCCAGCTCAACCCTGGGCTGGAGTTAAAGGTCATTAAATTGCAGAAGAATGGCTTTGGCAGAATCTGTGAGATGGTCAGGCTCTCAGGCTACAGGTTCTGGGTTGGGTTTTTTTTTCCTCTCTCATCATCCTAAAGCCATGTCAGATTTAAGCAAAAGCTAACTGTAACCATCTTCTGCTGCTTTGTTGGGTTTTTTTCCCTGATGAGAAAATAACATCTAGGACTAATCTTGGTTTCCCTGCCGTAGCGATGGTCATGGTGGGCCGGAACCCAGCACCTGGTTTGCCTGCACAGGGAAAGGTGCCTCCTCCCAGCTTTTCCCCTCCATCCCTTGGCAGCAACAGCACAAACTCCTGCCCGGGGAGGAGAGAGGAGCCTCTCTGAACTCTGAGCTGCACAGCCTCCCAGCTCAGCTTGGAGCTAGTCAGACCAAGATTTTCCCTCCCAGACCACAGTGAAGGACCCTGGACTGGGAAAAAAACCCGAACCACTGTGCATTTCCAAAGCAGCAGATCTTGGTACCAAATTGCTCCAAAAACCAAAACAAACCTGTTTAAAAGCCTTGAGTTTAGCCCCACTCCCTTTCGGGCTGGGGTACCCCTGCTGGCAAGAGGCTTGGGCAGTGGATGTGACGATGGGAGAGCATTTTTAAGTTCTCCCGCAGTTGCAGCGCTCCAAGGAGCAAAGGAATCTGTGTGTGGGCAGCAGCGGGTGAACCTCCCCTGCCTGCACCGAGGAACTCCAGCACCACTTCCCCTTCCTCCAACCCCCTTGGCTCCTTCCCACCGCATGCAAGGTGCCACATAAATTACATCAACTTAATTAACACCCCATCCCTCAAAAAAAAATAAGAATGAGGTGTTTAAAAGGGAGTCCCCTCTGTGCACCAGACTGAACCCCCAGATGGAACATGACGCACATGCTCCTTGGAGGCAGGGAAACGCTCTGGAAACCTGGCCTCTTCTTTCCCTCCTTTGTAACGTTGGTACATTCAATTAACGGGTCTTAACCTGTTAATTAGACAATTAGACAGACAATTAACCTGTCTTCCCAGGGCAGGCAGCGGTTAGTCAAGGGCTCTGCTCACCAGTACAGTTCTGCTGGGCAGGGACAGGTCACGCCACTACTGCTTAGTGTCACATCGGCTGCTGAAAAGATGTTTTATGACGCCCGGGTTTGCCAAGGTGGAGATGTCCCCCAGATCTTGGTCATTTTTGGCAATCTTCCTTAATATCCGCCTGGTAATCTTTCCTGTAACGACAGCCATGGAAGGAAAGCAGGAGTCAGGATCTCTTCAGCATCCTTAGGAGTGGGGAGTGCCATGACCTGGAGCAGCTTGAGGTTGCTCGGCCCTGAATGTGAGTGGCCGCAGACAAGCAATTTGGGGCTGGTTTCCTTCCCCGGGGAGGCTCTGCTCTGTCCTCAGCACCCTCACTGGGCCCTTACCTGAGCGGGTTTTGGGCAGGCTTGGGGCGTACTGGATGTAATCAGGCGTTGCTATCGGGCTGATTTTTTCTCTGACTGGGAAACAAAAAAAAAAAAAAAAAAAGAGATATTTTCATTGTAGATACTGGGAGATCTCACGCATCTCCTTTTCAGTCAGGATGACCAAGTTCAGACACACAGAGCCCAGCTGCTGGGGAAGCTGGTAGAGTAGTACCCAGCCAAGCCTCCAGGCTGTGGGAGGAGGCAGCAAGACCTGCAGTAGAAACAGGGTTATAGACATATCTTAGAGTCACAGAATGGGTTGGAAGGGAACTTAAAGATCATCCTGTCACACCCGCTGCCTGGGCAGGGACACCTCCCACCAGACCAGGTTGCTCAAAGCTCCCTCCAACCAGGCCTGGAACCCCTCCAGGGAGGGGGCAGCCACAGCTTCTCTGGACAACCTGTTTTAGTGCTTCACCACCCTCACAGGAAAGAATTTCTTCCCCAGATCTCTTCTCAATCTCCCTTTTTTCCGTTTGAAACCATTCTCTCATCCTATGGCTCCTCTCCCTGATCAGGAGTCCCTCCCCAGCTTTCCTGGAGGCCCTTGAGGGACTGGAAGGGGCTCTAAGGTCTCCCTGGAGTCAATTCTTCTCCAGGCTGCACCCCCCCAACTCTCTCAGCCTGTCCTCCCAGCAGAGGGACTCCAGCCCTCCCACCATCTCTGTAGGCTCCTCTGGCCCCACTCCAACAGGTCCATGGCCTTCCTGTGCTGAGGACTCCAAAATCAGAGTCCCAAAGGCAAGGGCACTGATTTTTTCATTCTCTCCGTCTTCAAGATAGATACCTCCACAATGACTACACCAATCTCTATTACCATTTTGATGGAGCAAGGACTGATTCACTGTTGGGTTCCTAGAGAGAAGAAACCAACTCACATGGGTTGATTAGGCTTCAAGTTGCACCGGGGAGGTTCAGGTTCCTAGATATTAGGAAATATTTCTTTCCTGAAAGGGTTTCCTGCCCAGGGAGGTGGCTGAGGCACCATCCCTGGAGGTATTCAAGAGAGGAGTTGACATGGTGCTCAGGGATATGGATTAGTGTTGAGTTGGTGGTGGTCTGGGTGTGGGGTTTGTGTGGTGGAGTTTTTTTGGTGTTTTTCTTTTTTCACTGGTTGGACTAGATGATCCTAAAAGGTCCCTTCTAACCTAGGCGATTCTGTGATTTCATGTATTAAATACTGCAGTATGTTGTGGCAATGGAAGATCTCCCTTTAGACCAGAGCACAAAGCACCCAGAACAACCAAACAACCCTTGCAGCAGGTACAAATCTGCCAGGAGACACACGCAGGCCAGCACTGCTACAAACAAAAGCCTGCTGGGTACCTTTGTCCTTCTTGTGGCTGCCAGCGCCCAAGAGGTAGGGATGGCATCACATGATCAACCAAAGGCCGGGAGGACTAATTTTAGTCTTTGCCAGCCGTGCTCTCTAATTAGAGGGGGCACCTTGTCACAGTTGTCCACGCTGCATTCCCCAGACTACGTGGCCCCTCATTCAAGCGCCCAAGTCCTTGACCCCTCCAGCACCTGCCCAACACTGCCTGCCCTCTCTGCCATGCAACCTCCCAAATATTCCTCTGTTCCTACCTTGTTTTTTCAGCTCATCCATGAGGTTCTTGGTGAACTCATGGCCATCTTTCAGGGTTACAAAGCAGTAGAGGCACTCGCCTTTCACGGGGTGTGGGTGGCTGACCACCGCAGCCTCCGAGATGGCAGCGTGCTCCAGCAAGGCTGACTCCACCTCCGCTGTGCTCAGCAAGTGGCCTGGAAGCAAGGAGAGACAGTGTTTCACCCCCGCCCAGGGCTGGGGTCCTACCGCCCCCCAGGAGCTGGGAAGAAGAGATGTGCTAGTGTAAAAGGCCCTAATTATAGGTTTGAGAACATCAATTTTTCATTTGCTCCAGAGAAGACAACAGTCAGGGAAGAAAAACTCATTTCAGCAGTGCTGGGTATCACTCACCCGCAGAGTACAACCAACCTCCCCCAGGGCTGTTCTCCCTCCCACCTTTAGGTTTCTGTCTTGAACTTTTCACAGCCATGAGATTAAACACAGACTGAGTAGGAGTTGGATTTGGTAAGAGGACACCTGCCCACACAGTACAAAGGAGGAAAAAGGCTGGATCTGCAGAACCCAGGGACCATCCCCCCTGCCATGCCCTGCTCCAGCTTCTCACTGTGCGGAGAGGAAACAACGCTCCCTATCTTGGATCAGGGACACAGCTCACCCTTGTACCCATGCTCTGACATTCCACCCTGGGTCTGCTGCCAGAGAAAAACACAGGAAGGTCTACTTGGTGGAGGACTAAGGTCTGCTGATCAGGTAAAAGGATCTAGTTGGATCTTGGGGCAAGTACAGGAGCATCTCATGGCCAGCAGAGGGTACCTGTAGGCTACAGCCCCCAGAAAAGGAGAGAGGGAGCTACTAAATGCAGTATATAGAAAATGATAAGCCAAGGAGCAGCTGAATCCCAAAGGCTCAGTCAAGAAAGGTGGGAGAATCCCCACCTCTGTGGACACAGCTCCCAGCAGCCTGATCCAGCTTCCAGGTTAGCCCTGCGTGGAGCAGCAGGTTGGATTAGGGACTGCACGGTCCTGTCTGATCTCTGTGATTCCTCGTGGCCTTAAATCCTCCAGCACAGAGGCACCTTGGCTGATGAAGAACCTCCTTTAAGAGGTTACAGAAGGCTCATTCCCTCCAGTGCAGTGTCTCCAGAGGAAATGATACAGAAAGTCACCAAGTCACAGACTCATCTGTCTCAGAAATAAATCTGACTCAGCAATTAGCTCCACTTTGGGCACAAATTGCTGGGCAGAGTCATGGCTGCAGAACCATCCCTCATAAAGCAAGGTGGCTTTTTTAACTCGTGTCGGAAATGGATGCAGAAGTGTCTCCCATCAAGCAAGGTGTCTCTTCTCTCTGAACTAGTATCAGAAAGGACATTGGTCCCCACGGAAGCCAAAATTCATTCTTACCAGAAACATTCAACATGTCATCAATTCGCCCCGTGATCCAGTAATAACCATCTTTATCTCTCCTGCAGCCTAAAAATAGCCAGAAACGACAGCGTGAGGAAGCAGTGCCAGCCCTCGGAGCCACCGATAAGGGGATTCTGAGGCCAGGATATGGCAAATTTCTGTCCCCCAGCCTCTGTGGCCACGTGCTCCCCAGACAGCCTTACCGTCGCCTGTCACATAATACCCAGGGAACTTCTTGAAGTACGTGGTTTCGAATTGCTGGTGGTTTCCATACAGCGTGCGCATTATTCCTGGCCAGGGCTGCTTAAATACCTGACAAGGGAAAACACAGACCCAAGTCAGCCAGACCAAAAGCATTAACCCAGTCCTTGTACCATAGCAAGAGAGATGCAGACAGTGCTTGCATGTGGCACGTGATGACACTGACACATCCTGCCCAGTGCTGATCTGCTGGGAAAATCTTGCCGGGCTTGGTGTGGGGGGGAGGAGCTTGGTTGAAAGGTTGTTCCCACCCTCCTGCCTTGCACATGTCTGCAAGTGCCTTTCTTGACCAGTCGAACAGTTTCTTCACAGCATAAAGCTCCCAGCGAGTTATGGCAGTGACGGGACTTCCCACCACTCTTGTGTGGACCCAGAGTAAGTGGAGACCTGTGTAGGCCACCAGGAAGGTTGCAGAGCTCACAGGGAACAGACAAGGGGCTGGTAGGGAAGATAAACCCTTCTTTACCAGGTAGCCTTCTGCTTCTCCTTCCAGCTCTTCCCCCGACTCGTTCAAGATAGCAGGGACCACACCAAAGAAGGGGAACGTCTGCCATGGGGACAAGAGAGCAAGGAGACAAGGAAGTGAGTTCATGCATTAAAACCCCATGAAGCACAGGGACTTGGGGGGACAGAGAATGGGCAGCTTTGGAGGGGCGGTGGCACATGGGGCCTATGAGCACAGTTCCTTCAGGCCAGGCCTGAGATTTTGGATGGGGGCCACCTCCCCAGCATCATGCTGGCAGGCTGGTAGCCACCAGGCCATGGTACAGACAGTGCTGGCTGCTGCTGCAGCACCCTATTGTGCCCTAAGGGAACCCTCCCTGTCCCCAGAGAGGAGAACAGAAGTACTCACCGCAGAGCCTGGTTTCATGGGGGTGGCGGCAGGGAGTGGGGTCAGCATGTGGCCACCCTGTAAAGAGAGGCAAAAACCAGTGAGTTTGGGCCATGCCAGCCCATCCCACAGCTGTTTGCATCATGTCCCAGTCAGAGGCAGGCTGCTTAGGCCAGTTGTGGAGATGGGGACTTGGAAAGGATACAGCAGGGACAAGGAACCCATGTTTGGGCACAAAGCTTTGGAGCTGCTGGGAGAGAGAAGGAGAGGAGAGCAAGGTCCAGAGCAGACCTTGTCAGGAACTCTTTGAGAAGGAAGGTCTCCCCTTGGAGCCTGTCTGAGGTCCAGGAAAGAAAGAGAAGAAGGGGAACCAACCTTCCAGACAGAACCAAGGAAACACTACAGCAAACCCACAAAGACCCTCTAGGGAGCACAAGGTAAAGAGAGGCCCAAGGGTCACCCAGGCAAGGACTCACTGTCTCCGTCTGCCAGAATGTGTCCACAATGGGACACCTTTCTTCTCCCACCACACGGTAGTACCACAGCCAAGCTTCAGGATTGATGGGCTCACCGACGGTCCCCAGCACCTTTAGGGACTTCCTGCTGTGCCTATGGAGAGAGGAGGTGTGTGGCAGGGGCTCAGAATGCCATGGAGAACAGCAGCTGTGAGCCTGCTGCACAGCAGAGCCTGCAGGGCTACCCAGAGTGTACTTGGGGCTTCCAGGCATGGTTCAGACCCTTCTCAGCCCTCTTCCATGGGGGAAGAAAGGAGACCTCTGTGATTTTCAAGTCTTCTACTCCAAGCTCCCACTTGGCTCTACTCCTTTCCTTCCTTGAGACAAGAAGCAGCACAGAGGAGTTCTCTGCCTGGCACACTTTGGTGAGCTTTGGGTCAGAGACAGGAAGAACCTCCAATCTCTGAGCTTAGCTGCAGCTTACAGTTAAAAGAGGAGGACCTGCTGACAAGTTATAACGAGTTATAACTTTCCATCATGAAGTTAGTGATGGGAGTGCAGAAACATGGCCTGCGTATGGCTCTGTAGAAGGCAGAAGGTCCTGGTTTGTTCAGAAAAATACGCTGGGGAAGCTGCTCTCAGAGAAACTGAAGTCCTTGATCCTCCATGGGGAGTCTCTGGCTGTGCCAGGGCCCTCCATGTCACCAGGGACTGGCACTCACTTTTTGACGGGCTCCTCCCCGTGCTTCATCAGCAGACGGATGGCTGTGGGTGCTGTGTAGAACTTGGTCACCTTGTACTTGTCAACAATGCTCCACATTCGCCCAATGTCAGGGTATGTGGGAACACCTTCAAACTGAGCAGAAGAGAGGGCAGTGACACAGCTGTTCCCTTTTGCTACTGACCTGCAACAGCTTCCCGAGCAGGAGGAGCTGGGAATCACATGGAACAGCAGCTGGACCTTAGCATGTCCTTATAGGAATGCCACAGGCATCACACAGTGAAGCCAGCCCTTGGGATAGATTTGGCACCACCCCATCCCACGTGGCCTGGCAAATGTCCCCTGAAACACCTTAGGTGGCTACTAGGGACACAATCCCATCAGCCCAAATGACCCTGCCTGCACAGTACAGGGTGAGAGGTCCAAACACAGTGACAGAACCAACACCAAAAGTACCAATAACCCCAAAAAGGACTCCCTCAACATGACAGTGATTTTCCTCCTTGTATTTCTCAGGGAGTCTTGCACGAGTCTCTGGCTCCCTGATCTGTATTGATGTTACAGCACACACTGCCAAGGAAGACACAGGCACAGGAGGTAAATGCAGGTTGTCAAACCAACACCATCCATCGAAACATCACTCCCTGCTCCTGATCCAGCTCTCGCATCACCCCACAGCAGCCCTGGTTCCCCTGGTATACAAGGCTTATGCTTCTAAGAGATAGAAACAGGGGAACATTTGAAAAATTAACCACACAAACTAGCCCCCCCCATCTGCCACCAACACCCTCCTTGGGGACTGTCACCCTTCCTTCCAGAGCCCAGAGCACTGCACTCAAGGGTGAAGTGCGCTCATCACAGAGCAATGCAGGGATGCAAGCTCAGCACCACAATCTTTACCTTCTTGGAGTAAAAGCAGACAGCACTTACTAATACACTAGTTGCCCCATTTGCCAAGGGTCCATAAGTGAGGTAGGAATGACCTGTTATCCATCCAATATCAGCTGTGCACCAGTAGACATCCTCAGGTTGGTAATCAAAGACATATTTAAATGAGGTGGCAGCATAAAGCATGTATCCACCCACCGTATGCAGCACACCCTACAAGGAGAAGGTACACAACTGTCAGGGCAAGTTCCCACCAGGGCCCTCACCCTCCCAGATAAAGCTTGAGCATCACCAGTCCAGGAGCTCAAACAGCAGCTGAGCAGGAATGACCAGCACAGCCCCTTTCCCAAGGGCTCCAAGGCTCTTCTTCTTACTGGAGCCTCCCAACGTGAGCCTCGCTGGTTTCCATTGCTGAGGAGTTACTGTGGTTCAGCCCGGCCCCATAGGAAGCATACCTTGGGTTTCCCAGTTGAGCCGCTTGTGTAGAGGATAAAGAGTTCGTCCTCTGAGTCACACCACTCGGGCTCACACTCCGTGTTGGCACTGCTCATCAGCTCATGCCACCACGCATCCATGGCTGGGTTCCAAGGGGTCTGAGAAATGCAGAAGATTAGAAAGAGGCCTGCCCAAAAGTGAGAAGTTGGGGGTGAGGGGTGCACACCCAACTTCACCCCCTCGTGGACCATGGAGGCAGATGTTCAATGCCCAGCTGCTGCCCTAGAGCTGTTAGCTGCAAACCATGCACAAGAACCGCAGCTCTCACTCCAGAAGCTCCTTTTCTCAGCCCACAGCCACAAGGAAAACCTTTAAACAGGTCTGGCAGATTGTCCAAAACACTGTAATGCTGATAGGGCCCTCTCAGCAGCAGCAGCTCTCACAGCAAACAGGCTTCTCCTGCCCTCCCAAGCCACAGTTGGACAGCAAAGCACCAAAACTTGCTCAGCACAGCCACACTGTCCCCCACACCATGCAGGGACCCCTATGGCAACGTGGCCCAAGGCAAACACATTGGGCTCACACCACTTGGCCCTACAGACGCAAAAAATATCTGTTAGCTGGATTTTAAGGTAATTAGCCTGATGAGAAGTGACTGCTCCAACGCAGAACCACCCAGCACTGACCGTCTGGAAGAACTGTTTGAGGATGCCAGAGCTGTGACAGAGCCACCAATGCTTGTGGCTGATGGGCAGAGGTTGACCCTAAGAGTGATGCAGGCTCTGGGATGGCACAGGTCAGTGCAAGACCTAACTCCATCTGACGTTTTTGCCTTTCCTCAGAGGAAAAAGACGGGAGCTGGGGGTGTTCAGCCTGGAGAAAAGGAGGCTGAGGGGAGACCCTCTTGCTCTCTCCAGCTCCCTGAAAGGAGGGTGTAGCCAGGGGGAGTTGGTCTCTTCTCCCAAGGAACAGGTGATGGGACAAGAGGAAATGGCATCAAGTTGTGCCACGGAGGTTTAGGATGGATATTAAGAAAAAGTTTTACACTGAAAGGGTTATTAAGCGTTGGAATGAGCTGCCCACAATCCCCGGAGGTATTTAAAAGCCAAGCAGATATAGTGCTGAGGGACATGGTTCAAGTGATGGGTTTTGCCAGTGTTAGGTTCGATTAGATGATCTGAAAGGTCCCTTTCAACTTATATAATTATATCAACTGAGATGATTCTAGGAGATTGGGAGCAGCTGAGCAGGAAAAGCTCCCCAACCTAAGTGTATTTCCATCTCTCTGAGGCCAAGACCCTGACCCAGACCCAGAGCAGCTCGCAGCTGGGACACATCTCCTCCTTCCAGAAGCAGAGCCCATTGGGTAGGCACAGCCTGCACAAAGTCCCCACAGCTCCCTCAACTGCAAGGGTCTGGAGGCACAAAGAACAGTCACAGGGCCACACAATGACTCTCTGTAGCCTTAAAGATGTTCATGTGCCAGATGGAGGCACCAGAACAAATGTGGCTCAGGGGCTTGACAGTCCAGCATAACCAGGGTCATGGAACCCCAGGACTCCTAGCTTTACCTGGGGAACCAGTTTCCACAAGTCTGTCCCACCAGCAAGCTCCCAGCAGGCCCAAGAGGTAGGTTCAACACCAGCCCATCCAACAGTCGCTTTCTTGCGCCTCTCCTTCAAGGATCACCCCATTTTAGCACCCAATTTACTGCCCAACAGGGGACGTCAAACCCATGGCACAGCTAAAAGGCCCCCAAAGTCAGGCCTGCCCTCTCATGGGGTCCCGAGGCCGTGGCTTCTTGGATTGAGGCAGGCAGAGTCCACATATTGGGCCTGGAGCTCTGGTTTTGCCAGCCATGGCACACTGCCACAGCCAGGAAGCTGCAGAAGAACCCCTGCCAGCCTCACCACAAAGGGAAGGGCGTCACGAGAGCTGCTTTTAAAAGGAAGAGAGATTGAACCGCCATCCGAACTCTGGCAGCGCATCCCAGTGGTTCCGCATTTCCCTGTCAGCATGCTGACGTGCACTTTTATGGATGTGGATTTGTTTCTGGCAGCAAAGGTGGTGGCACCGGGTCCCTCCCCGAACCATGGGCAGCACTGGCCAAGTGGCGAGTGGCATCTATTGCTAACATGCAGCTGGTAACCCGGTTAGGAAGGCACGTGTGGCCGTGCAGAGCTGGAGCAGAAGTGGAGCGCCGGAGAGGGAAGTGGAAGGGAGGGGCCATGAGGAGGAAGGCAGTGCTGTGTGTAAATACCTTGGGATGGAGTCTCTGTGAGCTCTCAGTCTTTTTTTCCTGTTAAAAATCCACAAAAAGGGTGTGAAAGTCAAGAAGCAGAGGATTCACGCTGGGCTTTGCAGGCAGGGAGCTGGAAGCCCACAGACCTGGATGCTGGGAAACATCCCAGCAGGCTGGAGATCGCTCAGAATTGGGGCCAGGCCAAGAGATGCCCTCTGAGAAAATGCCTGCCTGTTTCCATCGCCCTCTCTGGGTACCCGCTGCCTCCACACCAGGTCACAGAGGCCACCCCACACACACGGCCAGCTGGGTATAGAAGCACAGAGCTGGCATACAGCCTGCTCCAATAGCTTTACACAAGCCAACAGCAAAGATGCACTCACAAAGGAAAAAAAGTCTTTATTAAAAAGTCTGAACAAGTAGAGCAGCAAGAGCCAAAGGGTAAGAGAGTCCCCTCCAGCCTCCTCCTCCTCCTCTTCTGCACAAGAACTTCACCTCACCACCAGCAAATCCCTTGGGGACAGGCTCCCCAACTAGGGAAACCTCACACAGAAAGGCTCATCTGCTCCAGTTTTCCCAGCCCCTGGCAGCTACTCTGCCCTCCCAAGAGATGGGGCAGAGAAAGCCAACGTAACATGGCCAGGCTGGCAAACACTGAGCAACAACCCAATGAAATTAACACAGCTCAATAAGGTTAATTAACTCAAAATTAACTCAAAGATACAAAAGGTCAAAATTAACTCAAAGATACAGAATCTGCTGGACCTCTTGTTCCAGAGCTCAGTCTGGAACCCAATGCAAATGATCACCGAACACACAGGGACAGAAGCCACCACTGCAAGAGAAGAAGCTGTTCCATAGTTGAAAGCAATCTGCTTAAGCAGATGAAGGTGGCACTTGCCGGGCACAGAAGCCTGCACACCAGCCTCAGGAGCTCAGCAGGCAGCTGTGGCTCCACCACACCTTCTCTTCCTTCCACCCCAGTTTTGCCACATGCCTCTGGCCCACATCCTTTCATCTGGTTTCAGTAAAGGGAAAGCCTCAGCCCTCAAGAGCTGACACAGTTACTGTGCCAGCTACACAGAGGCCACACTATGCACAGTGTATGTTTGTTGTCACATCGGGGGACTCTGATGAACCCATGCCACAAGCACAAATATCCTGATTTTCCTCTCCTGCTTCCACTGTCACAGCTACAGTGCAGGAGAACACTGCTCCTTGCACAAAAGGGGAGGTAGATATGGGTTAGGAAGGAAAAGTCCTTCATTAGGTGGAGGAAAATGGGTATCTTGTCCTTGTCCTAGTGGTTTTGGAAGATGTACCCCGCTGTGCTCTCAGGGGTCCTGCAGGCTGGCAGCTGGCAATGGTGCAAAAGGAAGCAGCAGGGAGAGGATCTTGGTAAGGCAAAGGAATCCTTTCTTTCAGGCCACTCACAATGCAACAACAGCAAGGATGGGAGAAAACCATAACAGAAGCTGCCAGGGAAGTACCACAGTGGTTTTGCATTGATTGATTTGCTGGGCTCAGGCCCTTAGCAATAAAATTTCCCCAGGAGCATACCTGTACATCCTGGCATAGCCTTTTCAGAGGGGGAGACTTGCTGCATGTCCCATCCACGGCTACCTCTTCCCTCCCCAGGTGCTTTACCACGATGCACTTTTTCAGAAGGGAGCCCCTGTAAAAGGCAAGATCTGGCTGTTCAGACTAAGCCTGCCCTTCTTGGGCTTTTCACAGGAGGCCCCCAGCTGCTTTTGTTGAGCTGGAGCATGTGTCACCATGCAGACTCCATGAACTGCCAAGGGACACCAGCCACAGGAACAGAGCTAGGGAGACACGAAAGGTCTGTGTGCAGCTCACTGGGGATTTATCAGGTGCGATTGCTACAGGGGAAGAGGGAAGCCCAGAAGCACTGCTGGAAACATTCCTTACAAATGCCAAATTTTGCCACCTGTGACCACAAACAAGTCCTCCCACAGGTCTTGCAGAGGTTAGATGGCTGCTCCCAGCCCTAGCCATGACCAACTGATTCAGAAAGAGGAAAATTTTTCAAAGCCAGATTATACACAGTGAGAAGAGAGGGCATTTGTCCCCTCATGAGGGCCAACACAGCCCACCTATAACGCAAACAACAGGATCTCATTCTCCTTCAGCCCTGTCAGGGGACCAAGACACTGTCTCCATCAGTCAATTCCCAGCTTCAGAATCACTTCTGTCCTCCCAAGTACCTACTTTTACAGATATACAAACTTTTTTTTTTTTTCAAGTTTTAGAATTGTAAATGCATTTAAAGGGTTTGACTTTCTAACATGCAGACTATCCACCCTAAACTGTCGTGTTTGATCCAACTTACAAGACCAGAGTCAATCTCATACAAGCTACACAGACATTGTGTCTATAAGCTCGGCAAGTCATTTCATCGTGATAATTCCCTTTTCTGTAAACTCTGAGGATAAATCTGTCTATCTCTATATGGTTCACAGTATCACAGTGAAGATGCTTTAAAAAATGAAGCAGCTTCACCACATACTTGTGCACAGTCAGGCCTGATCCTGTGCTCATGTTGGTGCATGTCAACTATAGTGCCTATTCCTGTTTACACAGCCATTTCCCAACCTTGAGTCTTTGCTGGTTTATTTTATTATTGTTGAATTAGTGGCTTTGGAGCAAGACTTAAGCCTCATCTCAACATGCCCCACAGCACTGTGTCCAACTGTTTACAAGTGGTAAGGGCAGAGCATTATTCCCTCCCACTCCAAGAGCTGTTGCTGCAGAACTAAGAGAACGATGGCGGATTAGTGTTTACAGGAAATCCCCCCATCCAAACCGTGGGCCTTCAGCTCAGAACAGACAAGAGAAAAGTTAAAATATTTTTAAGATGAGTGAGTCAAAGCACGTATTACTTCTGAAAGGCTAATGAGCATAGCACAGCTCGGGTCTGACCTGCCATGGAGTCTGCCCACCTACAAAACCTTCCATCTCTGCTGGTGCAGATTCTGGCAGCAATGCTCTTACAGGAGAATCCAAACTTACTTCTCTTTACATTTCTGGAGGGCTTCATCCGCGATCTGCTTCAAGTTGATCAGCTTGTCTCCTCGATAAAAGGCATCTGCAAAATGGTAAAGACAACATTAGAAGGGTTTCAAAGCCAGCACAGCCTGGGATGGCTGTAAGCACCAAGCAGCTTCAGGAGGGCAGAGCAGAGCTTGTGCAGTGGAGCGAGAGAAAGCAGACAGGCAGCTGATGGAAAAGGTTTCCATCAGCTTTCTTTTAGCCTAGAGAAACAGATGCCAAGAGAAATGGTGACATTCCTTCCCTGGGAGAGGTTCCAATTCAACCTGACAAGTCTCTTGGGAATATTCTGTGGGGAACAATCCAACATCGTAAAAACACAGATTGCAAAGTTTAGCAGGTCCCTTCCATACCATGGACCTATTAATAAAACCACTATTTTTTTCACTACTGGAAAAAATAGATGGGGAAACGCAATGGGTTTACATGCAAACACTACCACTCTCTTGATCCCTTGCTTTACAAGGCAGTAGTTGCAACAAATTATTTCCTTGAAACTGGGAAGGGAGGGAATTCTCCAATTAGGACTGCCTCACAAATGGTACATCTTGCAAACATCTGGCTAATTCTGAAGAGGAACACAGATGAGAACGATTTAGGAGCATGTTATTAGCAGCTGGTGACATCATGCTTTACAGGACAAAGTGGGCGGGCTGCTCAGATGCTTCACTGTAGGTTCAAAGCGGAAAACAGTACTAAGCACAGCTACAAGCACCGCATCCGCCTTGCGGCCACTCAGTTGAAGCTCCTCCTCTTCCAATTCCAAGTGCATTTGGCTTTTAAAAAAAAAAAAAACCTTCAAGACAGGCAACAGTTTTACCTGCCGTGATGAGGAGAGAACAACCGCAGTCCAGAATCCGCTCGCAGAGAGAGTCTGCTGAGAAACCTGCAAACTGACAGAGATCGCACAACCATGTCAGAGATCACACAACCACCAAAAAAATCACACCTCAAACACACCCTACAGCAACTTTGCAGTTCACCCATGGTAAATGACACCGCCAGGCACTGATGGAGAGAGCTAAAGGAGTTCATTCTACAGTTAATACAGAAGAGGGCTAGGCAACAGCACCTTAATTGAGTTTCCATCCATCTCATGGTCAGCACCCATCTTTCCAACTTTTCCCCACCACTCTCCAAAACCCAAGAGCTGCTCCCTCCCAAGAGCTGCTCCCTCCCAAGAGCTCAGAACCAAAAACAACACAAAGGGCTTGTTCCTACCACAATGGAATGCAGAGCTCCAATCCTGGTGCAGGCCAGCATGGCTACAACCAGCTCCAGGATCATCGGCATGTAGATGGAAACTCTGTCTCCTTTTTTCACACCTGAGGAGGGAAATTAATCTGGTGTTTATCAAAACAATCACATCACGTGTCAAAAGAACAGGATAGATAAAGAAATTGATGCTTTTAAAATCAACATTGATATGGACAAAATAAAGCTTCAGCTGGAGTTAGGGTTGAACCAGCCTTGGGTTTTGCCTTTCAAGGCTCTTGTAAGATCACTACAATCAAAGCTCCATGCTCACATCAGACACAGCCCTTGAGGGAGGCAGAAATTTAACCACTGCTACTGGAAAACCCTAGAGCAGGAACTTTTGAGCACAAATTTCTTCCTTGTAGTGCTGACATGACAAGCATTGATTAGTTTTCGCAGACAGAGCCAGAGATGAATTTCCAACAGTTTCATGCAGAGCAAATCTGCATCCACCCCTGCTTTACAACTACAGAAGCAGGGAGAGAAGTGAAGCGTTTTGCACAGAGTTACTCAACAGACTGCAACCATGCAAAAAATGAACCTTCAAAAAAGGAGAAATGAATCTCCAAAACCCTTCCCAGTATCCAACGCTACTATTGCTTCAGCCCCGTACCTTGGCTGCGGAGGACGTTGGCAAACTGACAGACCTTGTGCAGCAACTCGCTGTATGTGATTTTCGCAGAATCCCCAGGTTCATTCCCTTCCCTGGAAAAGCAAGGTAGTATTTGTTACAGTACAAGCAATGCAAGGCAACAGTTGACATTGCAAGTTCAGAGGTACTTACTGCTCTGGACACAAATGTCCTCACCTGCCCTTCCAAGCACAGGGTAACTAAACCCCAGAAATCCATTCCTGGACTAAAGTCCTCCAAAAGTAGGAAAACTTAAACCAAAGTCCCCATCCCTGCGTAGATCACTACATCTGAAAGCAATGGAATGCATGCAGTGGAAAGACATGGTACTTTCAGAGTGGAATCAGGCAAAAAGGATCCAACAGAATCAAAGCTAAGAGACCAGAGCCTTGAGAGCAACCCAGGGGTTATGGTGTAGCACCCTCACTCACATGCACTTTATGCCTGAAGACATGTCTGTGTGAAATATTGGCCAAAGTCATCATGCAGCAACACCCAGCCCTTAAATAACTACTATCTGATGGACTGGGATGGGATGCCAAAGGCTGTCTTATTTTTCCAAGGTCATACATAAATATACCCGCGTAGAGTTGTTCAGTGCCATGCCTGCTCTGCCTTATTCTCTCCATGATCTTCTATGAAGCACCTCTGGGGTCCTGCAGCCCAGGTGCCAGTTGAGTGGGACTTCGCCATCAGACACAGCAATAGGAAGAAAAGCCAAGAGCTATACCCAGAGATGTCACATCCCCAGGGAAATGGTTTGCTACCAAAGTAAAAATCAGCTAATTTTAATGTGATGCAATGCTTCAGACATGCAAACAAGGTGGCACCCCCAACAGATCAGGCTTCACAGTCAGCAGAGCAGGAGTCTCCCACACCCAGGAAGGAGGAAGGACACTTTCCCAAGTCTCTTCCCAAGGCAGCACCAAAACAGAAGTGATCCGTAAAAGAACAGGGGTGCCACTGGCAGCTGATAGTCCCCCTGGAAAAGTGTCCCATTGAATATGTGCAGATGAAAAACAACACCGGTGCTGGAGAGAAGCCAGGAAGCACCTCCATGATGTGTCCTCCCTTAGGACTGCAGCCAGGCTCTAACTTGGGAACACAAACCTCACTTCTTTAACATCTCAAATAGGCCAGAGCATGCAAAAAATATGTACTGAATTCTAGCTAAACTAACCACTGCTCCCCCTTCCCCCAGCAACACAAACAGAATGAGGGCTGCTGTGATGTAAAAATGCATTAAGAAACACCCTAATTTATCATGTAATTCCCAGGAAGGACCATTCCATGTCACCACAACAGCAGCCACATGTTCTGACGGCAGATGCAGTCTTTGTGGAAACTGTTTAAGAGTTGGGAAAGCCCCACTGAGGGAAGCTTTGTGCCTCCTGCCTCGTGTAGGACAGGGATGTCTAAACTGGTGGGTACACTTGGACCATCCCATTTAAAAGCTACTCATGGATCTACTCCTTTCAAATTTGATTTATCCCTCTTGATACCTAGTTATACTTCTGACTTCCACAGCACTCTGCAGCCATCGGGTCTATTGATACCCACACTGGCGTGCACAAGGCAGTCTGTCTTCCCCACAGCAGCTCCCAAAAGGGGAATTCCTGATTGGTCCTTCAGTCAAGTTTGGCCCCTTGTGTGAACAGAGAGGAAAGAAACAAGAACACCAAGAGAAAATAAAACATGAGAATGAGAACCACTGCACAGGGCAAGCAGCTTAGCCCTGGCATCTGAGCAGCTTCCTCTCCCCTCCCTGTCATAACCAAGAGCATCACTTCAAGCTAAATGACACACAAAACTGTTAGAAGGGGTCTCAGCTAATAAAGAGAAACCAGGAAATCACAGGGTTTCCTTTTGATTTTACTCCTTAAGGACCAAAGATCCAAGAGCTGATTTCAATGCTGGACTGAAGCAGCGGTAACTGGTCTAGCGTAAAGAAAGAGCATCTGCTTCTGTCACATCTGGCTGCACAATGAGAGCCTTCCCCCATGGTGCAGAGGTTTTCCTTGGTGCTCCTACACCACAAGTATGTCAACTTCTTTCAGCTAGTGCTGAACAAACCTGCATGAGTCCAGGCATGCAGTACCACTGTGTGTGCAACTCTACCCCTTGGCAGAGCTGGCGATGAAGAAATATCTCTTAAAGACAATAATAATGTTTCACAGATGCAAGCTAGAGCATTCCAGCCCATTCATCCCTCACCTGAAGACCTCTCCACTGGGGTCTGCTGGGTGCTGTGGGCAATCCAGCCCCCGGCCCAGCATAAACCTGCAGAACAGGGCAAGGAGGAAGAACAAACAATCACAGAATGGTTCAGGTTGGAAGGGACCTTAATGATCATCTCATTCCAACCTTGTCTGTGCTCTGCTGCAGCGTGGGATCTAATTCCAACTTTTATTAAGAGAGAAACACGTTAGGAGGAAAGACTAGCATAGGTTGTCCCATCTGGAAGGCCTCCCATGTAGGGCAGGGAGAAGGCAGGCAACCCCCGATTGTGTGTGCTGTTAGGGGCTCGGATGGAGGTGAAGTGCTGCTTTGGCTGGCAGCGAACTTTGCCAAGGACACAGCAGAAACAATGTTTGTTCCAGGTGCCATCAAACCCATGGTGCAATGCTATCCAAGAAGGGAGGGTAAGGCTCTGCTTTGCATGTAAAATTTGGGAGTCTTGCAACACAAGCAAACAGGGTTTCACAGGTGCTGACTTGCTTCAGGCTGGGGGTGCCACTGCTACCACAAGATGGGCTCAACACAGGAAGGACATGGATCTTTTGGAACTGATCCATGTAGGGCCACGAAGATGATCAGAGCGATGAAGCACCTCCTCTACGAGGACAGGCTGAGAGAGTTGGGGTTGTTCAGCCTGGAGAAGAGAAGGCTCTGGGAGACTTTATAGCAGCCTTTCAATATCTGAAGGGAGCGTTTAGGAGAGTCAGAGAGGGACTCTCCATCAGAAAGCCCAGTGAAAGGACAAGGGGCAATGGTTTTAAATTGGAAGAGGGGAGATTTAGATTAGATACTAGAAAGAAATTCTTTACAGTGAGGGCACTGGAACAGGTTTCCCAGGGAAGTCGTGGCTGCCCCATCCCTGGAAGTGTTCAAGGCCAGGCTGGATGGGGCCTTGAGCAACCTGCTCTAGTGGGAGGTGTCCCTGCCCAGGGCAGGGGGCTTGGAACTAGATGACTGCTAAGTTCCCTTCCAATCCAAATCATTCTATGATTCTGTGATGGTGGGATGGAGACAGCCCACGTAAAAGGCTGCACTGAGCACCCTTCACAGGCCCAGCAGCCAAGGCCACACCTAACTCCAGCTTCTGGGGCGAGCAGCCCTGCACCCTACCTCAGGGCTGTCTCCCACATGTGGTACCTGTGAGGGACAGGACCTGCCTCGAGTCACCTGGGTGCAAGGCACCGCTCAGACGTCCCTGCTCTCCCCTCACACAGAACATGCATCTCAAATACGCCAAGTCCTCGTTCTCACAGGGCTTCAGGAGGAAAATTGAGGGCAGGGAACACACCCAGACTTGTCCTCAAAGCCAGCACACACAGGGTACTGCAGGAGAAACAGAGCAAAGTTAGAGAAGTTAAAACTTCCTGCAAGAATTTTCAAAGTCTTTTCCATTCGTTCACTTGACTGCAAAAGTGCTCTACAAGCATCAGCAAGGGAAACCTCAGGCTTCAGATTTTCAGACGATCTTGCGCTCAATGGGAAATGAGTCACATCCACGCTTCTACAAGACAAGATCCCTCCAGCAAAGGCCTCTGAGCAGTCTCTCAAGAGCAGGCAAATTGATACTGAAAATAGCCCAGAGTGCCCACAGCTACACTCAGTGGGCTGCAGCAGCACTCAGAGGTTGCTCTGTCCTCTTCTCTGGCACAAAAGCCACAAGATTTATGTTTTTCAAAAGGGCATTTAAAGGAATGTCCACTCACACGCTACCAAGCTGTCTGTGCGTCAAAAGCAAGCCTGTAAATTCCTGGCAGCAAAGTTCTGTGAGTGGCATCTTCCCTTTGGCACCCAGCAGATAAAAGCAAGAGCTGTGAGACCTGAACCTCTCACATGGGCTTGCTTGTCCAATTAAATTGAAAAAGAAAGAAAAATAAAGTTAGGAAAAAATCATGCTTCCTAAAAATATTACTGCAGTGCTCATCTTCATGCCTACAGTGTACAGCTCAAGTCCTGCAGAATGCAACATCCCCCAAATATATCTTTTTTTCTTTTAAGAATGGGTGATGACAATAGTTGGCAGCAGCACCGCTGTGATTGCTACTGTGCAATCTTTGATCTAAGAGCAGGCCATCTTCAGAAAGGAAAAACCAATTTTCAGCTCGATGTTTTCCTCATCTCCCTCAAACCCAGTCCTGCATTTAGCAACTAGTAATCCAAAATTTTACAGTATCATATGGGTCACAGCAGGAATGTGTATGAGTTTTTTTAGCACTCGGGAAGCCTGTGTTTTACATACTGCATGTTGAGCACACACTTAGCTCGAGAAAGGCATTTTCTGGCCATATGGTCTCAGTTGAACCACCCATTGACTAAGTAAAAGCAGGTCCTTTAAACTAAACACACAGATGCACAACTGTGGACTTTCGGAGGCTGGTTTTCCCCTGGAAATTAGTGCTTTGTTGAAAAAGACAGGTTTCACGTACAAACAATGGCTTTCTAGCTGCCTGCAGCCATTCATTGCCGGGATCGGATAGCCCAAGGGCATCAGAGACCATCGTGCAGGACGGTAGCGCTAAGATCTGCACCCAATAGGTCCCTGTCAATGTATTAAAGGAAGCAGAGGCTCTGCAGAGCATTTATCACACTGCTCCCTTCTGCCAGCAGTTAAAGGAACAGCCTCTCTGCTCCCAAACAGGCACCATCATGCACACAAGCCCCACAGCACACGCCTCTGATGGTCCTATCAGTGTTTTGGCAAGAAACCATCACATGGAGAAGCCACGCTGGGCAAGGGAAGAAGAAAACTTCAGATGGGAAAAACTTCCAACACTCATCACCTCCATGGCACAACCACTCTTACAGGAGCCTCACAGACCAACTGCCTGCTCAGCTGGGAGTTTGACCTTGGAGATGCAGAGCTGCACACCGGGTCCCCATGGAGCTAAATCAGAGTTAAGCTTCCCTGTAAGAGCAACCATGTAGGCGAGCAAAAGATTGAGTGTTGTATGCATACTGTGCAGTAGGGAAACAGCTTTGTAGGAGCATGCAAGCGTTTCTTTAGAGCCCGACTCACTCAAGTGTTGAGTTCCCTGCAAAGCAGTCGAGGATGTAGAGCAGCAATCTGGGAGAAGGAGCCTGTGGCCAGATGGACAACTGGTCCTGCACCAAAGCAGGGTAAGTAGTTACTGTGCTCTTAAAAGCATCAGGGCTGATGACAGGACTTTTCAAAGCACTGGTTTGCTTCAAACACCCATCACATAACCAAGAGAGCATTATATTGCCCGTCTCAGCTGTAGGACAACAACCAGTGAGGAAGGGCGGTATCTTCTTATCCTACTACAGCTTGGTGGCCAAGGGGATTCACACTCCCCAGAGCACCTAAAAGGACTAAGAAAAGCTGACCCAAGACCCAGTCATCAATGCTGTTTGGTTTCTGTCTTTCACCCTTTTTAAATGACAATTATTTGCATAATTTGTGTGTTGAATACAGCTTCTCCATGCAACACTGCCTCAGCATTTGCACGGAGCAGCAGGAAGCACAGGCTGCATCAGTGGGGAATTATGGTTTTCAAGGTAATTGCTGAGGATAATTGTGGTTTAGGAGGGTTATAAAACTGCTAAGAGAAGCAGGTGTATGAAAGAAAATGACAAAATGAAGCTGAGCTGTGTTATAAGTTTTCAAGATCTGCCAGACCATCTGCAGATCCACAGTCAGAAACAGAAAAATCACAGACCAAAGCACAAAAGTCAAAGCCTATGTGACCCCTGTAAATGCTTCCAGTGAGGACCAAAGGGGCTGAAGACCATTTAACTTTCTCCTTCTAAGCTCCCGTGACCACATCACCCTCAAATAAAAGCATTAATCCAAAGTGACCAAGCATAGATGGGGTTTGGGGCACCTGCAAGGCAAGTTTTCTGAGCAAAGAAAACCACCTCAAAGCCACCAGGTTTCATTCCCCGACTCGCAGAGAGGCAGTGGTAGCCCATGGAGCAGCTTTGCTTAATGCAGGAGAAAAGCTCCGCATTTTAGCTTCTGGAAAGCACCCTTAAGAAAACATGGATTCCCAGTTTGAAAAAGGTGTCAGAAGAGGAAAAGTATCCTTTCCCAGATGATACAACATAACAGGAAGAATTTGCACTGTGGTGAAATGCAGAAACTCTCCAATAGAGCAGAGATGGAGACTATGGGAACGTCCACCCTAAATCATCTCTGATGTCATTCAAACTAAAACATTCTTAGAGCCCAAAATTCCTCTTAAGCATGGGACGAGGCTGCTGCATGAGAGGCATGGGATGCAAGTTCTGTGCATGGGAGACACAGCTCCTGCTCCACCAGCATCTTGTTCCCAGAGCACAGCATAAGGCAAAGGAATCATGGAATGGTTTGGGTTGGCAGCAACCTTAAGGACCATCCAGTTCCAACCTCCTGGACCGGGACACCTGCCACTTGCTCAAAGTCCCCCCCCAACCTGGCCTTGAGCCCCTCCAGGGATGGGGCAGCCACAGCTTCTCTGGGCAACCTGGGCCAGGCTCTCAACTACCCTCACAGCAAAGCATTTTTTCCTGAGATCTCCTCTAAATCTCCCCTCTTTCAGTTTAAAACCATTCCCCCTCATCCTATGGCTCCACAGAACTATCAGGGTATTTCACTGGCAGCTTTCAGGAAGCTTAAAACAGTTTTTAGCTTCCCCCGCCCTTTATTTTTTCCTCAAGAATGCCAAACTAATTGTTTAAAGCTATTTTCTTGTTAAAGCAAGTGAAGAGGGTCCATTTTAAACTACAGTTGCAGCAGCAGAACGAGAAACAACTGCCAAGTTGAATCTAAACAGGTGCTTGACTCTACGAATACACTTCTTCAGCGTGATCGCAGTAGATTTTATTTCCCGAATATCACGTTACACCATGAACTGCTCCCCTCCAACAGCAGCAGGACATGTTATGTTAAAATAAATTTAAGTTTTGTATTTGGAATCACCACCATTAGCTTGTTGCACAAGGCTGTCTTACCTAAATACCAGCCAGCTTAGATCTTAAAGTAACCCCTTTTGTATGAACATACCTGTTTTCTAATGACATATGTGCAAATAAGCCAGACTCTCTCAGCAACCCCACTGCTGATCTCCAGTGATGGTTCTCTAATACTGAGGTATTCTGCAAATGAAAAGGGGATTATAGATATCAATCAATGACTTTTTCTTAAATGGAAGAGCTGTACATGAAGGATGGTACCAGACAGTTCAACCCAGGATGGGTTTCAGGGGTAGTGTTTTTCTTCCATATTTTTTCTCCAAGAAGGTTAAAACTCAGCAATCCTGAACACTTTGTTATCTTCCACATTTCTTTATCCCAGTGGCAGTGAAACAATGACTAGATTCAACCCTACCACGAGTGAAACACATCACAGAGTCAATGACGTAGGGTTCAGAAGGGACCTCTGGAAACCATCTAGTCCAAACCCCACCCAGAGCAGGGTCACCCAGAGCAGGTCCCACAGGAACGTGTCCAGGTAGGGTTGGAATGTCTCCAGAGAAGGAGACTCCACCACCTTCCTGGGCAGCCTCTTCCAGGACTCTGCAACCCTCACAGCAAAGAACTTCCTCCTCATGTTCAGATGGAACTTCCCATGTTCAGCTTTGTGCCCATGACCTCTTGTCCCGTCACTGGACATCACTAAAAAAAGATTGGCTCCATCTTCCTGACACCCACCCTTTCAGAATTTATAGACATTGATCAGATCCTCCCTCAGTCTTCTCCAGACTGAAAAGACCCAAGTCCCTCAACCTTTCCTCATAAGACAGACGTTCCAGTCCCCTCATCATCTTCTCTCATCTCTTCTCAGGCATTGTCCAAACGTGGTTTTAAGAGAACAACCCATTTTGTCCTTACCTTATATAAAGTTGCTAAGTAATGGTTTGTTTTAATTAGGAAAGATTGGTTAACGCCTGGGTGATCCAAATCGTGTGTGGCAGCTGCTATTAAGCTGAGCAGAACATCCCATGGAGTTAAAGATTTGGAAAGCTGTGAGATAACAACAACAAATGGAATCCCGTTAGCAATGCAAGAAGGTCCTGGGTATCACATTTTAATTTTTCTCTTTACCCATAGAAACTCAAGAGAAAATTTTAATAACATTAAACTAATATTCCACCATCTTTTCACAGCATTTCCCCCCTGCCCCAAATGCTACAAAATTTCATCAATGGTTTAAGTATTATTCTTTTTGAATGGGAAGGTTTCATCTGGCACAGAAAATGCTACTTTCTGGCTGATAATGAAGCACTATTTCTAACCAGATCCTGCAAAAGCAGGAAATTCTTAAGAATAGCTCTCTGTCTCATTTACCAAATCTGCCTGTATGTGTCAATTCTGCTTTAAATACAAAGTATATTTTAAAGACACATAAAAGTCTTTCATCTTAAAAGGAAGAAACTAATGTTCTGGAAGACTTCAGAACCGTTCAGATTGGGTTTCTAACTCTTACGCAAAATTGTATTTCCAAGTCTACCAGGAAAAGAACTGAAGTAGGAAAAACTGCCAAAAATAAATATTTGCCAGAAGTACATGCACGTTGATTAATTCAGCATGAAACTGCAGGGACTTCTATCTACTGCTCATAGCTGTTACTACTCCTGGTTGGGAGGTTTGTGAGTTAAGCTCAGTAATAAAGGTCTGGTTTGAACTAAATCAGAGAGGAGAGTTCTGCCCGCACAAGAGTGAAATGCACGTGTTTATAACGTGTGTTTTGGTGCCACAGAACCAGCAGCTGCATGTGTTACTAAAAACACAAAGTCCATATTTGTATCTGAAGCATTACAGAACTTCCATCGTGGTTATTAAATAAAAAATGCTCAGAGCTTCCAAAGTGCCTGCCATAAAAAAAATCTGCTCATAATGTATCAGCTCGGATTTGGCTCAATGCACTGACAAGTGATCGGAGAAGCTGAGCAGGAGGAGCAGGCAAAGAGCCTCCCAAAAACATTCAAGGAGCCAGAACTTACTGTTTTTATCCTAGAAGCAGGATAAAGAGCTACCTTATTTGAGAGAATACCCCATCAGGGATAACCAGCATCAAGGCAGACAACTTTCTCATCCAGCTAGTGCTCACTACACTTTTTAATTTAATACAGGAGGACAGGATTTAGCCCTAAAATTGTCATAGGTATCATTTACAGGAGACTGCCAGCAGCCCAAGTGATAAATCCAACTAAGCTGAGCTCTTTAAGGTCTATCACACTGCCCTTTCTTAGAAAGAAAGGCCAAAAAGAACTCCTGATGTCTTGCTGGAAGGTGCCTCCAGCAGCACACTATTTATTAACATCAAAGAGGAGTAAACCAAGGGTAACAGCAATTTCTGGAGGCGAAAAAACAACCCCAAAGTAAAAAAGAACCCACCCCAAACCATGAATACACAGGTTACTTATCACAGGCTGTGATTCTGTGTAAATGTCCCAGGGCACAGCTGGAATCTCAATGGATTCCTTGCTGGGGTTCAAGGTGAAGTCACACAAAAGACACCACCAGCTGAGAAGAGTGAGAGAAGAAAAGGACACTGCTGAGAGTGAACCCACAGCTTCAGCAACGTGGAGACTCCTCTCCTTTCTCTCCTTTGCACGTGCACACACATAAATGTGTGTATTTTCTGTATGTGCATGGGATGTAACAGCGAGAACGTCCCCTTACCTTGGGCTCTTGTAAGTAACAGTGCATGGCCTGAGTCACATCAGCAGCATGAACTGCGTTATGGTAAGGGTTTTGACTGTGATAATCTTCTTGGACCATAACTGCAGGAAAATAACAAATATCCAAATTTAAATAAAATTGCAATTTTTTTTTTTCCAAGTACTATTTTATACGTCCTCGTCAGACGCAGAAATATGCAATTTCCCAAGTTACATACACATAAAAGCATCAAAGTCAATAAATTATCGGTTGAACCGAGACCCGGGTAGAAAAGATTTTTATGTGAAGAAACAGTATTTTCTAAAGGAAATCAACTACACGCAAAGTCATGTCTCAGAGCACAAATTAAACAACCTGAAATCAATATATAATCTTAGATACTTTGAGAACTTCCTAGGCAAGGCTCCCTTTGATCATTTAGCCTGTTTGAGTGTTGGGCCAACCTTGAATACGAAATGAAGATGACTCTATTTACCAAAGTATCAGGATGACTCCGTATCAGGCCTTGAAAACCAGACAGGATCAGAGGAATTAGGCACTGTTTTCCTGTCACATGCATTGCTTTTCCTTCCCCTTCAGGAGGGTAGTCATGGGAAGCCACCTCTACATAGTTTAGGCATCTTCTCATACTCGTACTCTGGCAAATTTAAGCCTATATGCAATTTAGAAGAGAGTGTCATTGAGATGACGGTCTGACTGACCACCTAGATTTAATAATCCCTATTTAACTTTTTTCCTTTCCTCCACTTTCCTTCATCTTCCTGTCTGTCTTTAAACATTGTACGTAGATACAGTATTTAATCCCCATTAGGTTGACTACGTAAAGCAGAAGAACTACAACATTAAGAAGGATGGAGAGGGAGAAGACCTGAAGCCCATCAGTGGAAGTATATTCTACAGTTTTGCCTGGAAGTATATTCTACAGTTCTGCCATCAGCTCTTCCAAGCAAACCTCCAAAGAACATTTTCCTGGCTGACTGCAGCCTGTCAGTCCCAAACATGGAATTGCCTGGGTTGGAAGGGACTTTTCAGCCCATCTTGTCCAACCATCAAAACCATTCAAACAAACATGCCCACAATCTCTCTTCCCACTCAGTTTTACAAGCCAGTGCCCTCCCTGTAACTGTGACTGTAACTTCACAATGTTACTGCCAGGGTATTTGGGAAGAGCTGTGGCTTGTGAGAAGTCAAAACACTGTAACCGCTCTGTAATCTCAATAGTACTCGATGCATATTTGACACCTCATATGGAAAAATAACAAAAATAAGCATCTTTGGGCTCTATTAACCCCCAAAGGAACTCTCTTTCACCTGCTCCTCACATCCAGTGCATGAATGAGGATGTCCTCAGCTTAATGCTCAATTTGTTGTGGCTTCAAAGGCTGGTCCAGCTAATTGAAGTCTACAATTTTCTTAATTCGTTTATTTTAATGAAGCAAATCTAGGACAGTATTTTGATCACGGTTTGCCAGAATTAAAATGGCACAAAACCTCTGTGTTTCCAAGAATGTAGCACTTTGGATTTTCTCTCCTCTTGTTCAGGTCTGGAATAAGAAGTTCAAAACACATGGTAGGAGGAGAAAGATCTCCAAGTAACCTTTGGAAGTCACAGAAAGACTGTGTATGCATATAAACATAAATATAGATATATACACACACATGAATATGCGAGATATATATACATACACACACAAAAAAATAAAATGTTGAGATCTATGGAGGATTAAAATCAGATTTCTCTCCTTAAAAAGATTCCAGTAAGTTCTCAAATAAAGTGAATTTTGTGTGGCAGTAGGGACCACTTGAGCCGACCTAGTCTATTTCATCTCCAGCTTACTTTGGACTAGGGTGTAAGAGGCAGCAAAAGAAAACAATTAATTGGGTTCATTTTAAAAAGGCGTATTTGGTAGAAAGGTTCCTTGATTGAAGGGATGGGCTAGGACAGATTAAGAAATGGTTTTCTCACTGCTATTAAGTAGAAGGCATTAACAAATAGGGAAAGGTGGTGAATTTTAGAATTAGAATAAAATTTTGCCTTCTTTCAAGTTTAATCCCATTTTAGTGACTTCTGGCTTTGAGTAGACATATATAGATAAAAGTATTGGTATATTTTGATAACTTTTTAACTAATCCTAACTGGTGTTTCATTTAATTTCCTGTCTTTTGATAAATCTCAACTAACCAGGAAACAAGCCAGATGAGAAAGACAAAACACACTCAGTTACAACTTGTGTAGCCTTAGACCAGATTTCTGTAACAATTTTCTTCATGTCCCAATATATCAGTCCTCAAGGTCAGCCATTCTACCTTTTTGATACTGACAGGAACTGAGTCCACTTTAAAACATCATGAAATGCAAGACAGAACTGATTTTTTTTAAAGGTGAAAAGGAACCAAATGATGAAAACAAAAACATTCCCTTAATTGAAAGGGGAGAAAAGCCTTTCAAATATGATTTCTCCCCTCTGAAACTGTGAAAGCCTGCCAAAAAGAAAAAAGGATCCCACTCCTCAGAATTAAATAAAAGGTATTGCCACAGAAGAACCAAAGGAAGTCTCAGACCAGCGCCTGTGTCTATGGGGATGCAGAGAGTGGGCTCCTTCAGCTGCCAAGTGAAAATACCACTTGGTTTGAATACTCTACATCATATTTACAATTCTTTCCATTGAAGCATCCCAGTGCCACGGGCCCTAACATGCCAGTAAAATTGTCTCATGCTATGGAGAAAGCCTATGGAGAAAGCTTACCCACAGGACAGTGTTTATATGTAGGAGCCATTAAATATGGCCGAGCTGGTATATTCAATAGTTAGGAAACTGTACCATGAACTTCAGAAATGAAGATTAAAAACAGAACTGAAAACCCAAACAAAGAAAGGAGCTGTCTAGCGTTTCCCAAGAAAAATGTCACACAATGTCACATATATTCCTCATTATTTAGATTTAATAAATACAATACAGCATTTGCTACTCAACTTTTTAATACTTGCTTGGATTTAACATGGAGATTTCTGTACTCATAGAAACTTTAGAGAGATTGCCTCAATTGATATATTTGAAATTACTGCACAATCTGGACTCCATCAGTACTCTTCAAACCTTATTGCTAAACTATAACCAGCACTTCATTTAAGGTAGAAAAATGCGGATAAACAGCAATATTCATCATAATAAAAAGCTGTATTTACCCAAAAATCTACGAAGTTTCATCGTATCTAACTGGAAGTGTTCAATTAGTCCGTGAAGATTAAACAGATGAAAGGTTAAGCTGACTAGACTGTTTCCTAAAAATAAGATGAAAATACTAATTCATTGGAAGCCATTAAATCAGTGACTCTTTCATAAGAAATGTATTATTTCAAACAAAGTGGTCACAACAATCACACAAGCAAATTTCTCTACATCAATTCACAATAAATATTTAAATCTTACTGCAAGATTCCATTAGCTATCTCCTCTGGATTTTGCATAATTACAATGCATTCATCAATTGTCCACTGCCAACAATTGGAGGAAAATATTACTGAACATTAAAGAAGCAACAGGTTTTGACATGCAAACCTGTTACAACAGAGTTCATCTTTTTATAAACAGACATACACCTTAAAATTGAATACAAAAATAATTAGGCATAGAAAAAAAAGCTCACCATCGATTAATGTACATGGTACATATGCCATCTCTCATTTTCATCCTGTATTTTGCTAAACTACTCCTTATTTTACCCAGAACTCAAAGGAAAAGGTTTCAGTTTCTCTAGGAAATGTATACTATTACAAGCTTACAATATACTTCACCTACTCATAGCTACAATAAAACCAAGAGACAGAGAAATACCCTGCTAATACCCTACTTGAAGAAGCCTGCCCGTTCTGTACTCTGCAAAACAATCATCAGTGGCAGATAATTCAATTTTGGGACATTGACTCTGACAATCTTCATTTAGCAGGAATTAAAGAACCCAGCACAGACAGAAAACGAGGTAAAAAAGGGAAAGAATTTCTGCTAAATCTAGCTTGTTACTAGGCTTAATGTATTCGCACGTGCACCCCAATTCCTCGCAGTAAGATACACAATTCTTCAAATAATATTAACTGTGTGGTTTGTTTCTTACAAGCTCATCCAGGGCAGCTCATGGAGCAGAGGTTTATATTCAGCATTCTCCCTTTACAAACCTTCCAGAGCCAGACCGCCTCCTAAAATGCCTAAACTAGGATGCAACAAGGACGGCATAGGAAGGCTGCCACAACAGAGGCTGTACTGGCAGTGTCTAAAAGGCAAAAAGCATGTTTAAAGGGTAGAGAAGGCCTCATAGAAAAAGGATGATTTCAGACTGCTTGCATCTGATAAACTCATGTGAAATAAGCTGTGCTTACAGACAGGTTAACTTGCACACAGAGCTTTTTCTCCTTTGGGTTCCTAGTCTAAAGTTTATCATTATCTACATAAACATTCTATTTTTATAAGTCCTTGCTCTTTTCATTTTTTATATCCCTTTTCTGTATCGAATCAAACTGGGAGGTTACTACTTTTACACTCCTCTAAGCCAAGCATCAATTCCACAAAACAGGAGAGAAAATTATCTTTTGGCGTCGTGTTTTCCTTTCCAAACTTCATTTCTCTTTTTCCTTCGGCCAATTTCAAACGCTCTGACTGCATCTCTGCTACCAGCTCCGTGTCACTGGTGAAAAACCCACGAGAGCTGCCTCTTCTTCACCTCCCAAAGGTCACCTTGGGGCTGGACTCACTCATCTCTTTCTTCCATTCCATTCAAAATTCAGCTTTCCTGCTGCAGATTATAATACAAAACTTCTCTCTGTGCACTGCGGCAGCCCTCCCTCCTCCTTTCCAGACCTCTTATCTAACTCTCTGTCCTTAACTTAACCAATGCTTTATTTTACTTATTTTTTAAAGCAACTACTATTTTAGGTATTCTGCTAAATGTAATTATAATGTCCTCATACAACCTTTCCTTCTTATGGCACTGTAAGCTACACTAGAACCTACCTACCTAATATTAAATTTATCAGAAAAACATGTTTGATTTAACTGATCAAACATATAAATTAACATTCCATTCCAGGCAAAAACATATAAATTAACATTCCATAATT